>CM077648.1:1738018-2298459 GCA_039707465.1 Rhabdophis nuchalis
AGAGCTGAAGGCCTCTATTGAAGCTTCCTGGTCCTCCATAACACCTCAGCAGTGCCACAGGCTGATGGCTTCCATGCCACGCCACATTGAGGCAGTAATTGCTGCCAGAGGGGCCTAAACCAAGTACTGAGTACATATACATGCTTATACTTTTCAGAGGTCCAACATTGTTCTATGTACAATTCTTATTTTATTGATTGCATGTAATATTCTAATTTTCTGAGACTGTGGATTTGGGGCTTTCATGAGCTGTATGCCAGGGGGGAGAGAAGAACTGTAGCCCACCACGTATCAACCACATACTATTCTTTAGAAGAGAAAAAGATGGCAGAAACAACTTACGGTGTCCAGCTGGCTTTTTGTGGCCCATTTGGTCTCTTCGGTGTATTTAACAGTTCCTCCTGAATGGTGAAGAAGATGATGGAGCAGATGGTGGAAAATTAATGTTGCAAGACAGAAAACCCAACTCCAGCCCAAACTTTTGTATTAAAATCAGGAGGAGGAAACCGACAAGAAACTAGGAGGACTTTGGAAATAAACAACATTTAAAGAAAGGCTTTGGATCCCAGAACTGTATTTTGGATCCTGATTCTACCCTGACTGGTGATATTTCTATCCCACTTTTGTGTGAGAGTTGCACACTGTGTGTGTGTGTGTGTGTGTGTGGTGGGGTAATACACACACACACACACACTGACTCCAATTCAATTCCCACATGGAGTTACCTGCCATAGGGCTAAACAACTGTGGGTATATACATGTGGTAGAATCTCCGGCTAGGCTGGGCAGAGGAGTTAAGAGGGGCCCGAATTTGGAGCCTCAGCACAGCAGGAAGCATCAAAGGCTCCCCCCCCCCCCCTGCAATTCTTGAAGCCTTGTCTGACCACTCCCAGGGGAATGCAGTCAGTCTGGTGAGATTCTTGTAATGACCAGCTCCAACCTGGTCTCTCTTTTCCCACTCTAAGAAATGAACTACTATGCGAACCTCGGCACAGGACTCCAGTCTCTTCTGTGGAGCACAGATCAACTAAAGTCTTCCAAAATATCTTACACAAACCAATACTGTAGCAAAGCTACAGATCTATCACTTGTGAACTGCCTGAGCATAGACAGAAACACAGCAAGGGGCAGAAGTCATTCTGCCAAACAAAAGCAATGGAACAGCACATCTCTGGGAAAACTTTCTCTCCCAGATGCTGATTGGGCAGGGATCTCCCAGGGATCAGTAGCTCCAGAGTTTGGATCCATTGAAGAAAATGGGCTGTTTGGATTCCTGATCACTTGCACCTTCTAATGCCTCAATTGCCTGGTCCAAAAAGAAACATTTTTCTCACTTTCTCCTTGAATGGCACTCCAATGCTCCTCTCCCAAGTGGCAGAGGGCTTAGAGACAGCATGCCAAGGGACCCTAGCCAACCTGCAGACCCTGGAGACACTCCTGGACTTGAGCAGGTGAGCAGAAGCACCATCGCTCGAGAGCCTTAATCAATTTTCCTTCTTCCCCTCTCTTGGTACCTACAACTGGAGCTTCCTTCCGCAGCTTCAGACAATTCATTTTCTTTATGATGTAGAATACTCAGCTTCTGCCGCTCTCCGATTGGCTGCCTGTTGTGCCCAATCAGGATTTGGCGCTGCATTTCAGGTGATCCTCAGCAAAGTATAATTACAGTGTGAATTTTCTTCTCCTGCTTCAAAATTGTCCAAAATGGGACTTCCTGGGTAGAACTGGGGTAGATGCAGTCCTTGCTGGAAATAGCTCCCTTGGTATTAGCATATATGCAAATGTTTTCAAAGGGATTACCAGCTGCATAAGGCATTTTGGTGAAAAGCACAGGTGCTTTTTTTGGGGTACAGCCTAAAAGCATCCCTATGTCCCCATGCCTGGGGCGCTGAGTATGTCAAGGGCCATGTTTTCTGGCTGTATTGCTAACTGGCCAAGTATCTCAGCTGCTCTGTACATTACTTTTGCTTGCTTTTTATCGTTTTATATTGTTTTATTGCTTTGGATGTAGCATACTGTTTAGTGTATTTAGTCACTTAAATAGGAGCCTGCAGTGTGCTGCAGCTGACAAAAAAAGCCAACAGAGGGATAGAATCAAGTACTATTCATGTTAAGTGATAGTACCGCTTTATAAAGCCTTGGTAAGGCCGCGCTTGGAATATTGCATCCAGTTTTGGTTGCAGTGATATTAAAAAAGCTCAATTTTTACTTTCCTAAAGTGGGTTTTCAACAAGAGTCTCCAGCTCGTATGATTGAACTGATATCCCACCTTTAGATTCCCCACTGAAAAAATGCGTTCAAATAGGCCCCTCAAAGAGATAAATGTCTCTGGAGATTCTCGGTCATCCAGGTCATGGGTATCCCAAAGTTGCTTTTTCGAAAGGCAACTGGACTTTGTTTTTCCTTGGAGGTGTTTTGCGTCTCATTCAAGAAGCAAAATAGTTTTAAGTGAATCCATCCAATAAGCAAACTCATCCTATTCAGGGATGAACATATTGGGGAGGGCTGCGTTCCTTAGGTTCTGTGCCTGTTTTATTTATTTATTGAACATATGACTATGCTACTGCCATCAAAAATGACACAGAAGCTCACCTGAAAAATACAATATAAAACACACCTCGTACAAAAATTAAAAGTACAGCAGTTCTGGGAAAAAATAGAAAAAGGATACAAATGGCCATGAATCCAGAAGCCTGCATTCTACCTCTTTGCCTACAGGGAGAGGTTCACCATCTCCTTATTATATGTTAGTCTCTACCTCAGGGGTTAGGAATGTTAATTTTAAAATGGGGATTTTAGTGCAGGGACAGTTGATTTAATTTGTTTTTATTGTATTTATCTATGTATATATTTTATGTTGTTTTAATTTTCCCTGTGCACCGCTCCGAGTCCCCCTGGGGAGAGGACGCGGTATAGAAAAATAAAATCTATCTATCTATCTATCTATCTATCTATCTATCTATCTATCTATCTATCTATCTATCTATCTATCTATCTATCTATCTATCTATCTATCTATCTATGTTAGAAATGACTCCTGGTTGTCTTCTTGTGCTGCTGGGTTTGCCTAGGATGATTGTGTGGGTTTGTAGGCCGGTTCTGACAATGTAAAACAATTTCTAGAACCACGATCTTCTGACCAATGAGCCATCAGCAGGCATATAACCCCAAACCTTTCCAGAAAAAAAGCGACCAAAGACTAGAAGTCTTAAAAGGCTGGAGATTAAAACATATCAAGAACCGTTGCAGGAATTGGGTAGGTCTAATTTGATGAAAAGAAGGACTGGGGTGACATAGCATCTCCCAATATTTGGGCGGGGGGGCTGTCCCAAGGAAGAGAGGTTCAATCTATTATCCAAAGCACCAGAAGGCAGGACAAGAAGCAATGGATGGAAACTAATCAAGGAGAGAAACAACCTAGCATTAAGGAAAAATTTCTTGACAGTTAAAACAGTTAATCAGGCTTCCCTTCAGAAGTTGTTCTCAATGGAGCCTTTTAAGAAGACATTGGACAGCCATTTGTCTGAAATGGTAGAGGGTGGCCCTGATTGAGCAATGGGTTGGACTAGAAGACCTCCAGGGTCCCTTCCAAATATGTCCTTCTGTTATATAAACAGCTATTTGACCTCACTGATGAAATTATCTAGCCCTCTTCTCAAACATCTGCAAGAAGGAAACCAACCTCAGAGAATGCCCAAAACCCCAACAAGTACCAGTTATTTCTTCTCTTTAGTGGAGAATCATACATGGGGTTGTCTGCAGCTAGCCACGTTTTAATAATAATAATAATAATAATAATAATAATAATAATAATAATAAATAATAATAATAATAATAAATAATTATTATTATTATTAGCCACGTTTTAGTCAGAAATGTCAAGATGTGAGTCATGCTTGATGGCCCAAGTTCTGCCCTTAAGGCCCTGATGGGAGAATGGCCAGATGGTGGCCATGAAAGTGGAACAGGGTTGTGAAATGTAGAGAGAGAAAGACTTTGGCATAAATGGGCAAGCAGCGTGGCCTAGGCAAAGGAAAGGAAAGGAAAGGAAAGGAAAGGAAAGGAAAGGAAAAGGAAAGGAAAGGAAAGGAAAAGGAAAGGAAAGGAAAGGAAAGGAAAAGGAAAGGAAAGGAAAGGAAAAGGAAAGGAAAAGGAAAGGAAAGGAAAGGAAAAGGAAAGGAAAGGAAAGGAAAGGAAAGGAAAGGAAAGGAAAGGAAAGGAAAGGAAAGGAAAGGAAAGGAAAGGATCTATGCGCAAAGAAGGAGTGGAAAAAACACACAAGGCAAACTGTAGCCAAGCCAGTTTCCAGCCTTCCCTGAGGGGAGCCCATCATGGCTGCCCTCCCTCCTCAAAGGCACCTCTACCCTTCCCGCCAAAACCTGACAGACCCCACTTCTCTTCTTTTATTGGCCCTTGGGGGTCAGGTGATTCTGGATGGGCCTCTTCATGATTAGTTGGCTCTCATCTGTCATGGAAGAACCACCTCCCCGAGCAGGTGATAGGCCCTTGTGCTCCTTGTTACCTCCCCTTGTGCCCGTCCTCAGGTTGTCCCAGCTGCCAATCAAACAGCAGCCACCAATCAAAGGGCTGTTGCTAGGCAGTAGGCGAGAAGGAAGGGAAACAAGATGGCTGCCTGAAGCTCTGCCACCACAGGCCTTATAAGGAAATGGACGCATAAACAGAGCCAAAGACAGGAGTCAAAGTGAAGCTTGAAACTAAAAGATAGGCAGCAGCAGCCAGTCAAAGGGCTGTTGCTAAGCTGGAGGCGAGAAGGAGGGAAGACAAAATGGCTGCCTGAAGCTCTCCTGCCTCAGGCCTCATGAGCAAATGGCTGAATAAACAGAGCCGAAGTTCTATTTATCGAAGTGAAGATTGCAATTACAATACAATACAATACAATACAATACAATACAATACAATACAATACAATACAATACAATACAATACAATACAATACAATAGCAGAGTTGGAAGGGACCTTGTAGGTCTTCTAGTCCAACCTTATACCATTTCAGACAAATGGCTATCTAACATCTTCTGAAAGGCTTCCAGGGTTGGGGCATTCACAACTTCTGGAGGCAAGATGTTCCAGAGGTTAATTGTTCTAACTGTCAGGAAATTTCTCCTTAGTTCTAAGTTGCTTCTCTCCTTGATTAGTTTCCACCCATTGCTTCTTGTCCTGCCCCCAGGTGCCTTGGAGAATAGTTTGGCTCCCTCTTCTTTGTGGCACCCTCTGAGATATCGGAAGACTGCTATCATGTCTCCCCTGGTCCTTCTCTTCATCAAACTAGACATACCCAGCTCCTGCAACCGTTCTTCATATGTTTTAGCCTCCAGTCCCCTAATCATCTTGGTTGCTCTTCTCTGCACTCTTTCCAGAGTCTCCACGTCTTTTCTACATCGTGGCGACCAAAACTGTATGCAGTATTCCAAGTGTGGCCTTACCAAGGCACTATACAGTGGCATTAACACTTCACGTGATCTAGATTCTATCCCTCTGTTTATGCAGCCTAGAACTGTGTTGGCTTTTTTGGCAGCTGCTGCCCACGGCTGGCTCCTATTTAAATGGTTGTCCACTAGGATTCCAAGATCTTAGTGGATCCTCATGGTTGATACGGTTTGCTGCCAGCATCCTAATTATTAGTATTAGTATTATTATTGCTACTTTTGTTAGTTGCACATTCAGCCAGGTGTTTAGACCAGATATAGCATTCTTATCCACCTATCAAGTTCTTCCCAAGGACCCTGGCTAGGCAGATGTCGACATTTGGTACGTTAAAAATGTCACTGAAGAAGCATTTCCAACTATGGTGTGCTGTTGATGTTTTCAGATGTTTGTAATAACCCAAGTTGCAAAGCATCCTAAGGAGTTTTGGATCGGGCATAATTTCTACAACACAAAATGGCGATGCGATGGCATAGAAACAAAAGTTTTGTAAGTTGATCCATGTTATGGACCCTATACCTTGTTCTATAGAAACCCTGAAAGAAATCCACAGTCTTTTTCACTTTATCATTCTTCCAAGCATCCTTTTTTATTTGTCCCCTCAGTGTGACTGCTTGTTGCAGCAATTGCACAGCTATTTGTCTGAAAGGTATTGGGTCTCCTGCTTGAGCAGGGGGTTGTTCTAGAATGATCTCTAGGGTCCCTTCCAACTCTGTTTTTCTGTTACTATTGTTATCCACTTTATTCCAAGTAGCTTCCAGGTCTATCTCTCTTTATACCCTTAACACCTTTCTAATAGGGCTAGCTTTTTGTCTAATTCTTTTTTTTTCCTTTCTCATATCATTCATGTCCTTCCTCTTTCCCATGCTCACCTTCAAATTGCCAAAAAAAGGGTCAGACCTAGACCAAGGAAGTTTTTTGACCTTCCCAGGGGCACCCCTATCCTCCATATTACTCTCCCACAGATGACTATTTATCTGTGTTGTGTGAGTGACTAACATATACTGTGTTTGACTTCCAGCTACTGGTCTGTGGCAACTATAACCGAAGAATATGAAGACAAATGTGCCGTTGTGCTATCCCGCTGTTTCACTGCACCAAACTGCTGGACTAATGTTGATTGCTCGAAAAATTACTTCACCATTTGCCAGAGGAAGCCAGATAAAAAGTGGCAGATATAAAACTCAGCCCCATCCAGCAAGCTGTAACTGAATTGGTACAACAGGCGAAGCCCTTCGATATCCAACAGAATTACCAAAATGCCTGATGGAAGAGTTCAAAGCTTTCTGCCTGTCCAAGACCAGGTCTCCAAGGGTGTCTTTGAGCTAAAGAAAATGACTTTCTTGTCCAATGCATAGACGTTATGTGTTTACCAAAACGAAAGGTGGGATGGCTCAGTCGTATCCACCTTCCCACTAGAAATACATTAATTTTGCACTTCGCTTTCTGCTTCCTTTCTTGATCCTTCTGATGCCCTGCTTGTTTCCAACACTCTGGCAATTTATACATTGCAAATCCTCGGTTATTATTAGTTTTGTCCTATTTGTCTCCTCATGCCATCATTCTGTTAAACGCATAGTTCCCACAGCATTGTCTTTTGCCTAAGGATTTTACCAAGATAGTAGGGCTGTATTGCTATTATCCTTCTTAGCATTCCTGTCGCCTATTACAAAGGGATAGTCCTAAAACACCAATAGGCGTATTACCTGCTCCTATTGGTATTTTATTTTGCTCTGTTGGTTGTATCTTATGATTTATGATCGTATCTTATGATTTATCACTTTGTTGTTTGCATGTACTCTGAGAAATTATGTTTGTATGTAAACTGCGTGCATGTAAACTGTATGTTTGTATGTACATTGTATGTTCCTAGAGAGCTGACTCACTGGAGACAAATTCTTTGTGTGCCCAACCACACTTGGAAAATAAAGAAATCTGTTCCCATTCCCAATTCCATTCCATTCCATTCTATTCCATTCTTTAAGGAGATATACAATACACATTGTAGCAGATACTGCAAATTGTAGCATCACAATGAGGAAGCCACATTTAATCAGCAAAGACAAAGATTGATAAAAGGGGGAAAAATCCATATTTCCTAATTGATTGCCAATAGCCTCGTGAACAAGAGGACCGTCATTCCCAAAGCTTCCACAGGGAGTGACCAGAGATATTGGGGAAGGGGCCCTCCTGCAATGGGCGAAGGGAGCCCTAGAGCTGCCAGAGAGTGCTGCTTTTAGGCGTATTTCGGGAAAAAGAGGAGAGGAGGTTGCCTTCCAGGGGAGGAAGAGGCGGTGGGGAGGAGGAAATGGTCCCAGCCTGCACTTGTACTGAGGCAAGATGGCACAAGCCATTTAATGGCGGACCAATTCACGGAACACCAATCCGGCATGCTGCCTCATCCTGTTCCTGGAGGGTGAGAGGGGACTGATGCTGGGAGCCCATGCCAAGAAGAGACACTCCTAGCAGGGCCCCCCAGAGCATGGAGGTCATCCCAGCTGCCTCAGCTAAAGCATGGCGGGCCCTGAACTGGGCAACTGAGATAGGAAGACGCTGGTGGCAGAGGATGACTTCAAAGGCAATGGCAAAGGGGTCGTTTTGGAGGCCATATGTCAGGTCTGCTTCCAACGATAACCAAGAAAGAAACCCCTCAACTCCATTTTGGATGGAATTAAAAGTACTTTTACTGGTTATGAAATGAATAGCAGAGATGCTAAGCAAGGTCTAAAGTGTTTAGGCGCGAAAGCATACATATCAATATATGTCCAACCCCCTTTTCCCAGTGACCCCCACCCCACTGTCCAATGTGCAAACCCCTCGGGTGTCATGTGGGTGCATCTTCAAGGAGCATCATCAGGATGGCATGTAAGACCATTGACCTTGACCACCACACGGCCCCAGCCATGGTATGCGAAGTAGATGGCGATAAAGTACTCCCTTCTGCTATTCACTCTCCTGTACCATGCAGTCCCAATACCCCAATAGCAAAGCCCCTCCCTCCCCGTTTCATATGGAAGCCGAAGCAAACAGCAAAGCGGAGGCTGACACAATAGAACTCCTTTTTAATTGCAATCTTCACTTCGATAAACAGAACTTTGGCTCTGTTTATTCAGCCATGAGGCCTGAGGCAGCAGAGCTTCAGGCAGCCATCTTGTCTTCCCTCCTTCTCGCCTCCTGCTTAGCAACAGCCCTTTGATTGGCTGCTGCCGCCTATCTTTTAGTTTCAAGCTTCACTTTGACTCCTGTCTTTGGCTCTGTTTATTCAGCCATTTCCTTATAAGCCTGTGGTGGCAGAGCTTCAGGCAGCCATCTTGTTTCCCTTCCTTCTCGCCTTCTGCCTAGCAACAGCCCTTTGATTGGTGGCTGCTGTTTGATTGGCAGCTGGGACAACCTGAGGACGGGCACAGGGGAGGTAACAAGGAGCACAAGGGCCTATCACCTGCTCAGGGAGGTGGTTCTTCCATGACAGATGAGAGCCAACTAATCATGAAGAGGCCCATCCAGAGTCACCTGACCCCCAAGGGCCAATAAAAGAAGAGAAGTGGGGTCTGTCAGGTTTCGGCGGGAAGGGTTGAGGTGCCTTTGAGGAGGGAGGGCAGCCATGATGGGCTCCCCTCAGGGAAGGCTGGAAACTGGCTTGGCTACAGTTTGCCTTGTGTGTTTTTTCCACTCTTTCTTTGCGCATAGATCCTTTCTTTTCCTTTCCTTTCCTTTCCTTTCCTTTCCTTTCCTTTCCTTTCCTTTCCTTTCCTTTCCTTTCCTTTCCTTTTCTTTCCTTTCCTTTCCTTTTCCTTTCCTTTCCTTTCCTTTTCCTTTCCTTTCCTTTTCCTTTCCTTTCCTTTCCTTTCCTTTTCCTTTTCCTTTCCTTTCCTTTCCTTTTCCTTTCCTTTCCTTTCCTTTTCCTTTCCTTTCCTTTCCTTTCCTTTTCCTTTCCTTTCCTTTTCCTTTCCTTTTCCTTTCCTTTCCTTTCCTTTTCCTTTCCTTTTCCTTTCCTTTCCTTTCCTTTTCCTTTCCTTTCCTTTCCTTTCCTTTGCCTAGGCCACGCTGCTTGCCCATTTATGCCAAAGTCTTTCTCTCTCTACATTTCACAACCCTGTTCCACTTTCATGGCCACCATCTGGCCATTCTCCCATCAGGGCCTGAAGGGCAGAACTTGGGCCATGAAGCATGACTTACATCTTGACATTTCTGACTAAAACGTGCAGACAGCTGCAGACAACCCCATGTATGATTCTCCACTAAAGAGAAGAAATAACTGGTACTTGTTGGGGTTTTGGGCATTCTCTGAGGTTGGTTTCCTTCTTGCAGGTGTTTGAGAAGAGGGCTAGATAATTTCACCAGTATTCTGATGAAATAAAATAAGCTTAAATAGCTGTTTATATAACAGAGCAACAGATTTGGAGGTGTCATTGAGGAAGGAGGGCACCCCTTATGGGGTTTGTTCTTTCAATTTTGCCCCCCCCCCCAACCCCAAGGACCACTCTACAACCCTCCTAAAGGCTATGCATGCATTTTTTTGATGAAAAAATGGCCCATTTTTGCGAAATACGGGCCGTTTTTTGCTCGTTTTTGCTCCCCCCCCAAGCACTCTGCAAGCCCCCGCAAGGCTATTAATGTCTTTTTTAAAGAAAAAACAAACGGGCCCATTTTGGGGTGGTTTGCAGAGTGCAAAAACTTTTTTTTTCCTTTCGGAAAGCTGTTTAGTTAGTGTTTCTCAATCTTAGTGACCTATGCTGGCTGGAGAATTCTGGGAGTTGAAGTCTACAGGACTTTAAGTCACCAAGGTTGAGAAACACTGAGTTAGAGGGGTTGATGAGAATTACATTGGTCAAGTGCTGTGCCAGCAGAAACAAAGTTTAAGGTTCTACAGGTTGTCAGCTATTTCCTTCTCCAGCACATGGATAAATACACCTGGAAACATCTACCTACTTACCTACTCTCTCTCTCCCCCCCACCTACGTACTGTATTTCTCTCTCTCTCTCTCTCTCTCTCTCTCCCCCTCTATCTACCTATATACCTACCTACTCTCTCTCACCCCCACCTATCTACTGTATTTCTTTCTATTTTTCTCTCTCTATCCCTCTATCTGCCAATCTACCTACTCTCTCCCTCCCTACATATCTACTGTATTTTTTCTCTCTCTATCCCTCTATCTACCTACCTATTGTATTTCTCTCTCTCTATTTCTCTCTCTTGCTCTCTACCCCTTTATCTACCTACCTCCTACATACCTAATCTCTCTCTATCCCTACCTATCTACTATATTTCTCTCTCGTTCTCTCCCTCTTTATCCTTCTATCTACCTACCAAGTTTTTTAAAAAATTGCCTTTTCAAAACCTAGGTGCGTCTTATACTCTGAAAAATACAGTAAGTGAGACATAGCCTCGTGATTTAGCTTCTAATGATGTGCCTGGTTTTATACATACATCCCTTCGTCCGATCCGCTCCCACAGAGAGGGTCTTCTTCGGGTGCCGTCGACAGAGCAATGCCGGTTGGCGACACCCAGGGGAAGGGCCTTCTCTGTGGTGGGCCCGGCCCTCTGGAACAACCTACCCCCCGACCTCCGTACTATCTCGGACCTCCGCCTCTTCCGCCAGCGTCTTAAGACGTATTTATTCCAACAAGCCGGCCTAGGATAGCCCCCATTTCTGACTTTTTAAGAAAATAATTTATAATTGGCAAGGGTTTTAACATTGGGTTTTAGCACGGGTTTATTAATTTAATACATTTTAATAGATATTTATTGTATTTTGTGTTTTTAAATAATGCCTGTGCGCCGCCCTGGGTCCTAACAAGGAGAAGGGCGGGGTATAAATTTAATAAAATAAAAATAAAAAATAAATATGATTTAACCACTCTCTCTGTTAGTTGCTCTGGCTGTCCTAGGAAGTAAAAGGAAATAGAGATGTTTGTGTACTTGGTATGGCCAAGCCCGTAGCATAATGAAGATAAGAACTTGCTTAGTGCACATTCTTTTAATACTCATCTGTCTCTTTCTCTCATCTATATCCAAGAATGGAGTTGCTACATACCTAAATGACAACCAACCATTTGTCATATGAATCTGTTTGGTCTTGTAAAATAGATCTAAGGCTTTGCTCATGTAGAACAGATCTAAGGCTATACATTGCCTGTATTTGGCAGTGGGAGGGGAGCTTTCATCTTGGGAGTGGTCTCCATGTGATCTTTGTATAATTGACCAAGCTCGGTGAACCCTTACAAATCAACTATTTGGAGACTGAGGGTTGGGTTCATGGTCTTGACTGAGTAGATAAACGTAGCATTAGAAAGATGATCCTCACTGTATAAGCCACTGAGAAAGGAGATTGAGGTGTGGAATTCATGGTTTCTATTGATTGGCAGCTCACCAGCTCCAGTTGGTCAGCAGCAGATGCTGAACTATAAGAGTTCTGGAACCTTCAGCATTAAACAGGAAGGACAATTGAAGCTGTTGAAAGGAGAAGTCCCAAGAAGGAGTTGAACAGCAGGGATATAAAACCATGGTGCACCAAAAGGGACACGACTAGGTAAGAAGTTTGTTCTGATGAGGCTACACTGTGCAAAGACACATCACTATAGGCTAACCTCTGGCCTCTGCTTTGCAGAACTGAGGGGTCCTTGGTGCTCTCTGACCTTGGTTGGTGTCTTGCAAGCATTTCATTACCCAAACTAGCGAACATCATCAGTGCTAGTATCATCAGTACTAGCACTGATGATGTTACCTTCTCCTTCCTCTCCTCCTCCTCCTCCTCCTCTCCACAAACCCCACTCCTTTCTAGCACTGAAATGTTACTTGGTTTGGGTAATGGGACATCTACAACAAAACCACCAAGCTCAGAGAACCACAAGGACCCTTCATTTCAACCCTGAACTACAAATATTCACCTTTTATTAGCTTTTCAGAACTCAAACTCAGGGATTTGTTTCTGAATCCTGTTTCATGTTTTTCTGCATGGAAAGCCAATTTTATGTCATTGAACAAATTCAGTTTATGAAGGTTGAATTTTGGGAGCTGATAGGGGCCTCTTTGATTTGCACTTCTGGGTCACAAGTCATGTGCATCACTCTACCTTGACTTCCATCTGGGTTGAAAGGCAAGATACACATCAAATAATTTCTCAACAAGGCATAATTTTAATTTTCCATTCTATATCTGACCTAACAGGGAAATAAAAATCCAAGGAAAGAATATTCAAAATGAGAAGTTAAAATTGGGGATAGAGAAATAAGACAATTACAGGTCCTAATGGAAGGTAAGCTATCACATTTTATGAAACCACACTATTTATAAACAGATAAATAAAAGACATTTTCTTAGTGACACCTTCTAGGAAGCCAACTATTCCCAATTGCCACCTTGAATGGGCCAATTTTTGTAGCTCCACCTTTTCTGATAGTAGAGGTGGTCAACCCATTCTCCAAAGCACCTGGGGGGGGCAGAACAAGAAGTAATGGATGGAAGCTTAAGAAAGAGCAGTCCAACCTAGAATTAAGGAGAAATTTCCTGACAGTCAGAACAATTCATTAGTGGAACCTGCAGAAATTAGGCGTGCTCCATCACTGGAGTTTTCAAAGAAGAAACTGGACAGCCATTTGCTGAAAAGGGTACATGTATGTGCTATGCAAGCATGCTTGTCAGGGTCACAACATGGAAAAGGAACTGCCCAGGGGCCCTCCTGCACACCAGAAAATAAACTGCCAGTTTCCAGTGCGCACATACGTGCCAGCCAAATAGTCTTCCAGTTACTGGCACGCATGCGTAGGGGCGATCAGCTGGCTAGCACGCATGCTCATGCTGGAAAATGGAAGACCAGTTCTTCCAGCTTCTGGCACTGCTACATGCACGGAGGCCAACTGATCGTTGCATGCATGCATGCCAGAAAACTGGAAGAGGAATGGGCAATGCCGCTCGTGCCAAACCACATGGCTCCATCTGCCACTTTGGGCCCATGTGCCACAGGTTCGCCATCATGGCTATAGACAGTTGTCCCAGAGGTTTCTTCATTTTTCCTTGAAGACGCTCCACTTCTCATCCAAGTAGCCTCTTCAGTTCTGAATGAAGAGACTGAAGAAGCTTCATCAATGAGAAGCTAAAGGTCTTCACAGAAAGACATATAGACAGCTGGACACTCTCTGAAGTCCTTAGGTGGATCTAACATTTCTCTTTTTATAAGCAAAGTCAATGGGGGATGCCAGATTCACTTAACAACCGAGGTTCTAACTTATCAACTGCGGCAATTCACTTAACAACTGTGGCAAGAAAGATCATGAAATGGGGCAAAGCCAAGTGGCTCATTTAACCACAAAAATGTTGGACTCAATTGTAGTCGTAAGTCGAGGACTATCTGTAAGAGGGTCATTTTCTTTTGTGTCCTCTTAGAAAGAACCTCTGATATTTGGCATACCAACTTGCATAAATGGATTTGGGGTTTTCTGTGCTTGGTTATGATTTCCAGCTCAGCAGCCATATACACAAAATGTGAGTACTCTAGGAAATGCCTTGTCTTTGCAGAATGATCTCCAAATGGAAAGGCACCACCAATTCTCCCACAAGGTTCTTTCACCTCCCAATGACGTCCTTGCTTGTAATGCATGGGAGGAAAGCTCCCAGAGTTCGTGGCAGTGATGCTTTGGTCACGCCAGTGTCTGCTTGGACGTTATCAATGTTTCATCAGCCAAATCTAAGGTCTTGCATCATTAAAAAGTTTCCATGGGGTTCTTGGTCCCAGTTCCCCAGCCTCTGAACTTCATGCGTCTAAGAGTTGCAGTGTTGCAATGTGTGAATTTACCCTGTTTAACTGATCGTATGCACTGTGCAGAAATCTTTAGAGGAGAAGCACTTGAACCCACTTGAAAAGTACAAGTCGTCCTTGGCTTTATATGAAAAGAGTGACTCATGACCATTTTTTGCACTTAAGACCATTTCAGCATCCCCATGGTCACATGATCAGCATCTGGTTCATATTTACTGCAATGCCCCAGGTCACATGATCTCGTTTTTTGATCTTCTGACAAGTCAATGAGGAAGCCAGATTCACTTAACAATCATGTTAAATAACCTAACAACTGCAGTGGCTCACTTAACAACTGTGGCCTGTTTCCCTGAAAATAAGACCTAACCGGAAAATAAGTCCCAGCATGGTTTTTCTGGATGCTCGTAATATAAGCCCAACCTCCCTAAATAAACCCCAGTTAAGATGGTCAGCCAGATGGATGCATTTAGTACCGTATTTCCCTAACCTGAAATTAAGCCCTAATGCATCTTTTGGAGCAAACTTTAATATAAGACCCAGTCTTATTTTTGGGATAACACAGTACTAATTAATCAATTGCAGTGATTCACTTAACTGTGGCAAGACAGGCTCTAAAATGGGACAAAACTCACTTAACTAGGGAGGGGTGGGGGGGTGGCGATTATGGTTAGGGAAGGTCTTGAGCCGAAGGAGACCATGATCCCTCAGGCGACCGGGTGTGAGTCCCTCCTCGTGAAGTGGGGCCTAGGGAGGCAGTTGGGCGTGTTAGTTGTATACCTGGCTCCTCGCTATGCAATAACAGCCCTGCCCGAGCTCCTAGAGGTGATAGCCGAGGCGGCGGTTGAGACCCCCAGACTTTTGGTCATGGAGGACTTCAATCTGCCGTCGGTAGGCGAAACGTCTGGTGCAGCTCGGGAGTTCATGGCTTCCATGACAGCCATGGACCTGACCCAGGTAGTTTTAGGCCCTACCCACGAGGGTGGACACACCCTGGACTTAATCTTCGTCTCGGGACAGTGGAGTAGTGATCTGGGAATAGGGGATCTAGTCATCACACCTCTGTCATGGACAGATCACGCTCTCCTTCGGCTCGACTTTCCGATCGCTGCACCTCACCGCGGGGAGGCGGAACCGGACATTCCTATATGGTTCCGCCCCAGGCTCCTGATGGAGCCGCTAAGGTTCCAAAGGGAGCTTGGGCCAATTCCTGTGGACTTGCCCCGCGACTCGACTGAGGACCTAGTGGCCGCATGGTTAAGTGCGGGCCACTGGAGTCTTGGACCGAGTCGCGCCCTTGCGGCCTCTCTTGCGGCGACAATCCACCCGGGCCCCTTGGTTCACCGAGGAGCTTAGGGAGATGAAGCGCCACAAGAGACGCCTAGAGAGCAGATGGAGATCCTCTCGCTCCGAAGCCGACCGAACACTAGTGAGAACCTATGTTAGGACTTACTTGGTGGTGATAAGAGTGGCCAAACGCGAGTATTGTGCCACTCTTATTGCATCCGCAGATAACCGCCCTGCCGCCCTGTTTGACCCACTCCCTCCTTCAACAGAGGCCGCGGGAAGCCCCTCTACAGGGTCGAGCAGAGGAATTTGGGATTTATCTGCAGGAGAAAATCACTCGGATTCGGAGCGAGCTGCCCTCCATCAACAGTGATCCAGTCGAGCGGTCCGAGGCTGCTCTTGAGACACCATCTTGGGAGGAGTTTGATTTTGTTACTACCGAGGATATGGACAAGTTGTCAAAGAGACATAGGGCTACCACATGTTTATTGGACCCGTGTCCCTCCTGGCTTGTACTGGCATCCTGGGAGACGAAACGAGGCTGGCTCCAGGGCATTGTCAACGCATCTTTGAGTGAGGGGTCCTTACCTGCCGTCTTGAAAGAGGCGGTAGTAAGGCCCCTCCTCAAGAAGCCGTCCCTGGATCCAGCATTATTAGAGAACTATCGTCCCGTCTCCAACCTTCACTTTCTAGTGAAGGTTGTTGAGAGTGTGGTGGCTCAACAGTTTCCGCGACACTTGGAGGAAGTTGATTATCTAGACCCGCGCCAGTCCAGCTTCCGACCTGGGCACAGCACCGAGATGGCATTGGTCGTGTTGGTAGATGATTTCTGGAGGGCGCGGGATAGAGGATATTCCTCTATCCTAGTCCTGTTAGACCTCTCAGCGGCTTTTGATACCATCGACCATGGTATCCTATTGCGCCGACTGGGGGGGTTGGGGCTGGGAGGCACCGTTTTACGGTGGTTCTCGTCCTACCTCTCTGGTCGGTCGCAATATGTGTTGGCAGCGGGGCAGAGGTCGGCCTCGAGGCCCCTCGTATGTGGGGTTCCTCAAGGGTCGGTCCTCTCGCCCCTACTGTTCAACACATATATGAAGCCGCTGGGCGAGATCATCCGTGGTTTTGGGTTGGGATATCATCTGTACGCTGATGATACTCAGCTGTACATATCCATCCCAGACCACCCCAACGATGCCGTCGAGGTCATGTCCCGTTGTTTGGAGGCCGTACTGATCTGGATGGGTAGTAACAAACTCAAGCTCAACCCGTCCAAGACTGAGTGGCTGTGGCTTCCGGCACCCCGGTACCCCGGTTCAGCAAGATTACTCCAACTCTGGCCATTGGGGGTGAAACACCAGCCCCCGTGGAGAGGGCGCGCAATTTGGGTGTCCTCCTGGATTCCCGGCTGTCCATGGAGGACCATGTGGAGGCCGTGGCCAGGGGGGGCATTTCATCAGGTACGCCTGATGCGCCAATTGCGCCCCTTACTGGACCGGGATGCCTTACGCACAGTCACTCAAGCACTCGTGACCTCTCGACTCGACTACTGTAATGCTCTCTACATGGGGCTTCCCTTGAGGTGCACTCGAAAGCTACAGTTAGTCCAGAATGCAGCCGCGCGGGTGATTATGGGAGCGCCTAGACACTCCCACATAACACCAATCCTGCGCTAGCTGCACTGGCTTCCTGTGGTCTTTCGGATGCGCTTCAAGGTTCTGACGACCATCTTCAAAGCGCTCCATGGCTCGGGGCCTACTTATATGCAAGACCGCCTCCTGCCCCATACATCCCTTAGACCGATACGCTCCCACAGAGAGGGCCTTCTCAGGGTGCCGTCGGCCGGGCAATGCCGACTGGCGACACCCAGGGGAAGAGCCTTCTCTGTGGCAGGCCCAACCCTTTGGAACGACCTACCCCCTGAACTTCGCACCATCTCCGACCTCCGCCTCTTCCCCAAGTGTCTAAAGACACATTTGTTCCATCTAGCCGGCCTAGCGTAACCTCCACAACTGACTTTAGATAGTTTTAAATTTGGGGATTTTAATTTGGTTTTAGCGCAGGATTTCATTGAATAAGTTTTTAAAAATTTTATATGGTTTTGTATGTATTTTTAATATTCCTGTGTGCTGCCCTGGGTCCGTTGGAGAAGGGCGGGGTATAAATTGAATAAATGAAATGAATTGAAATTAACAAATGTTTCGCTAAACAACAGAAATGTTGGGCTCAATTGTGGTCGTAAGTTGAGGCCTATCTGTAATCAAGGGTGGGGAAGATTTTTTATTTTTTTATTCTGCAGCGCTTTCATGGAAGTAAAGAGAGATATTATTTCCCTGGCAAAATATGATGCAAGAGTCAATATGCAATCCAAGGTCTCCAGTATCCTGGTTTTGAATAAAACAGAACAACTGGTTTCAGTCAGCTATAAAACATAGTTTCCCAAAGGCCCAATTCTATGTTATCTTATTTTTTGGGAGTAAGAATTCGACATAAGTTACAAAAGATGCCTTTTTTCTCTGCCCGAGATTGGCTTCTTCCTAGTGCAAAAATGAGAGCCAGTTTGGGACAGTGATTAAAAGCACCTGGCTAAAAAACAGAAGACCATGAGTTCCAGTCCCACCTTGGGCGCAAAACCAATTGGGTGATTTTGGGTCCATCCCACCCTCTGAGCTCTCGGAGGAAGGAATTGCCAAGACAGAGTTGTCCCCCAAAAGTGCACAGACTTGTCCTTATAGTCACCAGGAGTTACTATGTGAACAGCAAAAAATAAGAAAAAAAATAGTTACAGTGTGTAAACTCTTAAAAGGTTCTTAAGACTCTTAGTTCCAGATTCACTTGGGAATAGACAAACTTTTCCATTTAGGCAAGTGAATGGATGGCATCAGAATGTATACTTTTTTTTTTTTTTGCTGTCTTCTATTTTAGATTACTTTCATTCGGCCCATATCAGACAAAACATTGATGCCATGAAGTTGATTCGAAATTTTATTCTACAGCACAATGAATCTATGGAAACACTGAAAGGTAAGCAATTAATTGCAGGGAGAGATTTCTGAACTTTTCCCACAAATGGAAGTTTTCTAGTCCATCCCTCTGCTCAAGCAGGAGACCCTATAACCTCCAGTGGGGGAGCAGCACCCATAACTTTTGGAGGCAGGCTGTTCCACTGGTTAACCATTCTCACTGTCAGGAATGTTCTCCTTAGTTCTAGATTGGTTCTCTTCATGATTTGTTTCCATCCATTGATTCTTGTCCTGTTTTCAGGTGCTTTGGAGAATAGGTTGACCCCCTTTTCTTTGTGGCAGCCCCTCAAGTATTGGAAAACTGGTAGCATGGCACCCCAATAGTTCTTCTTTTCATTAAATAAGACATACCCAATTCTTGCAACTGTTCTTCATATTCCATTTTCCTGAAAATAAGACCTCTCCAGATAATAAGCCCAATTGGGCTTTTGATGCATGCGTTAAAACAAGCCCTCCCACCAAAATAAGCCCTTCCCGAAAGTATTGCAACACAGCAGCAGCCATGAGGTGACCATGCTCGCCGCCTCCTGCCCCTCAAAAACAACAAGACCTCCCCAAAAATAAGGCCAAGCACTTATTTCAGTGGTCAAGAGAAAATAAGACCCTGTCTTATTTTCAGCGAAGCTTGGTATGTTTTAGCCTTCAGCCTCCTAATCATCTTTGTTACACTTCTCTGCACTTTTTCTAGAGTCTCAGCATCTTTTTTAATATTGTGGTGACCAAAAATGGGCCCAAGATTTGTTTGTTTTCAAAGTCCTGGTGATGCACCTGAAAGTAGTGCATGGCCCACTTCCTTAACTGAGCAACCTCCATACAATCTCACAAGATGGGCTAACATGTTCCAATCGGCTTTTGCTTTCTTTGTGGGTTTGTGGGCATTTGAGGATTTTGAAATGTATTTGAATGTAAGCATTCAATATATGTTTGAGGATGTTTATGATGTTCCTGACCTGATCTGTTGCTCACCACCTAGATTCTGACATCCTCCATGAAGCAGAAAAGATGATATATCAAGTGGCCCAAATATATCAAGAAAGGGCTGAAATGCAGACACTTATGGGTAAGTTTCTCAGGATATGGGGAACATTCTACAACTATAGATACTGAAGCTCAGGGTTGAAAAGAAGGGTCCCCGGTGCTCTCTGAGCTTAGTTGCTTTCTTGCAGACATTTCATGACCCAACTTGGTCACATCATCCGCATGGAAGGAGTGGGGTTTTCTCTCTGTTTATATTCTAGTGCCTTGCCCTGTCAGTGTTAGTGGGGATAGTCTTGGTGATTGTTTGGTGGAGCTGTTTACTGTTGGCTTGTTTTGCCTTTCCTTGATTGCTGTATTGTTTACTTCTTGATTGTTGGTCTAATGTTAATCTTGGAGTTCATCTATGCTCATCTGGGTGTTAGTTTATTTATTTTTATTTTATTTATTTATTGAATTTATATTGCCGCCTATTCGCCCACGGGGACTTACAGAATAGGTGGCTTACAGAATATAAAACCACATTTAAAACAATAAAACCAATAAAAATAATCAAATAAATTAATAAAGTATAATATAATAATATAACTCCCCATCCCGGTGACAGCAGATCAAATGGGCTCCATCCCGCTCTGGGTTCCCGAGGCCTACTGGCAGAACCAGGACTTCAGGGCCTTCCGGAAGAGTATTAGAGTGGAGGCCATTCTAATTTCTGGGGGAATGATGTTCCAGAGAGAGGGAGCCACTACAGAAAAGGCTCTTCTTCTGGGTCCCAACAGGTGTATATCCCTTGGGGATGGGACCCGCAACATTCCCTGTTTCCTTGCTCTGGTGAGTCGGGTAGATCTTGAAGGGCAGCCTCATGTAGAGCGCATTGCAATAGTCAAAATGGGAAGTGACTAGTGCATGAGTGACTGTGAGTAAGGACTGTTGGTCCAGGAAAGGGCCTAACTGGCGCACAACCTGCAGTTGCGCAAAGGCCCTCCTGGCCATGACCGCTAACTCCTCTTTGAGGTAGTGCCTGTTTGGGGTAGTGCCACCGGATTCAAGACCAAAGGTGGCAATTCTCCCTGGGCCAACGAACCCCAAACCCAAAGCCTCTCAGTCTTGCCAAGGTTTAGCCTCAACCTGTTGCTTCCCATCCAGCCCCTAACAACCTCCAGGCATTGAGAGAGGGAGGATAATTGCTGGTAGGGAGGTGTTTTGAGAATGTGTTTGGTATGCATCCATGAGAAGAGTCCTACAGAATAATGCTACTGTCCCAAACTCACATTCCCTAAAATTCTAGATAAACAAATAGGAAGTGCAACTTTGCTAACATCAAGTAATGGAGTGGAATAGATTCAGATTCATTCTTGGGGAAATGAAGATCCAATCCAAACTCAGCCGGATTCCAATTCTGATGCAGACTCTGAATAAATACCATATTTTTGGGTGCATAAGATGCCCCCCGTAAAAAAGTGGGTGCAAACATCTGTGCATCTTATGCAGCGAATATTGCCAAAGTCCAACCAATCCACCAGCCCCCACCCTTCAGCCTCTGCCTCCCAGAAATTTGCCTCCTTGCAGAAGCAGCCTGGTCAGCTTCAGCACAGCCTGATTTAGCACGAGCTGCTGATTGGCGGATGGATCTGCCTCCCAGAATACCGCCAATCAGTTGTTTCAGGCTGCAGGGGTTGCCACCACCCATCGCTGCCATCACCGCTATCATATATCATCGCCTCCGTGTGTGCCATTTTTATTTTATTTTATTTTTATTTTATTCAAATTTATACCCCGTACCTTCTCCAAAAAGGACCCAGGGCGGCGCACAGGAAATTTAAAACATAACAAATATAACAAAATACAAAATTTAAAAACATATTAAATTCCTACCCTGTGCTAAAATCGTTTAAAATCCCCCAAATTAAAACTATCTAAGAGCAGTCACAACGGGAGATTATGCTAGGCCGGCTTGATGGAAAAGGTGTGTCTTAAGGCACTGGCGGAAGAGGCGGAGGTCTGAGATGGTACGTAGTTCAGGGGGCAAGTCGTTCCAAAGGGTAGGGCCCGCCACAGAGAAGGCCCTTCCCCTGGGTGTCGCCAACCGGCATTGCCCGGCCGACGGCACCCTGAGAAGGCCCTCTCTGTGGGAGCGGATCGGACGAAGGGATGTATGGGGCAGGACACGGTCTCGCATATAACTAGGTCCCGAGCCAGAGAGTGCTTTAAAGATGGTGGTCAAAACCTTGAAGTGCACCCCAAAGCCCACAGGTATCCAGTGCAGCTCGCGCAGGAGCGGTGTTATGTGGGAGTATCTGGAGGCTCCCGTAATCACCCGCGCGGCCGCATTCTGGACTAGCTGTAGCTTTCGACTGCACCTCAAGGGGAGCCCCGTGTAGAAAGCATTACAGTAGTCAAGTCGGGATGTCACGAGTGCTTGAGTGACTGTGAGAAGGGCAGCCCGGTCCAGTAAGGGGCGCAATTGGCGCATCAGGCGTACCTGATGGAACACCCCCCTGGCCACGGCTGCCACATGGTCCTCCATGGACAGCCGGGAATCCAGGAGGACACCCAAATTGCGTGCCCTCTCCACGGGGGCCAGTGTTTCGCCCCCAATGGCCAGTGTTGGACTTACCTGGCTGAACCGGGGTGCCGGAAACCACAGCCACTCAGTCTTGGACGGGTTGAGCTTGAGTTTGTTACTACCCATCCAGATCCGTAAGGCCTCCAAACACCGGGACAACACCTCGGTGGCATCGTTGGGGTCGTCTGGGGTGGATATGTACAGCTGAGTATCATCAGCGTACAGATGATATCCCACCCCAAAACCATGGATGATCTCGCCCAGCGGCTTCATATATGTGTTAAACAGGAGGGGCGAGAGGACCGACCCCTGAGGAACCCCGCATACGAGGGGCCTCGAGGCCGACCTCTGCCAACACATATTGTGACCGACCAGAGAGGTAGGATGAGAACCACCGTAAAACGGTGCCTCCCAGCCCCAACCCCCCCAGTCGGTGCAATAGGATACCATGGTCGATGGTATCAAAAGCCGCTGAGAGGTCTAATAGGACTAGGATAGAGGAACATCCCCTATCTCGCGCCCTCCAGAGATCATCTACCAACGCGACCAATGCCGTCTCGGTGCGGTGACCGGGTCGGAAGCCGGACTGGCGCGGGTCTAGATAATCAATTTCCTCCAGGTGTCACGGAAACTGTTGGGCCACCACACTCTCTACAACCTTCACTAAAAAGTGAAGGTTGGAGACCAGACAGTAATTCTCCAATAATGCTGGGTCCAGGGAAGGTTTCTTGAGGAGGGGCCTCACTCCCGCCTCTTTCAAGACAGCAGGCAAGGACCCTTCACTCAAAGAAGCATTCACAATATCCTGGAGCCAGCCTCGTGTCATCTCCCAGGATGCCAGTACAAGCCAGGAGGAACACGGGTCCAATAAACATGTGGTAGCCTTAAGTCTCTTTGACAACCTGTCCATATCCTCGGTAGTAACAAAGTCAAACTCCTCCCAAGATGGTGTCTCAAGAACAGCCTCGGACAATCTGACCGGACAACTCTCGATGGAGGGCAACTCATTCCGAATCCGAGTGATTTTGTCCTGCAGATATATCCCAAATTCCTCTGCTCGTCCCTGCAATGGGGCTTTCCGCAGCCTCTGGTGAAGGAGGGAGCGGGTCACCCCAAACAGGGCGGCAGGGCGGTTATCTGTGGATGCAATAAGTGTGGCACAATACTCACGTTTGGCCACCCTTATCGCCACTAAATAAGTCCTAATATGGGCTCTCACTAATGTTCGGTCGGCTTCAGAGCGAGAGGATCTCCATCTGCTCTCTAGGCGTCTCTTGCGGCGTTTCATCTCCCTCAGCTCCTCGGTAAACCAAGGAGCCTGGGTGATTCAGCGCCGAATGAGAGGCCGCAAGGGCACGACTCGGTCCAAGACCCCCGTGGCCGCACTCAGCCATGCGGCCACTAGGTCCTCAGTTGAGTCGCGGAGCAAGGCCATAGGTATTGGCCCAAGCTCCCTCTGGAAACTTTCCGGGTCCATCAGGAGCCTGGGGCGGAACCATCTAGGAATCTCAGGTTCCGCCTCCCTGTGGTGGGGTGTGGCGATTGGAAAGTCCAGCCAGAGGAGAGCGTGATCTGTCCATGACAAGGGTGAGATGGCTAAATCCCCTATTCCCAGAACACTACTCCACTGTCCCAAGGCAGTGTCCCATTTTGGCCTTTGCGTGCCCCATTTTTGGGCCATTCCAGGTGGTGGGGATTGCCACTGCTGCCTATCCCTATCGCCTGGAATGGGCTGAAAATGGGGCACGTGGAGGCCAAAAATGGTATATGCGGAGGCCGAAAATGGGGTGCGCAAAGACGGGGATAGGCATCAGTGATGATGGGTGGCGACAGTAGCCATGGGCAGTGGCGATCCAGGCAACCTGGAAGAACTGATAGGCAATATTCCAGGAGGTAGATCCAACCGCCAATCAGCTGCTTGTGTTAAATCAGGCGGTGCTAAAGCTGATCAGGCTGTTTCCTGTTTGCTGCAAGGAGACAAATTGCTTAGCGATAGAGGCAGATTTCTTTTTTCTTATTTTCCTCCCCAAAGCTAGGTTCGTCTTATAGTCCAAAAAATACAGTATATGTGCACACAATCCTACTATGCAAACAGATTCCCAATAAATGCCTTTCCCCCCTTCTCTGCCTCTTGCATGGTTCAAAGAAGACACCCTTGCAATGATAAATAACGGGTGGACAGTGGTGAGTGGCAGCCTCTATTTTATCTTTTCCAACTTAATGACGTTTTATGAGGCCCAAAAGATCTGTGAATCTATAAACACAACGCTGGCTATTGTCATCCATCCTCAGGTAGAGGTAAGTGGAACCTCGGAATATTAGTGGACAAAACTAACTGGTCACAAGATCCAAAAGACTTGCCTCATATCTGTAAGGGTCTTTCTCGCAGGGAGATCTGGGATTGCTTTTCAACCTCCTAACTTTTGCAACAAAAGTGGGAAGGCTGACATCCTCTGCCTCTCTTCCTGTTTCATTGTCTTTCCTCAAGGTCCAAGGGACCCACATTCCAGAGACAGGAAACAGGACTCATCCATTTCCCTCTATGCCCCATAGCTGCAAGAAGAAGAGACTCAATCAATAAATAAAAATAGAACTGGAAGGGACCTTGGAGGTCTTTTAGTCCAACCCCCTGCTCAAGCAGGAGACCCTATACCATTTCATACAAGTGGCTGTCCTGTCTTTTCTTAAAAACCTCCTGTGATGATGCACCCACAACGTTTGGTGGCAAACAGTTCCACTGGCTAATTGTCGTCACTCTTAGGAAGTTTCTCCTTAATTCCAGGCTTCAATCCATCCAACAATCACCGAAGGCAGAGGTTATTTTGTGGAGTTTCTCTAGGACGTTGTCTCAGTTTTGGGGAAGGAAAAAATTAATTAAGTCTCCAGCAGTTCCTGAAGGAGCTATTTATGCCCATGCAAATCTGATCCCCTAGGAATTTACTGGCCAGCTTAGCTAACCCCTTTTGGAGTTCCTATGACCCACTACTCAGCCTCCGTTGATCTAATTGGGAACAGGTGCCTCAATAAGTTATGCTTTTGATCCAGTATGATGTTTTGCATTGTGGTTGCGTTATTTTTACTGCATTGTGATATCAAAAGATGCATCTCAAATCCTTTCCTGGCCTCTTCATGACATGTTGCACCCTTCCTCGATCTGTAAATACTTTGTGCTCCCCCTTCCCAGTTAGCAAGGCTGCCCTTTTAAAAAGACTTACACTTTTGTGAAATTGTCCAGGGTTTCTTTCCAAGCCCAAGTTTATCCTGCATCTCCCTTTTTGAACACCAGGCCTTCTGCACTAAAATTGGTTTTCCCCTTCCTGTTAACTTGGGAAAACCAAGCGAGACAGTCCCATTCCTGCAAAGGTTTTGAGATGAGAAAAGTCTCACTCTCAAGTCTCTAGAGAGATGTTGCTTTCAGTTTGTGTCTTTTGCAGTTATTTCTGGAGTCTCGGTCCCAAACGTTAAACCAAGGAATCTGGATTGGTTTGCAATTTCTTGAGAGAAACTGGCAGTGGATTGATGGAAAGACACCGTATCATCCGCAGTGAGTTCAGGAACTAATCTTTTCTCCTGCCTTTAGAGTGTAAGTTATTAAAAATAATGCAACACACGATCTCTAGGCACACAAGAAGTTTCTAGGGTGAGTTCAGCAGAGATAAGAAGTTTCCAAGAGTCTTTTTTTTTTAGCCCAGAAAAACAGTCATTCCTTTAAACAAATATGGAGCCTCAAAATCGCCTGCTACATGTTAATCACTTTTGGTTGCTTGTTTCCCTTTTGCATTGGAAAAGGAAACCTTTTTCAGCTTGCAAATCACCTTTTTCTTTTTGTTGCTCCATGTGATTTTTGGGAGCTTAGCGAACAACCTGTGAAGAAGTGTATGTTTGTGTGTGTATGGCAAGTACATGAAGAACTAAACGGGATGGGTTTACTTTTTGTATTCCTTTTTACATTAACTGAAAACATATGACTGTAAATCTTTTTTTCCTGTAAGCTGACCGATCCCCCCTCCCCTTTGTGGGTTGATAAATTCTATTTTGAGGGAGTGTTACAATTTTCAACAAAGACATGATACCAATGCTTAAGAAAAACATGCCTGATTTGCCTTTGCTCCCTTATTAAATACTATTTGAGCACTTAAGTACTGTTATAACATTAGCCACAATAGGGGAAACGAAGACTCATTTTTAACTAGAAGGAAGCTCCCCCTTTCCCACTGCTCACCAAGACTACAGTATGGAAAAGATTATATAAAAGATTATGCTTGCTTTGGATTTATTGGGAGCCCTTGCATGAAGATTGACAAAGTCACAGAAAAAGAGGCCAGCCCTGTGATGACTTGCAAATTTGTGCCACAAATGTATTCACCTCTGCGGAGGATCCAAATTTTCCCTGCACCAAATGCAAACTGGTTGGATTCCTTGGAAGAGAGTGTGGAGGTCTAACTGCATGATTAGACACTCTGAGACTCATCTGTGAAAATGGGAAACTCCTAGTTGTATCCAAACTGAAGGCAGCAAGGAAAAAACAACAGCTGTGCCAAAGCTGGCTGGTCCCGAGTTCAAGGACTGGTTCCTCCGAGAACTGGCCTTTTGGGAAGCAAAATGGATCTCTCCCAAAGTTGTTCCTAGAATAGGAATAGCCCATTTGCAGCATGAGCGTAGGTCAAAGAACAGGAAGTGTAACCATCCTTAGAACTGAGGTTTTCAAAGTGTGGGTTGAGGCATAGATGTACCCCTGGAAGGGAGGTAGATTGGAGGAGCTGAGGGTCACTTTTTAAAAACAACACGAGCTCAGCTTGACTGGAGCCGTGCTCCTTGGTTCACTTGCACAAACCTCAGAGGGCACTGGCAATTCTACAAAGTTTGAGAATCCTGGGAATATTAAAAGGTAAACATTAAATTAATAGAAGTATTTTTTGCTTGGCTGACCTAAACCCAATGAAACAATTTATTTATGTACTTATTTGTACCCCATCTTTATTATTTTTACAAATAGCTCAAGATGGAGAATATACCTTACACTCTTTCCTCCTCCTATTTTCCCCACAACTCTGTGAGAGTGGGTTGTGCTGAGGGAGACTGGCCCAAAGGTGACTGGCCCAAAGTCACCCAGCTGGCTTTCCTGCCTAAAGTGGGACTAGAACTCACTGTCGCCTGGTGATTGGCCCAAAGTCACCAAGTCTGCTTTCAGGCCTATATTGGAACTAGAACTTGCCATCTCCTGGTGATCAGCCCAAATTCACCCCTGTCAAGACTAGAACTCCTGCCAATTCGACAAAAGTCAACTCCTGTCAATTGGACAAAGGTCTTGCCTAAGATGGGACTAGAACTCCCAGTCTCCTGCTTTCTAGTGTGGTGCCTTAGCCACTAGACTCTTGATTAATTTTGTTCATTGGATTCCTATAATATCATATATCATTTTAGAGATCTGCATAGTTTGGAAGCCCTTGAGATGATAAGGAAATTATGGTTTTAATTAGGGTTCCTTCTCCTTTTTTCAGTTTCTGGATGAAATATAAGCCAGACCTCGCCTCCTTCACAAGGGACAAGTGTGTTGAAATTAAAAAAAATTGTCCTACACCTGGGAATTGCTGGAGCAATCTTAACTGCAGAATGAAAAGAATCCCAGCTTGTAAATTGGACCCCAGTCCAAGGGGAATGGGATAAAATTGGTGTTTCCCATTCTCTACTCAAATATATAAAACAGAAAGCAACAACAAGAAAAACCATAGCAAAGTTTAGCTCTGTAAAGAAAATTCTACTAAGTTTACCTGCAGAAAGGTGTTGTTTGAAAAACCTTTGAGAGTTGTGGATGACTTCTGCCAAATCCTTCGGTCATAGCTCACTTCTGTAGCAAAAGATCAATAGACTGCGGGTTGCTGTAATTCATCCCTTGACAATGTTTCTTCGACAAGCTAGCTTCTCCTTCTGATTGTGATTACCTGTGCATATTTTAAACATTTTTTGGGGGGGGAAATCTTTTCCTGTTGCTGTTTGTAGTATCTTCTTAAACGGCAGAAAGTTACAAGCAGTTTCCCATCTGTGCATGAAATTCATTTGTGTGAATGTGCAAAATCCCACCGGGAAAAAAAAATACACAAAAAGCCAGCTGCTGGGATCCGGGAACTTCATGGCATTTAAGAAATGCGCAAAATAGAATAATAGACTAAGAGAGTTGGAAGGGGCCTTGGAGATTTTCTAGTCCAACCCCTACTCCAGCAGGAGACCTTATACCATGTCAGGCAAATGGTTGTACAAGCTCTTCTTGAAAACCTCCCGTGATGGAGCAGCCACAACTTCTGAAAGCAAGCCGTTCCTTAATTGTCCTCACTGCCAGGAAATTTCTCCTTAGTTCCAGGTTAAATCTCCTTTTGTTCAGTTTCCGCCGATCGCTTCTTGTCTTGTCTTCAAATGCTTTGTGGCAACCCCTTAGAGAGTGGAACCATTCTTCTTGTGTCAGAAATATTTGTTGGGTTGTTATTTCTTGAATTCTGGCTTGAATATGTGAGTGCCAATAGACCCAAACATACAAAAAACAAGAATTTCCCAGAATAATTTCCCCTAAACCTTTCAGTAGTTGTACTAAGCCATGATTAGAAATCAAGTTGTAGATGGAAGCTTGTTAAAGAGAGAGAACTAGCCTAGGAGTCAGAACAATTAATCAGTGGATTACCTTGCCTCCTGGAGTTGTGAGTGCTCCATCGCTGGAAGTTTTCAAGAAGAGATTGTCCAGAATGGTATAAAGACTTTGGCTTGGGCAGAGGGTTGGTCTAGAAGATCTCTAAGATCTCTTCCAGCCCATTTATTCTATGGATTGTGTTCTAACAGGAGATCCAATCAGTCAATCCTAAAGGCCGCGGGAGTCCTCCTTGCAGGGCCGAGCTGAGGAATTTGGAGAATATCTGCAGGATAAAATCACTCAGATTTGGAGCGAGTTGCCCTCCACAGATAGTGGTCCGGAGGAAGTATCCGATGCAGGCCTTGAGACTATTTTATGGGAAGACTTTGACCTTGTTACCATCAAGGACATGGACAGGTTGGCGAGGAGACTAAAGGCCACCACATGTTTATTAGACCCTTGACATTACAGTAGTTGAGTCGGGACGTCACGAGAGCTTTATTAAATTTCTAAACCGCCCCCTCTCCCCGAAGGGACTCGGGGTGATGTACAGGAAAATTAAAAACATCTAAAAACATAACAATACATACATAATTAAAATCAAATTAAATAATCCTGTACTAAAATTTATAAAACATTAAAAACTATATCCCATTAAGACCAAATAAAACAATTTAAATTACAGACTGGGGCGAGGAGCATAAATTAGGCCAACCCGGCCTGATGGAACAGATAGGTCTTAACTTTTTGGCGGAAGGAGTGGAGGTCCGTAGTAGTTCTAATGTCAGGGGGTAGGTCGTTCCAAAGGGTCGGGCCCATCACAGAGAAGGCCCTTCCCCTGGGCGTCGCCCACTGGCATTACCTAATGGACGGCACCCGGAGAAGTCTCTCTCTGTGGGAGTGAATCGGCCGAAGAGATGTATGGGGCAGGATATGATCCCACAAATAACAAGGTCCTGTGCCATGGAGCGCTTTAAAGATGGTGACCAACACCTTGAAATGCACCCAAAAGGCCACAGGCAGCCAGTGCAGCTCGCGCAGGAGCGGTGTTACGTGGGAGGATCTGGTAACTTCCAAAACTGCCCGCGCAACCGCATTCTGGACCAGCTGTAGTCTTCGGGTGCATCTCAAGGGGAGCCCCATGTAGAGACGATTGCAGTAGTCTAGACGGGACGTCACAAGTGCATGAGTGACTGTGCGAAGGGCGTCCAGGTCCAATAGGGGACGCAACTGGCGCAACAGGCGAACCTGGTAAAATGCCCCCCTAGCCACGGCCGGGTATACAGGAGGACGCCTAAGTTGCGTGCCCGATCCACGAGGCCTAGATGTTCGCCCCCTATGGCCAGTGATGGAATCAACTGGTTGAACCGGGGCGCCAGTAACCACAGCCACTCAGTCTTGGACGGGTTGAGCTTGAGTCTGTTTCTTCCCATCCAGATCAGCACGGCTTCCAGACACCGGGACATCACTTCGACAGCATTGTTAGGGTGGTTTGGGGTAGAGATGTACAGCTGAGTATCATCAGCGTACAGATGGTAATCTACCCCAAAACCACGGATGATCTCGCCCAGCGGCTTCATATATGTATTGAACAGGAGAGGCGAGAGGACCGACCCCTGAGGAACCCCACAAGTGAGAGGCCTCGAGGTCGACCTCTGCCCCCCTGCCAATACAAATTGCGATCGACCGGAGAGGTAGGAGGAGAACCACCATAAAATGGTGCCCCTCACCCCCAACCCCTCCAGTCGGTGCAATAGGATATCATGGTCGATGGTATCAAAAGCCGCCGAGAGGTCTAATAGGACAGGATGGAGGAACAACCCCCATCTCTGGCCCTCTACAGATCATCAACCAACGCGACCAATGTCGTCTCAGTGCTGTGTCCGGGCCGGAAGCCGGACTGGCGCGGGTCCAGATAATTAATTTCCTACAGGTGACGTGGAAACTGTTGTGCCACCACAGTCTCCACAACCTTCGCCAGAAAGTGAAGGTTGGAGACCGGACGATAATTTACTAGCAATGCTGGGTCCAGGGAAGGCTTCTTGAGGAGAGGCCTCACCACCGCCTCTTTCAAGACAGTAGGCAAGAACCCCTCACTCAAAGAAGCGTTCACTATTTCCTGGAGCCAGCCTCGTGAAACCTCCCAGGATGCCAGTACAAGCCAGGAGGAACACGGGTCCAATAAACATGTGGTGGCTCTCAGTCTCCTACGCAACCTGTCCATATCTTCGGAAGCAACAGAGTCAAACTCCTCCCAGGGTGGTGTCTCAAGACCCACCTCCGACATTCCCTCCAGACCACTTTCGGTGGAGACCAACTCGCTCCGAATCTGAGCGATTTTGTCCTGCAGATACTCCTCAAATTCCTCTGCTCTGCCCTGTAAAGGGGCTTCCCGTGGCCTCAGTTGAAGGAGGGAGCGGGTCACCCCAAACAGGGTGGCAGGGCGGTTATCTGCGGACGCAATAAGGGTGGCACAATGCTGACGCTTGGCCACTCTTATCGCCACAAGGTAGGTCCTCAAATGGGATCTTACTTGTGTTCGATTCGATTCAGAGCGTGTGGATCTCCATCTGCTCTCTAGGCGTCTCTTGTGGCGCTTCATCACCCTCAACTCCTCGGAAAACCAAGGAGCCTGGGTGGTTCGCTGCCGCAAGAGAGGCCGCAAAGGCGCGACCCGGTCCAAGGCCCCAGTGGCCGCACTATTCCATGCAGCCACTAGGTGCTCCATCCGGGCGCGGGTCAGGGCCACAGGTAATGGCCCAAGCTCCGTCTGGAACCTTTCAGGTTCCATCAGGCGCCTGGGGCGAAACCATCTTGGGAATTCCAGTTCCGCCTCCCCGTAGTGGGGTTGTAGCGGTGGGAAAGTCGAGCCGGAGAAGTGAGTGATCTGACCATGACAGGGGAGTGAAGCCCAGCAATTATTTCCACATCATTTTCAAACCAAGTCCTAACTCAAAAACAACAACAGTCATTACAGAATGGGTTCCTGTAAGGTATCACACTGGAGACCTTTATAGTTGGAAGTGCATGTTTATTTTGCGACTGCAATAGAAATCTGGTTTTGGTTCTAAAAAGTCATATTCCTCCTTTCTTCTCCACCCTTATTGCGCCGGTCAACATGAATTTTATGTGGCGCCAGACACTAATCTCTCCAATTAATTGGAACCTGCAACTAATCCCTCCTTACAAACCCATCTTTTAAGCTCTTGGCAATCGTCATCGATCCAGTTCCAATCACTTCCTAAGGGTTTTATGGCAGCACAGTCTTCATCTGCTTCTCCATCATTAACGAATTGATTGGGATTGCCATTGGCCCAGTATCTACGAAGAGAGAGAGAGGGAGAGTTGGTGTCATAACTGCCATTACATGCTCCAGTTTCATACTCGCTAGCTGACAGCCGGCCATGAACTATGGGGGGAGGAAGCCGGAAGGGAGGGGGAGAAAGCTAATGACTCATCGTAGCTTCCAGAGACCCATCTCAAGGTCAAAAGGCTGGGAATGGAAGAGACAGTTCCCAAAACAATTTATTCAAATATAATTGAACAATAAGAAACCATCAAGCGGGAAGGAAGTGGATAGAAAAAGTTAACAGGGAAAGTTTGGCAGGTGAACTTCAGCTCTGGCTTTGCTATACTGTAATCCACTTGCCTTTAGTAAAGTAAACCTTTCACACTGAATGGAGCCGAGGGTCATTCTTACTTAAGGAACCAAGTTGGGGCAGGACTGACAGTTGCATTTCTACATGCAGCAAAAGGAGTATAAACTTGTTTAAAAGAACAATAACTTAAGAGTGGAGGTGGAGATGAGAAGGAGTGGAGAATGCCTGAGGGACTTGCCCCTCTTCTCCCCACTGCTGCTCCCTGTTGTTCACTTTCCAAGGCAAATTAGTCAATGAAGGTTAGCAGAATCCCTGGAGATGCAAGTTCAAGCCAACATGTGCTGCTTTGGCCAGAATTGGGGGGGCTTGCTTGCAAAAGGGGACCAATTGCATAAGGCTGAGGCCAAAACCTTTGCCCCATTCTGAAGCATAGCTTGCATTGGAGCAAGAATTGGCACAAATGAACTGGATCCACACAACATTGGGCTAGGTTGCTTGTCCATGGTTCAGTCTGCTGGAAATCCAACCCATTTTCTCAGCAGGTTATGGGAAAGCGGGCCATTGTATAAAGTTGTAATATTGTTGATTTTGTCTGGCTACAGGAAGCATGGGTAAACTCTATGTTTAGCATAAGCCCTGTTAGCATTAAGCATGCTCTGTAGCACCCATGCCAATCTGAGCTGCCTAGAGCCGAAATTAAGAAACTTATTTAATTAAGCTACGTGTTTGAAGTAAGGGTTGAGGGGTAGACTTCAAATGTCCATATCCTGGACACTCACTGTACTATTAATCTGGAACCATCCGACCACTCCCAGAGGCCTTCCACCTTCTTATCTGTTAGGCCAATCCAGGCAGACTCATTGAGCTTTGAAGAGATGTACTTCTACAAAGACACAAAAATGGAAAGGAAAGCTGGTGTAGCTTCACAAAATGGGATCCCACTCTCAAGAAATTCACGTTGAGTTTGTGTAGCCAGTGCCTAAAACTGACAACAACAATTCACTGTTACTTGCCAAAGAACTCCGTTCTGCCTGAAGAAACATCAGTTCCATGCTAAGGTGAGATAAGGCATATCACGATTTTGAAGATGGGACACAGGGGCTTCTATCTTTATACCCCACCCCTGTTCAATGGAAGCATGTCAAGAACACGGTTAGCAGCCTTTTGAGTGGGGAGTGGGAGTCAAAGAGTTGATTCTGAATGGGAGCCATTTTGGCCTGTCACCTCTGATCTACTAATTCATACCCCATTGCGTAGAGTGTCCTGGTCAGTTAAGATACAAAATAACAAAGAGTTGGAAGGGACCTTGGAGGTCTTCTAGTCCAACCCTCTGCTCAAGCAGGAGGCCCTATCCCATTCCAATAGCACAGAAGGATAGGAAGATGTCAGCATTTAGCCAAGATGGAGTGCTGTGTTGAAAGTCCCCAAATATGAGAAGGAAGAGAATAACAACAACAACAACAACAATAATAATAATAGTGAACCTGTTCTTCCTCATTCAGGATGGAGGTCAAGTGGGAATCTCTGGCCTTGCAAAAGTACTCAGCATCGTGCCAGGTTTTCCTTTCATTGGCTTTTGAAACATAGTAGAGATTCCAGCCAAAAAGCTTCCAGTTATCACTAATTTTTGATCCTTTTTTAAACAGCGCTTCTAAGACGAATTAATGCAAAAAGAAAAATATATATTATCAATTTCTGCATTGAGCGATTTCAATTTTTACTTCTAACTGCATACTTCCTGCCCCATACATCCCTTCGGCCGATCCGCTCCCACAGAGAGGGCCTTCTCAGGGTACCGTCGGCCAGGCAATACCGACTGGCGACACCCAGGGGAAGAGCCTTCTCTGTGGCGGGCCCTGCCCTTTGGAACGACCTTCCCCCTGAACTGCGTATCATCTCGGACCTCTGCCTCTTCCGCCAGTGTCTAAAGACACATCTGTTCCAGCAAGCCGGCCTAGCCTAACCTACCGTCGGGGCTATTTTAGATTTTAATTTGGTTTTAGCATAGGATTGTAATTTAATATGTTTTTAAATTTTGTATTTATCGTTTTGTATGTTTTTAGATTCCTGTGCGCCGCCCCGGGTCCTTCGTGGAGAAGGGCGGGATATAAATATGATTAAAATAAATAAATCTGTGAAGCATCATTGGGACTTTTTTTTTTTTTGAATAACAATTTTTATTGGTTTTTACAAATTTTATAACAAAGGAAAGGGTATATAGGATATAAAAGAAATATTTTAGGGCTTCCATGTCGGAGATGGTGGTCGCCTCCGAAGTTCCATACAAAGAGTTTTCAGTATAAGGTGGAATGGAATACATATATATCATATCATAAATTCTTGCATTCAATCATTTGTTTCTATTACCATCCGTTTAAGGATTATACTGTGTAAAAGAAAATCATTTTGTGATCTGAGTCTTTTAGCTGTTGTATCATTTTCCTTCCCGCCGGTGGGCGGAGCCATGGCCCGTTTCCCCATTTTCGTCCTCCAGGATTGAGGAGTGCTTTTTAAGAAAGGCTTCTGCCTCTTCTATTGTTTTAATTCTAACTCTACCTCCCTCCCAGAATACCAACATTCCTTCAGGCATTAACCATTTGAACCACATCCCCTTTTTATATAATTTTTTGGATAAGGAGGAATACTTCCTCCGAATCTCTCGAACCTTTTTTGGGATTTGCTTCAAAATGGCAATTTCCTTCTGCATATATATCAAAGCGCCATCTCTCTGTGCTCTCAGGATCTCATCCCTTGTTGACCTTCTTACAAATTTAATATGTATCTCTCTGGGTATGTCATTTATTCTGGCATATGCTGAATTAATTCTGTAAATCAGGTCAATGTCCCCCCAAATATATTCCTTACTCTTTTTGGTATAATCTGCTAAAATTGTAGACATTAAATCTTTTAAATTTTCTGAAAGTGATTCAGGAACATTTTGAAACCTTAAAAAATAAGACATTCTTTCAAAATCCATTCTAGACATATGACCAGCAAGTGCCACCATTTCTTTTTTAGAATCCCTTATCTCCTCCCTCATCTCAACTGCTCCACCCTCCAAACCCTCAATTTTTTGTTTATTTTCCATTAATGATCTCTGTGTCTCCAAAAGTTCCAGTCTTGAACTCATCATATCTTTCCGAATTTCTTTTATTTTCTTCATTATGTCTTGTAGAGGTTTCTCTATTGTTGATAGTTGAGAAGCCTCTCCCGGTGTTTCTTTTTACAATATTGTACTAATCTTAGGCTGCTGTAAGTCCGGACTGGCTCTTAATGAGGCTGGAGCGGAAAGAGGTTTTCCATATGGAGGCTTCTTTGATGCCATAGTAAAAGTTTTATCTACTTGTAATTAAGATGGCGTCTGAAGAGCGGGCAGTCCGCGAGATCGGAGAGAAGGGAAAAGTCTTATCTAAGTTCAAAATATAGTTTCCATAAAGTCCAGAGAGAAAGAATTTAACAGTCAAATCCAATGAAAAAAGAAGGCACACAGTGGGAGAAATCCCGAGAGTCACCGAGCTAAGATGTATATAAATTTTGCAGTGCTGTAAAAATGAAGGAACGTTTAAATATCAGAGTGAAAGGTTTCTTACTGAGAACAAAGAAGCGCCATTTTTCTGCCTCTTTGGCGTTTGTGAAGAATTAGTGAAAGTCCATTTCTGCTGTAGCAAGATTCAGATACAAAGTAACAATCACGAATCCACATTTAGCAAAAACTTTCATTTTCAATTGTTGAATACCCGGATGTTACTTTCTCTCTCTCCCTGCTCCCGAGGAGCATTTTAAAATGCCGCTTGTTCCGAGGTTTTTTTTTTTAACGAACTCCCCCCTCTATTCTTTTTTAAAAAGTTGAAAGCATTAAAAGTCCAGAAACCAACTCACAAGCCACTCTGTTGCAACGGAGCCTCGGCGCTTCCTCCAGCTAGTAACAAACTCAAACTCAACCCATCAAAAACTGAGTGGCTGTGGTTTCCGGCACCCCGGTTCAGCCAGATTACTCCAACTCTCCGTGGAGAGGGCGCGCAATTTGGGTGTCCTCCTGGATTCCCGGCTGTCTATGGAGGACCATGTGGCAGCCGTGGCCAGGGGGGTGTTTCATCAGGTACGCCTGATGCGCCAATTGCGCCCCTTACTGGACCGGGCTGCCCTTCGCACAGTCACTCAAGCACTCGTGACATCCCGGCTCGACTACTGCAATGCTCTCTACATGGGGCTTCCCTTGAGGTGCACTCGAAAGCTACAGCTAGTCCAGAATGCAGCCGCACGGGTAATAAGGGGACTCCGAGATACTCCCATATAACACCAATCCTGCACAAGCTGCACTGGTACTTGTGGCCTTTCGGGTGTGCTTCAAGGTTCTGACAACCATCTTTAAATCGCTCCATGGCTCGGGGCCTAGTTATATGCGAGACCGTCTCCTGCCCCATACATCCCTACGGCAGATCCGCTCCCACAGAGAGGGCCTTCTCAGGGTGCTGTCGGCCGGGCAGTGCCGTCTGGCGACACCCAGGGGAAGAGCCTTCTTTGTGGCAGGCCCTGCCCTTTGGAACGACCTTCCGCCTGAACTTCGTACCATCACGGACCTCCGTCTCTTCCGCCAGTGTCTAAAGACACATCTTTTTCAGCAGGCCGGCCTAGCCTAACCTCCCGCTGGGGCTATTTTAGATTGGGGTTTTTAATCTGGTTTTTAGCATAGGACTGTTTCATGTAATTTAATATGTTTTTAAATTTTGTATATTCTGTTTTATATGTTTTAAAATTCCTGTGCGCCGCCCTGGGTCCTTCGTGGAGAAGGGCAGGATATAATGAATTAAAAGTAAAAAAAACTAAACTAAACAGCTCCGGCTTTTCAGCCCGCTGCTTCAATTTCTGCGGTTCCAACGATCCTTCGGCGAGAGGAGCTCATCACCCCGCATTCTGTTCTCCGGCTTCTGGAGCGAAGTGGGAATGGCCCCCCCGACTGCCGTCGGGGTGGGGGTTTCACTGCAAGCCACTCGTACGGGTTTTTTTTTTTAATAAATTTTTTTATTGGTTTTTACAAATTTGGGGCTTTATTTTATTTTGTTTTGTTTTATTTTATTTATTTGTGGTATTTAAAATATAAGGTATTATTCCATGAAAAATATTTATTCTATTTTCTAATGGGTTTTTTGTTTATTTATTACTGATATTTTTTTTTATAAATATAACCAAAAAACAAAAGTTCTTTGGGGTCATCTATAATTTTTCAACTGGGAAGGGTCTTTTAAGAGATGTTGCCTTAAAGCAGCCTTGAGCACCAGGACCAGGAAGGGAGGGATGGAGGGAGGAGGAGGAGGAGGAAGAGGAGGAGGAGGAGAGGAAGATGGAGAGGAAGAAGAGGAGACGACATTCAGCATCACAACCTTAGTGCCTTACATTTGGGGGGATAAAAGGTGAATTCATCAATGTTGAGGTGCATACAGATATTTATGGTCTATTTTACTACATTGGGGTAGAGTGATAAATTATGACATAGCATTCTCTTTCAAAATTTACTTTCAATACTTACGATATTTCTTTTTGTCTGCAGCAAAGCCATCTTTAGATTCCTTGAACAGTTGTGGCATTCTCTCTACTAACCTTGAGACCTTCAGAGCTAAAACCAGATGTACAGTAATTAGAAGTTGATTTCCTGTTCCACACTCAGAACAAACACTTGCAGGAAGAAACTCTGGTGGATTGATAGGCATTGGGATTGCCTCCCCCCTCCGTCCGTCCGTCTCTACCCCCCCCCCTCCCCCAATGATCTAAGGAGCTGCTATGACAATTGGGAAGATAGGATTATTTTTGAGCATTCAAGCATTTTCAGATTTCTTTTTGAACTTCCCAGTTTGGCCAAAGAGACCTAGAATTTCCTAAAGAAGAGTATATTTGTAACTCAGGGTTGAACTGCAGGGTCCGTGGGGGTTTCTGGGCTCTGGTTATTGTTTTCTAGAGACATTTCATTGCTCAACTAGGTATCGTCTTCAGTGCTAAAGATGTTAGCTAGTTGGGTAATGACATTTCTCCAAAAAAAAACCATCCAAGCTCAGAGAGCACCAAGGACTCCTCAGCTCTCGAATCCTCAGAGGGCTCCCCCCACAGGGGCTGTTTAAGGTTTCAGAACTCAACCAGGGTTGCTGAAACTCTCAGAGTCAGCCCCATCCTGATTAGTGGGCTTGTTGTCCCACTGCCCATCCTTTGTCCTCAGAGCTGGTCTGTAAGGTCAACATCCTCTTCTGCTGCCTTTTGAACTGTTACCCTTCCCTGGCTTTGCTCTTGTCTTTGGCTGTCCTAACAAATCCTCATTAAAAGCAGGCCAAGTTAGGTCCTTCCCCTCATTCTAATTCCAGGTTACTGACTTGGTATCACTTGATCTGCTTGCCGTGGTCAAAGACTTTGGAAAAAGGTGAGAGTTGCTTTCATGATCAATAATTGGAAAAAGGAACTCTTTGGGGCTGGAGATCATTGAAGCGGAGGCAAACACTTGACAAAGAGAAGCTGCCAGGAGGTGGTTCATAACCCTCATTGTGGAGGACAGACTAAGCCTAGCGCCGGTGTTGGACAAGATCCCTCGAACGAAGGAGAACCGGTAAGCCTTGTGTTATTTCTGTGCCAAGCAGAACTCCGCTCATTCTTACCAGTTCTTCCAGGTAGGAAAAGGGTCTCATTTCCTCTTCCTTGGTCTCAAAATAGGATTGTGGTTCCAAACTAGTCAGACCCAACTCAGGATCACCTTTTGCACTTACCATTCTCATTATGCTTGATCTTTTCATCCCTGATCCCGATGGACAAAGTAATCCTTAGTTTTTTCATAGGCTCCTCATAAGCACTCCAGTCTTCCGCAAGCATTGCATTGTCTAAAGCGATTAAGACACATAGAGGTTAAGGTATGAAGATGCCCCCTTGATGCTTGGACCATCAGCTTTCACCAAGGCAACATCTTCTGAAGAGCTTCACATAGGAGGTTAACCCAGTGAGACTGGTTCCCCAGGGCCTGAGAAAGTTAGTTATTCCCCTTGATGACTATCGTCCTAAGATGTGTCAAAAATTCAAGATGGAAGTTGGAACACAATGCCTTTCGGGGTTTTTTTCATATATTTTTTTAAATGTATATATTTAAGAAGCTTCTATCTACAGTTACTGTAGATACTGTACATAAGGCCTACAGTTCACATCCTCAGATGATTTTCATCATCTGATCAAATGAGGATGAGCCTCTATGTGCTTTTTCTTAAAATGTGTTGGAGAGAAACATCACATGCATTGTGATGTTTTGATCCTATAGACTAACACAGCTCTCCTACCATTGGTCAATGTCTAAGCATTCTAAGGAGAGAATTAGCCATCAATGACATCCATCATTGCCAAAATGACCCTGAACATTTGATCAGAAGAAATGGGCTGACAGAGACAAATTACTTGATCGCCCTGAAACGTATATAAAGTTCTAAATCCTAATGGGGTAGAATTTGGGGGAACTGAGACATTTCTAGATTTTGGTTCAATATGGGGTACATGCAGTTGGGGGTTCCTAGCAGTTTGGTCCAGTCTGGCCAAGGAGGTAATAAAAATCTGGCATACCTTTCCAAACCGGTAGTAATAGCAGCCTGGCCATGCCCCCGAACCAGTTCCTTGGTCAATGCACCTGGGCCTGCATGCCTCTCGTGCCGGCTCCTTGGGGCTTCGGGCCCCAAAGCAGCCCACTGGCTTCCCCCCAGCCACCTGCCTGCTTCTTGGCCATGGCCCCACTTACCACTAGTGAAGAAGTGGAGCAAAAGGCAGAAGCCGCAGGTGGCAGCCCTTCATGTGGGGAGCAGGCCGTGGCTGAGTCTCCTTCCCCCAGAGTGCCAGACTCCATAGGCTGAGTTCCCAGAGTAGCGCTGGAGGTCAGATGGGCCAATCTGCAAAGAGAGCAGGCAGGTGGCCGGGTGGGAAGCCAATGTGCTGTTTTGGAGCCCGTAGCCCTGCAGAGCTGGCATGAGAGGCATGCGGGCCCAGGTGGAAGGCAGCCTTTTCTGGAGCATCCCCATCCCCTCTTTGGATCGCCCTGCAGTGAGGGGTGGATGGGCTCTGCCTTTGCAGAAACACATCCTGCTGGTGCTGCATGGCGCAGTTCCGGGACAGCGGGATATTGTTTCTTTTGGCGGCAGAAGAAGGAAGAAAGTGCTCCAGAAGGTGGTCTACATGTGCAGCAGCCCTGGGACATTTGCTTGGTGCTGCCCTCCTGGAGCACTTATTTCTTCTCCTGCCACTAAAAGAAAGAATACCCTCCATCCTGGAACTGCACCATGCAGGACCATCAGGATGGCGGGATTTTCTTTCTTTCTTTCTGACTCTGGGGGGAAGTTTCAAACTTGTGCTTTTTACTGGGTGTAATTCTGGAGTCTGGCCAGAACTGGTAGTAAAAAAATGTTGAATCCCACCACCACTTGGCACAAAGATGATTAGGGGACTGGAGACTAAAACATATGAAGAATGGTTGTGAGAATTGAGTATGGCCATTCTAGAGAAAAGAAAGACTATGACATGACAGCAATTTTCCAGTATTTGTGGCACTGCCACAATGAAGAGTGGGTCATCCTATTCTCCAAAGTAGATGATGGAAGAACAAGAAGCAATGGATGGAAGCCAATCAAGTAGAGACTAACGTAGAACTCAGGAGAAATTCCTGACAGAACAATTAATCAGTAGAACAGTTTGCATCCAGAAGTTGTGGGTCCTCCAACACTGGAGGCCTTTAAGAAGAGAGTGGACAGCCACTTGTCTGGAATTTTATAGCATCTCCTGCCTGAGCTGGAGATTGGACTAGAAGACCTTCAAGATCCCTTCCAACCCTGGTAGTCTGGATTTCTTTCAACTCCCTTTCTTCTCTTAAGAGCTCCGGAATGACCTTCTTGGGGGAAAGACGACGCCTGGAGACGGTTACCCCAGTCATTCCTACCCCTTCGGACCAACGTTTTGGTTTGACTGAATCTTCGGCTGGCAGATTAAGATCTAGGCCAGCCAAACAGTCCATCACTGACCTGGTATCTTCAGATTGAACAGGAGGGTGCGATGCTTCTGCTCAATCTGAAGATACCAGGTCAGTGATGGACTGTTTGGCTGGCCTAGATCTTAATCAGCTTTCTGTCAGGCCTGCTTCTTCGTTGGCTTAGGAAAGACCACACTTAGACATTGTTTTGAAATGAATAAGGCTCCTTTTACTAAGTAACAGTAGCTTACAGACCAAATAAAGCTGAGAGTGAATAGTTTAGGCGCGAACAGAAAGTATTAAGCTTAAGCCCATCCCAATCCCCAAACCCCCCCTTTGCATTGTCCAATATGCTTCCTTCTCCACCATCAGGTGGGCAGGTCTTCACCATCCTGGAATGCAGGTCCGTTAACCAAGAGATAACACCAACCATCAACATTGTCCACCAGCAGAACACACTCATCCCAACGCCCCCCACCCTCCCCGTTTCCATGGCAGCTAAGCAGAAACTAGCGAGGCTGACAGGTCCAGAATTCTACAGCATCATGATGATAGTGGTGGTGGTGGTGGTGGCCTCTTGGGAAGATGTGGAGGAGTCATCATTCATAGGAGACATCACAACTGAGTAGCCTTTCAACAGCAACTCTTTAGAACTCTAATCTCACAAGGCTCCTATCAGTCAGAGAGGTTACTTGTTTATTTATTTTTTATTTTATTTATATTTATATCCCGCCCTCCTCCACAGAGGACCCAGGAACAGGAAAATTAAAAAACATACAAAATACAAAGATAAATACATAATTTAAAATATAGATTAAACTGTCTTGTCCTATGCTAAAAGCCAAATTTTAAAATACCCAAACTTTCTAAAAAGTCCCCATGGGAGGTTAGACTAGGCCGGCTTGTTGGAACAGGTATGTCTTTAGACATTGGCGGAAGAGGCGGAGGTCGGTGATGGTGCGTAATTCGGGGGGTAGGTCGTTCTAAAGGGCTGGGCCCGCCACAGAGAAGGCTCTTCCCCTGGGTGTCGCCAGTCGGCATTGTCCAGCCGACGGCACCCTGAGAAGGCCCTCTCTGTGGGAGCGTATCAGTCTAAGGGATGTATGGGGCAAGAGGCGGTCTCGCATATAACTAGGCCCCGAGCCATGGAGCGCTTTAAAGATGGTCGTCAAGACCTTGAAGCGCACCCGAAAGGCCACAGGAAGCCAATGCAGCTCGCGCAGGATCGGTGTTATGTGGGAGCATCTAGTGGCTCCCATAATCACCCACGCGGCTGCGTTTTGGACTAGCTGTAGCTTTCGAGTGCACCTCAAGGGAAGCCCCATGTAGAGAGCATTACAGTAGTCGAGTCGGGACGTCACGAGAGTTTGAGTGACTGTGCGAAGGGCAGCCCAGTCCAGTAAGGGGCACAATTGGCGCATCAGGCATACCTGATGAAACACCCCCCTGGCCACGGCCGCCACATGGTCTTCCATGGAGAGCCGGGAATCCAGGAGGACACCCAAATTGCGCGCCCTCTCCACGGGGGCCAGTGTTTCGCCCCCAATGGCCAGAGTTGGAGTAATCTGGCTGAACCGGGGTGCCGGAAACCACAGCCACTTGATCTTGGCAGGGTTGAGCTTGAGTTTGTTACCACCCATCCAGATCCGTATGGCCTCCAAACACCGGGACAGCACTTCGGCGGCATCGTTGGGGTGATCTGGGGTGGATATGTACAGCTGAGTGTCATCAGCGTACAGATGGTACTCCACCCCAAAACCACGGATGATCTCACCCAGCGGCTTCATATATGTGTTGAAAAGGAGGGGCGAGAGGACGGACCCTTGAGGAACCCCGCATAAGAGGGGCCTCGAGGTCAACTTCTTCCCTCCCGTCAACACATATTGCGACCGACCAGAGAGGTAGGACGAGAACCACCGCAGAACGGTGCCTCCCAGCCCCAACCCCCCGGGTCGGAAGCCGGACTGGCGCGGGTCTAGATAATCAATTTCCTCCAGGTGTCGCGGAAACTGTTAGGCCACCACACTTTCTACAACCTTCACTAAAAAGTGAAGGTTGGAGACCAGACAGTAATTCTCCAATAATGCTGGGTCCAGGGACAGCTTCTTGAGGAGGGGCCTCACTACCGCCTCTTTCAAGACGGCAGGTAGGAACCCCTCACTGAAAGATGCATTGACAATGCCCTGGAGCCAGCCTCGTGTCGTCTCCCAGGATGCCAGTACAAGCCAGGAGGGACATGGGTCCAATAAACATGTGGTCGCCCTACGTTTCCTTGACAACCTGTTCATATCCTCGGTGGTAACAAAGTCAAACTCCTCCCAAGAAGGAACCTCAAGACTAGTCTCGGACAACCCACAGGACCACTGGCGATGGAGGGTAGCTCATTCCGAATCCGAGTGATTTTCTCCTGCAGATAAATCCCAAATTCCTCTGCTCGCCCTTGTAGAGGGGCTTCCCGCGGCCTCTGGTGAAGGAGGGAGCGGGTCACCCCAAACAGGGCGGCAGGGCGGTTATCTGCGGATGCAATAAGGGTGGCACAATACTCACATTTGGCCACCCTTATCGCCACTAAGTAAGCCCTAATATGGGTTCTCACTAGTGTTCGGTCAGCTCGGAGCGAGAGGATCTCCATCTGCTCTCTAGGCGTCTCTTGTGGCGCTTCATCCCCCTAAGCTCCTCAGTAAACCAGGGAGCCTGGGTGGTTCGACACCACAAGAGAGGCCGCAAGGGCGCGACTCGGTCCAAGGCCCCTGCGGCCGCACTTAACCATGCGGCCACTAGGTCCTCAGTCGAGTCGCGAGGCAGGGTCACAGGAATTGGCCCAAGCTCCCTCTGGAACCTTTCCGGGTCCATTAGAAGCCTGGGGTAGAACCATCTAGGAGTATGACAATGACAATAAAGATTATTATTATTATTATTATTATCCGGTTCCGCCTCCCCGCGGTGAGGTGAAGCGATTGGAAAGTCCAGCCGAAGGAGAGCGTGATCTGTCCATGACAAGGGAGTGATGGCTAGGTCCCCTATTCCCAGATCACAACTCCACTGTCCCGAGACAAAGATCAGATCCAGCGTGTTTCCCCCCTCGTGAGTAGGGCCTAAAACTACCTGGGTCAGGTCCATGGCCGTCATGGAGGCCATGAACTCCCGAGCTACTCCAGAGGCTTCGCCCGCCGATGGCAAGTTAAAGTCCCCCATGACTACCAGTCTGGGGGTCTCAACTGCCGCCTCGGCTATCACCTCTAGGAGCTCGGGCAGGACTGTTGTTGCATAGCGACATTCATAGTGTCATGACATTGCATAGTGTCATTCCAAATATCGTATTGTCTCCCAAAATACAAAGTTATGGTACTTGGGGGGTGCGGGGGACACAGGGGTTAAAGGAGCACAGCACAAAACCTTTATAGGTTCACTTGCAAGCAAATATGAATCTTAACTTTAAAAAAAGATAATATTCTGTATATTTCCTAATTGCCTCTGGTTTTTACATTCAACTGATTTCTTTTCCAAACTGATCTGGTCATTTCTTGCAATTCTGAAAATGGGCTTCATGGGCTTTGCAATGGCCTCCGTCCTCTTCTGCCAGTCAGACACTTTTAAACCAGTAGAAGAAAATTCACTATGAAATACATGTGAAATTCACAAATTAAGATGCAGGTTTCTGAGGGTCAAAGAAGGAAACAGAAGGCTAAGTGCTGAATGCTGATTGGGCCCTGCGTCCAGCCAATGGGAGAGAGGCAGAAATTGAGTATTCTACATCATAAGGAAACAAACTGTCAAAAACTGTCAGGAGGAAAATCCAGCTGAAGACACAACGAGTACGTCCAGTGGAGCTCTTACTCACAGTTCAATTCTGGTAGTAGACCAAGAGTCCAGTGTTTGGGTGAATATCCTGTTCCTATGCCCACTACCCTCTACTAACAGGGAGAGGGAATCGAGGAGAAAGTTGGGGCAGGTGGTAACAGCAAAAAGAAGGCAGAACCTGGAGAGGTAAGGCAGGGACAGCCACAGGAGAGATTCGCTAGAGAAACTTCAAGAGTTTAAGGAAACGATTCACACAGGCTCAAGCATCCAAGAATGAAGCCCAATGCAAGAGATTAGAGCGTCTTTGCCCACCTATGACTGGGAAAGCCCAATGAATATTGAGGAGGATGTTATCCATTCAGTCGTGTCCGACTCTTGGCAATTCAATGGGCCAGATGGTCTCCCCACCTCTTCCGCTCTTGCGCTGCTTCTTCGAGTCGTTCTCCGCTCTGGCTGGAGTCAGCTTTGAGGGTGTCCAGCCACTGTGTTCTTTAGCAGCCATCTTTCCTAAGCGCTAAATCTTCCAAAGATAATTGCCTTTCCATCCGTTGCTTCTTGTTCTGCCCTCAGGTGCTTTGGAGAATAGTTTGACTCTCTCTTTTTTGTAGCAAGCCCTCAAATATTGGAAGACTGCCATCATGTCACCCCGAGTCCTTCTTTTCATTAGATTAGACATGCCCAATTCCTGCAACTGTTCTTCATATGTTTTAGCCTCCAGCCCCCTAATAGTCTTTGTTGCTCTTCTCTGCACTTTTTCTGGAGTCTTAACTTCTTTTCTACATTGTGGCAACCAAAACTGGACACCATATTCAAAGTGTAGTCTTACCAAGGCCTTAGAAAGCCATGCTACCACTTCATGGCATCTCGATTCTATCCCTCTCTTATTGCAAGGTAGGATTGCATTGGCTTTTTTGGCTAGTGACGCACATTGCTGGCTCATAGTTCAGTGATTGTCCACTAGGAGGACCTAAAATCCAGGAAAGGAGATATTAGCTAATTCTGAAGCTGCCTCCATTTTATTTTTTTAATTTATTTTATTTACATTTATATCCCGCCCTTCTCCGCAGAGGACCCAGGGTGGCGCACAGGAAACTTAAAAAACATACAGAATACAAAGATAAATACATAATTTAAAATATAGATTAAACTGTCTTGTCCTATGCTAAAAGCCAAATTTTAAAATACCCAAACTTTCTAAAAAGTCCCCATGGGAGGTTAGGCTAGGCCGGCTTGTTGGAATAGGTATGTCTTTAGACATTGGCGGAAGAGGCGGAGGTCAGTGATGGTGCGTAATTCGGGGGGTAGGTTGTTCCAAAGGGCTGGGCCCGCCACAGAGAAGGCTCTTCCCCTGGGTGTCGCCAGTCGGCATTGTCCGGCCGACGGCACCCTGAGAAGGCCCTCTCTGTGGGAGCGTATCGGTCTAAGGGATGTATGAGGCAAGAGGCGGTCTCGCAAATAACTAGGCCCCGAGCCATGGAGCGCTTTAAAGATGGTCGTCAAGACCTTGAAGCGCACCCGAAAGACCACAGGAAGCCAATGCAGCTCGCGCAGGATTGGTGTTATGTGGGAGCATCTAGTGGCTCCCATAATCACCCGCGCGGCTGCGTTTTGGACTAACTGTAGCTTTCGGGTGCACCTCAAGGGAAGCCCCATGTAGAGAGCATTACAATAGTCGAGTCGGGACGTTATTTTGCTGACCACTTTCTCTTCTTAACCAAAATGTTTGCCTTTCCACTTACATCAATTCTCATAACTTTCTCCATTCTCCAGCTGTACACATTGAGATGAGATGTTACATGCACCAATGAAGTAAAATGGCTCCCAAACCACCACCAGCAAAAGGTAAACTAGCTTTTCTGCCATCTTCTCAAAACATGTCGTTATTATTATCCTCATCGGATGGGACCTTGGAGGTACAATACAATACAATACAATACAATACAATACAATACCAGAGTTGGAAGGGACCTGTAGGTCTTCTAGTCCAACCCCCTGGGTGGGCTTCTAGTCTTCTAGTCCAACTCCCTGTTCAGGCAGGAGGCCACATATGAGAATGTCAGTGCCCTACCTGCAGACTTCCTTCTTGGGAGGATCCTTGTGTGGTGAGAATGGAGGCTGCAATCAGGAACTAAGAACCCAGAACATGAAATGAGAATGAAAGATCTGGGGCTCTTCCAGGACTCACAGCTGCTGCTTGGTGAACAGGTGACAGCTGTGGCCAGGAAGTCTTGCCTGCTTCCATCTGGTGCACCAGTTGTGCCCTTTCCTAGATCAGAAAGTCCCCTTCTTGTTAACTTTGACACTGTCACTTGATCTTCCTGGGGTTCAGAAGACTAATACCAGCATATTGATGATATTCTCACCCTAAACTCTGTGGTCCTTGGTGTTCTCTGAACTTGGCTGTTTTCTTGCAGATGTTTCATTACCCAAGTAGTGCACTGATGCTGTTATCTAGTTGGGTGATGGAATGTCTGCAAGAACACAACCAGACTCAGAGAGCCTCAAGGATTCCACCCTCCTCTTCCTCCTCCTCCCATTAATGCTGCTACCTAGTTGGATGGTAGAATGTCTGAGAGCACAACCAAGCTCAGAGAGCACCAAGGATCCCACCCTCCTTTTTCTCCTCCTCCTCCTCGACTGGAATGAAATTCCTGCAGCTTCTCACCAGATAAAACAAGCTTCCTCATTAAGGCCGCCTGTTTGATGAACCTTCAGGGGGACATTGGGCCTTTGGGGGTTGGATTCTTGGGTGATGCATTAGGCTGGGGCCGATCCCATTTGACATGTTGGAGGTCATTTGGCTTTCTGTCTTTCTCTAGGTCCAGCTCCAGCAGCGAAACGTCCACGTAAGTAGGCATCAGAAAATCCATGCATAGAGGCTGAAAATTACTATATTTTTCAGAGTGTAAAATCCTCCAAAGTATAAGATGCATCTAGGTTTTTGGGAGGAAAACAAGAAAAAAAATCTTCCTCTGGCACCCAGCAAGTTGCCTCCTTGCAGCAAACAGCCCATTTCAGTTTCATTTTTAATTTCAGTTTCAGCCCAGCCTGATTAGCATAAGAAGCTGATTGTCAGGATGCAGGGATCGCCATAGCCGTGATGGCGAACCTAGGTAGCACGTGGAGCCATTTAATAATAATAATAATAATAATAATAATAATAATAATAATAATAATAATAATAATAATAATAATAATAATAATAATAATAATAATAATAATAATAATAATAATTTTATTTGTATACCGCATCCTCTACCCGAGGGGACTCGGAGCGGTGCACAGGGAAAATTTAAATAACTGTAGAAAATACATAAATAGAATAAGTAAAAACAAATTAAACTAAAATTATCCCTGCGCTAAAATCCCCAATTATAAAACTAAAATCCTCTAACACCCTATTAGACGGAGACTAACCTAGGCCGGCCAGGCAGAAAAAGTGTGTTTTAAGTTTTTGACGGAAGGAGCGGAGGTCCGTGGTTGTTCTAATTTCGGGGGGAAGGTCGTTCCAGAGGGCTGGGCCCGCCACAGAGAAGACCCTTCCCCTGGGCGTCGCCCGCTGGCATAGCCTAGTGGACGGCACCCATAGAAGTCCCTCTCTGTGGGAGCGAATCGGCCGCAGGGATGTATGGGGCAGGATCCGATCCCGCAGATAACTAGGTCCCATGCCATGGAGCGCTTTAAGGATGATAACTAACACATTTGTCAGGGCACGTGCGCTGGCCAGCTGATTTCGGTCGTTTGGGGCCATTTTTCTCCCTCCCCAGGTTCCTATAAAGCCTCTGGAGCCTGTGGAGGGCAAAAAGAACACAGCAAAAATTGGGGGGGTGAGGGGTGAGAACGCTGATCATGCATGCATGTGCACCGGGATTGTGCACAAAGCATTATGGGTATGGCATGCCTGTGCACGGCCCCCCTGCGCTCCCCCCGCTTTTGGCATGCGAGCCAAAAAGGTTCGCCATCTCTGCCATAGCCTATTGCCACCTCTGCATGTCCCATTTTCAGCCTCTGCACCAGAGATTGGTTGCCAATTTTTTTACTACTAATTCAGGTGCAGTCCCGCACCCAGCGATGCTTCTGCATATGCGCAGAAATGTATGCGCATATGCAGAAGCACCACTACTATTGGTTCAGCCGATCCGGGCTGAACTGGCAGCAACCTATCTGTTCCGCACACCCGGTTTTCAGCCTCTAGGCACCCCATTTTTTTACCTGTTCTGGGCAGCAGGGATCAGAATGGGCTTGAAATAGGGCATGTGGAAGCTGAAAACAGGGCATGCAGAGGACAAAAATGGGATACGGAGAGGCTAAAAATGGGGCAGCTGGAGGCAGCAATAGGCAAAGGCAGTCCCTGCAGCCTGAAACAGCTGATTGTCAGGAGGCCAATTCAACTGGCAATCAGCTGCTTTTGCTAATCAGGCTATGCTGAGGCTAAAACAGGCAGGCTGTTCGCTGTTTGCTACAAGGAGGCAAATTGCTGGGAGGCAAAGGCTCCCAGCCGGGGGCCGATGGGTGGGGTGGGCTATATTTGGTGCATAAGACACACCCAAACTTTCACCCTCTTTTGGTGTGTGTGTTTTATGCTCTGAAAAAACTGTATTTTTTATAGTTTTATTTATTTATTTATTTTTCATATTTGTCAGATGGTGGACATGTGTTTATCTCAAGGATCTTTAAAATTACTTATCTGCAGAAGGCCTCACACAATGCTTAAGCCGCCAAGGGAATTGGAATTAGCTGCATTAGCACTTCGGGCTTGTTTGTAGGTTCAAGGCAGACTCACCCTCCCCGTAGCCTTCCATCACCGGGGATGGTTGTGGGGATGTGTACCAAGCAGTGGGAGGGAGGCCCCTCTGAGAGAGGAGGGGAGGGAGGATCTGGAACGTCTCCAGGCAGAGGAGGAATGGAGACCCCCTGCTCTACGCCTGGGATGATGTCAGAGGAAGCAGAGGGTGGAGGGTCTGCTCAGAGACGGACACACAGCATGGCCCACCAAAATCTTTCAGGCCCCCAGTAATAGGGGAGCTGAGGGAAGTCATTTCAGGGCGAAGGAGCAAATATTGGGGATGTCCCATTACAAGGAGACACAGAGAAGGATTCCCTCATAAGGAAAGGAGCCCCCTTGCCAATTTGGCTATGGTTAATTGTCTTTCTATGGTGGGTGTCTGAAAGGCCTAAGAACGTTTGTTGCCCAACGTTCATTGGTCTGCTGAGGGTGAGCAAAGTTGGTCCCAGTACTTGTGCTTTGTTAACTTGGCTGCTTTGGGCTGTTGGTCACAGTGACAGCACAGAGTGTGGGCGAGTGGTGAAGGGGTGGGCTAGTATTAAGGATGTCCAGGTTGAAGTCCATCCTCAGCCATGGAAACTCCCTGGGAGAAGGGAAGGGCATGTGAGGTTATTCCATCCCAAGAGACACAAGGAGCAGCTATCGGTTCCTTCTTGGGCTGGATGCCTCGACCCTTCAGTGGTGTGTCCAAACTCTGCTCCTTACTTACTCAGTGAAGCCTGGCATGGATGTTGTGTCTATAATCTAAGGCCACCACAGTGGGCAGGGCAGGTTTAACATCTCCTCCAAAGGTGAGCATTTCATGAAGGCTTCTTCATGAACAGGTTTGCTTGTTGAGGGCCCAGCTCTGGAGCAGATTGCAGATTCGGGTCCCACAGCATGGGAAAATGCATCATGAAGATAGTGTGATCCTTATTGTTACCTCTTCGGATCATTTCTAATCAAGGCTTCCTTTCCAAAACACAGGCACTCCAACCAAATTGGAACTATTCATCTCAGGCTACAATTGTGCAACACTTGGCGTTCTCATGCTCTTCTGTCTGTTTTTGTACACCCTTTGGAATATCAGTATATGTAAGTTTTTAATTTTATCCAACTAATGAATCAATTCTGAGGGTCTGTAATGGTATGTGGGAATGAGCTTGGGAGACAGAGGGAGAATCCAAAGCCAGACAATGCTCGGCACAGACCCCAGTTAACCTCCAGCTGTCAGAGGGGAGTGGGAAACATCGCACAATAGACCCTCCCTATTTTGGGGGGCTGTAAAGGTGAGGGGTGGGGGAGGTGGACTTTCAGATGCGGTTAATGTAGCTTTGCAGTAAAGTAGAATTGCAGGTAACCTCGACTTATGGCCACAAGTGATCCCAAAATGTCTTTTGCTAATCAAGGCAGTTGTTCAATGAGTTTTGTCCCACTTTACGACCTTTCTTGACGCAGCTGTTAAGTGAATCCCTTTTATCAGAGTTCCAAGTATCACCCTCAACCAATGAAGACTCTGAGGCTAGGCATTCCTCAAGGATCCATTTTATTGAAGACGTCATATTGGCACATCTGGGAAGACCCGAATCTGAAAGCTTCCAGGTTTTCCCCACCCAAGTGAAAGTCCAAGTCCCTACCCAGCACCCACCTGCCCCTCACATGGTCCAATCAGGCACCGCCCCAAGTGGAGATGCCTTACGCCACTCCAGGTGCAGGGAAAGACGTCCTTGACTCTCTGAGAAAGGAATGTTATTTTGACTATCTATCTCCCATACTCCATACGGAATGGGACCGTTCTCCTCCTGCCGTTTGCCGCACATATGAGGAAGGGCTGGGGACGGAAGAGAATGAGTCCCATAACCCAGGACGAACAGCCAGGTCTCTAACAGTGGAGGCCAAGTGGTAGAGGTGGATGAGTGGGGGAGAACCCTGGGGGCGAAATAGGTGCGGCGAAGGGCAGGAGGAGAACAATCATAGACCCTCCTCCATACAATCCCTCTCCACCCCCAGTTTCCCACAGCCTTAATTGTGACAATGGGTTGATAATTGAATCTGGCTTCCGCTTTGACTCTGCTTGTCAGAAGGTCACAGACGGGGATGACATCACCCCCGGACACTGTGACCGTCATAAATATCAGTTGCCAAGCCCCTGAATTTTGGTCATGTGACCATGGGGACACGGCAACGGTTGTAAATCTGAAAAATGGTCCTAGATCTCTTGAAAATGAACAGGTCAAGATCCTATGGGACTTTAGGATCCAAACAGACAGACATCTGGCCCACAACATGCCTGACATCACTATTGTGGAAATAAACAAGTGTGGTTTGTTCATATTGCAAAACCAGATGATGCACAAATTGAAGAGAAAGATTTAGAAAAAATAATAAAACATCGTGATTTGCAGCTGTGGAGGAAGAAACCAATGGCTGTACCAATAATAATGGGAGCCCTTGGAGCAAACCCCAAAGGGCTGCCTAGATATATGGACATTTTGAACTTATTAGATCTGAATATCCTAACTTTGCAAAAAACCACCCTACTCTGAGGAGCTTATATGCTCAGACGTTACTTTAGCAGCTCTTAGGACTCTTAGGACTATTGGACTCTTAGGACTATTGCCACCTCTGCATTAACTTTTCTACCAGCCCCAGACAGTGAATCGAATTGAAGATTAATCCGAATAATGCAATACAAAGTTAAAGTTTCGAAACTTGTGTTAACAAACCATTACTTTAAGCAACTTATGGAAAATTTACTATGGCCTCTTATCTATCCCAAATTATCCCAAAAGAGTAATTTGTCCTGGATCAAATATCCATGCTTGTTTCTTAATGCCATCTCTTACTGATTGTTGTCTAATTAAACATAATAAATTCGATCCCCACAGTGGCCTATCTTCCCAGCAAAGTCCAAATAGAAGTGGTTTCCAGATAATAAATCGGTCACTTCTCCCTTCTGTTCAGGCTTCCAGTCCTGTAAAAGAACGCAGGCTGGAACGTCAAAGGGGCAAGGCTTATAGAAGGGGTTTGCCATTGCCCCCTTCCAAGGGCTGAGCCAAAGTGACTGGCCCAAGGTCAGCCAGACGGTTTCGTGGCCAAGGTGGGAAAAGATTTCATGATCTCCCTATTTCTAGCATGGTGCCTTGACCACAACACCAAATGGGTCTCAATCCAACATTATTATATGGTAATTAAACCTCTCCTTCAGATGCTGTTGAAAAGGCAAAACATGATCCTCTTCGGTATGCAGTCGCACAAATTAGGCAATATATGATTGCACAGAATGCTGAATATGGTGACCTTAATGGTAAGTAAAGCGTTCCACTCTGAACCTTCAAATGCATTCCTGTCCCCAAGGCCACCGAGCCCATTTTCCTTCCTCTAAGCTAGATTGGTGGGTTACATCAGAATGGAAGGAGCATTGCCATCTATCCCATCCAAGGCTGCTGGCCTTGAATTCTTCTCCAAGTCACCTCCAAACTCGTTCTGCAGAAGAATCAGGAGCTTTTAAAAAGCCCAGCTCCGTCCTGACAGTAAATAAATTGATTGGCAATCTACCGACGGTCGGGAAACAAAATCTGATCAAAGCTTGAGGGAGCCAACAGGATGAAGCCCAAGCCAAGGGTGAACAGGGGAGGAGATCCATTCATCCATTGCTAACCTTCAGCCTCTCCACCAACCCAATGCCAGTCCGCAAGGCACAAGATTTAGGTCATGTCTCTGAAAGGCCAATCTTGCCATGATTCTCTATGGTTTGGTGAGGTTGTCCTCCAGGGACCTCGTAATGGGATCCTTCCTGGGGAGAAAACCACTTCTTAGCTGCAGAGACCAACAGACCCCTTCAGAAGACTGTTTCATGCATGGAAGGAAGTGGGCTCTGGATACACCAGGAGGCAGCTTCCGATCTGAAGAGATGCTCTTGCTACATGTGTTTCAGATACTGAATTGATCCTGGCAGCTGAGAAGGAGTCAAAACAGTTGCTTCCATGGGCTCAAAAGATCAATGAAATTCAAGCCGAGATTGGTAAATTTCTCACAGATTGAGATGAATAAGAATCCCGAGGGATAGCTTTCTCCCTCAGGGTTTGGTGGGTTTTGGGTTGGGGTTTTTTGCAATTTTCTAGGCACCATCCATCAGTCCTGGGGATTAGAGCGGTGCACCCAGCTGTTTTTTAAAGTAATGTCTTGGGCAGATTGTCAGTTATCCCAACTTGGTCAGTTAGACAAGAAAGACTCTCGGGCTCATGATTAGCCAAAAGTCTGACAGCTCAGCCACTGAAAACCCTTGAATGCTCCTGCCTGCAGCGAGAACCAATTTCTATAATCCAGCAGATTTCCAGTCAGATAGGCGGACCAGAGGGAAAGCTATGTCCAAGGTTTCCCTCCTCATTATCATATTCAACACAAGTCATATGGTCCCTTGTTCCCACCCACCCCCATCCCTGGTTACCAACAAATATCCAAATCGGTGCTAACAAATTGTTTGAGTAAAAGTCTCTGTTTTTGTGGGCTGGATGGTTCTGCATTCCTTTGTGTGACCTATTTGGGTAATAAAAACCTTTGCAAGAAAGTGACCAAACTCAGAAACCACCAATATTCAATCTTAAGGTACAGATATTCTATGAGATTTTACTATATTTACTGGAGGATAAATGTTTTTCATACAGGACTTGTAATTTTCCTCCCAGAAAAGCTTTCCCCCTTTTCTTTTACTTTCTAGTTTTTTTCCCCTCTGCCCCATGCCCATCTCCCTCACTTTGAAAAAATGACTATTGTCCTATATGCTTTTTTTCTTAAAATGGATGTTTAAAAAAAATGGATGTAAGTATTTGCCTAACTGTGCTCTTCTAATTTTTCTTTCTCCTTTCCCTTTTCACATCTCCAAGCCGATCTTCAATACAAACTGAATCATGAATGGATGGCACATAAAGGCAACCTTTATTTATTTAGTAGAAAGGCACACTCTTATCCTGAAATGAAAATTTTTTGCAATAGCACTAAAGGTTACATAGCCGATATTCTAGATGACGAGGAGGAGGTAAGCGCCCTCCCTTCTCCCTCTTTTGATGAATTCACTTTGCCATTGACTGAGTTTGGTTGTTGTATCCTTCGGCTTTCGGTCCGTCCCCACCGTCAGCCTGTCCTTGACCTGGCAGAAAAGGACAGCAGCCTAAAACTGGCTGTGCCCATCGCTGACCCCTCTCCTGCATTGACTGTCTCTGGATAATCTCTGGTAGCAAGACATCTGATTGGAAAGGTGTCCTCACGCATTCAGGCCAGGGGTGCAGGAGAGGCCTCCAAGGGGGTGGAGTGGGGTGGGGTGTGGCAGGCCTGAGCCCATAGCTTGACAGAGCGAGGGATGAGGGAAGACTGACAGGCTTAGGTGGAGATAAGAGAAGGACTCGGCAAAGGGTGGAACAAAGCAGCTCCGTTTCATCTCTCCCCTTGGATAGGTGCACATGTGGAATGGCCCATAGCCTAGGTTGGATCATGGCTTCCATGGCCCTGCTAGTTCACCCAAATGCCTCCTTGGTTCCCCCCGGATGTTCCATTCTTTCAGGAAGCTGATCTGCCCCACTCTTTGTGGTTGTACCGCATGGGCTGCATTGCTGCTGCTTCTACATATTCCTCCACTGATGCTTCTTGTGAGGCCCTGATTCTGAACGTCCTTCGGATGAGAATCTCTCCGTTGATCACTGTTAATGATGTCTGCATTTTTCCTTTCAGCGGTTCGTAGAAGAAATGATTCTGGAAAAACATACTGCTTACTGGATTGGACTGAGTTATCGTAACCGGGTCTGGGTATGGGAAAGTACCGGTGGTAAACCCATTAAAACGTAAGTGTCTAATTCAAGTTTGTTTCTAATAGCCTGAAATGTCTTCAGATCTGAGAGAGGTGACAGAAGATGCAATCATTATGTGCATGATTATATTATTATAATCAGTAATTGTAAATGAGGACACAATAATAATAATGATATTTGTATGATTTTCCTCCATACTTGTGTCATTATGTGGAGGTCATTACAAATTGCTGAAGATAGATTGGAATATAGAAACTTTCTCTGTGTATGATAGAATAGAATAGAATAACAGAGTTGGAAGGGATCTTGGAGGTCTTCTAGTCCAACCCCCCCTGTCTAGGCAAGAAACCCTATACAATTTCAGACAAATGGTTACCCAACATCTTCTTAAAAACGTAGTGTTGGAGCATTCACAACAATACCAGCATATATATATGTAATGTATGTAATATATATATATGTAGATTTTGGTTTATTCGGGTCTTTTTCCGTGTAAAATTAAAGGTGTTTTTGCAACGTTTCGATGGGATCACTCCCATCATCATCAGGCCTGGGCCTTTGCTTTGGTCTGTGACTGTCATCGTCAGGCTTTGGTCTGAATGCGTGAGGACACCTTTGGTCAGTCACAGACCAAAGTCTGATGATGACAAATGAGATCTTGTCGAAACGTTGCAATAACATTTCCATGCCTTATACACGGGAAAATACCCGAAGCAAGCAATACCAGCATACCTACACCCAGTTTTCGCGGGTGTTTGTATGTAGGTCTTTGGTTGTTCGGGTTTTCTCCCGCGTAGAATTGGAAGTATCTTCACGACATTTCGATGAAGTCTCATTCATCATCTTCAGGCTGGTGCTTCCGGCTTGGTGCTTCCAGGAGCAATGTGAGATCTCAGCCGGTTCCTCTTTTTAACTGCCAGTGGGGGTGTAATCAGAAGACACCGCCACCCAATCAGAAGACACCTCCACCCAATCAGAATGCAGCCAAGCTCCCACCCAATCAGGTCACACCCCCACTGGGGGGGTGTTAGTAAAACTAACACACATATATATTGCAACAACTTTTCTATGCCTTATACACGGGAAAATCCCCGAAGCCAGCTATGCCAGCATACCTACACCCGTGAAAATCTACGAAAACACACACACACACACATACACACACACACACACACACACACACACACACATATATATCACCTCCGTAGCCAAGACCCTCATCTCCAGAACCAAACGCCTAGCTGACAAAGACCACCTGAAAAATGAATTACACACCCTCACAAAGGTATTAATCTCCAATGGATTCCAAAGAAACACAATTACCAAAATAATCCAAAAGCAGACACCCCCCAAGATCCAAAACACAGAACAAGACAATGGCATCGTTCTCCTCCCCTATATTAAAGGCACCACTGATAAAATCAGCAAAATTCTCCACAAACACAATATCAAGACATCCTTCGACACTAACACGTTTGGTCATACTTTTAGATTGTTTCTCTATTTCAATGGCTTCTCTGATTATTCTGAACAGCTGAACAGGAGAATAATCAGAGAAGCCATTGAAATAGAGAAACAATCTAAAAGTATGAACAAACGTGATGACACCTCCCGCCTACCAGACATCTGGAAGCCAGCACTGACCAACAGATGAGCCCCACCCTCCACCCAAGCCGTTGAAATTCAAAACAAGGAGAAACATACAAATGAGACCAATCAGCATCAATCTACCAGTCATGATGCAGCTGCACAGCCAATCAACCCACTCACAACAATAGTCAGCACTCCACCCCCCCACCAAGATTTAAAGAGGGGCCATGCCTCCACAGTCACAATCACAGACATAATCCTGCCTGATGATGGCAAGTGAGATCTTGCCGAAACGTTGCAATAACATCTCTATGCTATATACACGGGAAAATCCCCAAAGCCAGCAATGCCAGCACTGAAGCCACGCCCACAAAATATGGAGGCAAATCCCTGAGCCGGTAGGGATCCCGGGTCACCAAATGGCCCCGGAGGCGACATCCAGCCCTCTTCGACCACCTCTGAGGGCTGGCCCGGGAAGCAGGACACCCAGTTACCACACCTGGAGATTTTTAGATTTTAAAATCAGATGTTGAGGGTGTGGTGGCTGAAGACCAGCCGGGTGTAGGGAACGGTTAAAAACGGCCAGGAAACAAACGAGTTACGGCCTAGAGCGGCTGCTGATTAACGGAGCAGCCTGGTGGAGCGGCCGGCAGGAGGAATGGCCTAGTAAAGCGGCCGATAATCAGAACGGCCAGAAGGACTAGGCACTGAAGAGAAACGAGTCGACAGAACGGCCTGGCTTAGCGCCCATTATTCAAAGCATCCGGATAAGTCGGCCAGTAAATAAAGCGGCTGGCCGGAGTGGCAGATCAACGTTCTATCTACCAACGGACATAACCAACGGCCCAGCAGCTGATGCTAACGGCCCAACAGGTAGGACCAACTGGCAAATAAATGAAATTAACGGCTCAGCTAGCAGTACCAGCAGCCCAGCGGACGATCTCACCTGTCCAGTGATCTCTAACAGCTCGAATAAAAGTGATCTAGCTGGTCTATGGTACCTGCAAACACCAGCCCCAGAGATAGAGGCCTTAAAACGACACCACTGGCTCTGGAAGACTTTATCGGACCGGAAACGTGGGCCTAGAAATCATCACCCCCACCAGCAGCGACCCATAACCTATAACTCAGCTTGCAGAGATTACATCTGCTCCAAGAACTGTAACCGAATATTCCCATAGAAGACATCTGGCAAAGAAGGCTTGGCTGACATGGAAGTCTAACGGAAGGACCCAGGGAGTCGATATCTAATAGAACATTGCTATGGAGGGCTTGTTTCTTCTTTCATCGTGGCTTATGAGGAACGTAAAAATATAGACAGAAACAAAGGAATTATCTGATAGGCGAGGGACAATTAATTAATTATCTCCCTCTATTTAAAGATCATGACTATCCCGGATTCCTTTTCATGAACTTATGACTATATAAATTTTTACACTCTAGGTCCTTCCTCTATGCCCCCAGTCCCTCCCTCCCTTCCCCCTGGTGATTAGATCCTCCTTCCTTTATTTATCATATTTATTGTATATTTATATATCTATATATTAATATATTTATTCATAACATCTCTATTTATATACCTATATATTTATACTTGTGACACCTGGCTCGGCTATGTACCATCAAATATATATAACCTCTACTTTACCTTCCATCCTAGTCCTCTCCCAACAAAACTATCATATGTTATCAGATTGCCTCCGGGGGAACAAAGACCCCTGAAATGCTACCATATTCTAGATCTGAGCTCCTCTGCCTGCGAGAATGTCCCCTCTCGCAGGTCTGGCCCCCTGAATTAACACGGACACACCTCGAGGATGGATTTATTAATCCTAAGAGGTGGGCGAAGCGCAGGCTCAGGGGATTCCTGTGTAAATTTTTAATCCGACTTTTAGGGGTTCCCAGGGAAGGGGGGTGGGGGGACCAATTAGGGGAACGCCAAGAGAGAAGGCCGGCAATATGCGGAAATGAAAAGACGAAGAGGGATGGAGGGAGGGTCGGTCCCACTAGGGTATTTGCCATCAATACGGTCTTGGGGAGGGGCAGGGGCAGGGACGGTGGAAGGGGGGATGGACACCATCAGTTGGAGCGTCGTGGCCGATGGTTACAGGTGATCACGCGGTCCAACTCCCCTTTCCTTCATCGCAGACTAGGTGAGCAAGAACCGCAGACCCGGGGCCTTGGACTGATGCTATGCAACGCCAGGTCCGTGGTACTAAAAGCCCCTCTCTTACATGACCTTGTGTTGGAGGGGGACCCGGACCTGATTGGCATTACGGAAACCTGGTTGGGCCACGAGGGAGGACATCCCCTCGTAGAAATGTGCCCACCAGGGCCTTAGGGAGGGGTGGTGGAGTGGCGATCATGGTTAGGGAAGGTCTTGAGCCAAAGGAGACCACAGTCCCTCAGACGACCGGGTGTGAGTCCCTCCTTGTGAAGTGGGGCCTAGGGAGGCAGTTGGGCGTGTTAGTTGTATACCTGGCTCCTCGCTATACAACAACAGCCCTGCCCGCGCTGCTTGAGGTTATAGCCGGGGTGGCGGTTGAAACCCCCAGACTTGTAGTCATGGGGGATTTTAACCTGCCATCTGCAGGTGAGACCTCTGGTGTAGCTTGGGAGTTCATGGTTTCCATGACAGCCATGGACCTGACTCAGGTAGTTCGAGCCCTACTCATGAGGGCGGACACACTTTGGATCTCATCTTCGTCTCGGGTCAGTGGAGTAGTGATCTGGGAGTAGGGGATTTAGTCATCACACCCCTGTCATGGACAGATCACACTCTCCTTCGGCTCGACTTTCCGACCGCCACACCTCACTGTGAGGAGGCGGAACCAAACATCCCTATATGGTTCCGCCCCAGGCTCCTGATGGACCCGTTAAGGTTCCAGAAGGAGCTTGGGCCAATTCCTGCGGACTTGCTCCGCGACTCGGCTGAGGACCTAGTGACTGCATGGTTAAGTGCGGCCGCCGGGGCCTTGGACCGAGTCGCACCCTTGCGGCCTCTCTTGCGGCGACGAACCACCTGGGCCCCTTGGTTTACCGAGGAGCTCAGGGGGATGAAACGCCACAGGAGATGCCTAGAGAGCAGATGGAGATCATCTCGCTCTGAATCCGACCGAACACTAATAAGAGACCACATTAGGACTTATTTAGTGGCAATAAGGCTGGCCAAACGTGAATATTGTGCCACACTTATTGCATCCGCAGAAAACCGCCCTGGCGCCCTGTTTAAGGTAACCCGCTCCCTCCTCCAACAGAGGCCGCGGGAAGCCTCTTTACAGGGTCGAGCAGAGGAATTTGGGATTTATCTGCAGGAGAAAATCACTCGGATTCGAAGCGAGTTACCCTCCATTGTCAATAGCCCTGTCGAGAGTGCCAAAGCAGCTCTTGAGACACCATTGTGGGAGGAGTTTGACTTTGTTACTATCAAAGATATGGACAAGCTGTCAAAGAGACTCAGGGCCACCACATGTTTACTGGACCCGTGTCCCTTCTGGCTTGTACTGGAATCCTGGGAGACGACACGAGGCTGGCTTCAGGGCATTGTCAACGCATCTCTGAGTGAGGGGTCCTTACCTACCATCTTGAAAGAGGCGGTGGTGAGGCCCCTCCTCAAGAAGCCGTCCCTGGATCCGGCATTATTAGAAAACTATCGTCCCGTCTCCAACCTCCACTTTCTAGTGAAGGTTGTTGAGAGTGTGGTGGCCCAACAGTTTCCACGACACTTGGATGAAGTTGACTATCTAGATTCACGCCAGTCCGGCTTCCGACCCGGGCACAGTACCGAGACGGCATTGGTCGCATTGGTCGATGATCTCTGGAGGGCACGAGATAGAGGATTTTCCTCTATCCTAGTCCTATTAGACCTCTCAGCAGCTTTTGATACCATCGACCATGGTATCCTATTACGCCGACTGGGGGGGTTGGGGCTGAGAGGCACCGTTCTACGGTGGTTCTCGTCCTACCTCTCTGGTCGGTCACAATATGTGCTGACGGGGGGGAAGAGGTCGACTTCTAGATCCCTCTTATGTGGGGTCCCTAAGAGGTCGGTCCTCTCGCCCCTGCTGTTCAACATATATATGAAGCCGCTGGGTGAGATCATCCGTGGTTTCGGGGTGGGATATCATCTGTACGCTGATGATACCCAGCTGTACATATCCACCCCGGACCACCCCAATGATGCCGTTGAGGTTATGTCCCGGTGCTTGGAGGCTGTACGGATCTGGATGGGTAGTAACAAACTCAGGCTCAACCCGTCCAAGACTGAGTGGCTGTGGCTTCCGGCACCCCGTTTCAGCCAGATTATTCCAACTCTGGCCATTGGGGGTGAAACACCAGCCCCTGTGGAGGAGGCACACAATCTAGGTGTCCTCCTGGACTCCCGGCTGACTATGGAAGACCAGGTGGCGGCCGTGGCCAGGGGGGCATTCCATCAGGTACGCCTGATGCGCCAATTGCGTCCCTTACTGGATCGGGGAGCCTTACGCACAGTCACTCAAGCACTCGTCACATCTCGACTTGACTATTGCAATGCTCTCTACATGGGGCTTCCCTTGAAGTGCACCCGAAGACTACAGTTAGTCCAGAACGCGGCCGCACGGATAATTACGGGAGCGCCTAAACACTCCCATATAACACCTGTCCTACGCGAGCTCCACTGGCTTCCTGTGGTCTTTCGGGTGCGCTTCAAGGTCCTAACGACCATCTTCAAAACACTCCATGGCTCGGGACCTAGCTATCTGCAAGACCGTCTCCTGCCCCATACATCCCTGGGACCGACACGCTCCCACAGAGAGGGCCTCCTCAGGGTGCCGTCGGTCGGGCAATGTCGACTGGCGGCGCCCAGGGGGAGGGCCTTCTCTGTGGCAGGGCCGGCCCTTTGGAATGACCTGCCCCCTGAAATCCGCACCATTCCTGACCTCCGCCTCTTCCGCAAATGTCTTAAGACTCACTTCTTTCAACTAGCCGGCCTTGCGTAACCCCAGCACCGCCAATTATAAACGAGGGTTTTAAAAACGGTTACAACACAGGCATCTAATATCTATGTATTTGTATTTTGTATTTATTGATTTAATTCTATGTTCGCCGCCCCGAGTCCCTTGTTGTGAGATGGGAGCGGGTTATAAATATGAAAAAATAAATAAAAAATAAATAAATATATATATATACATATATATATATATATGTAGGTCTTTGGTTGTTCGGGTTTTCTCCCGCGTAGAATTGGAAGTATCTTCATGACGTTTCGATGAAATCTCATTCATCATCTTCAGGCTGGTGCTTCCGGCTTGGTGCTTCCAGGAGCAAGTGTGTGTGTGTGTGTGTGTGTGTGTGTGTGTGTGTGTGTTATGTTTTTGAGCTGATCAATAAATAAGTCAGGGAGACTAGGATAGATCTATTTCGAGCTTATTAGCTCTCATCAGCTAGCCATACCGTTACTGGGATTCGAACCAGGGCTGAATTACATGCCAGGCGAGAACCCTGCCATTAAGCCAGCTAGGTTCTGTTCTTGTCAGCTGAGACAGGTGGATAGTTATATATAATTGTTTCCACAACACCATGTTAGGGCCCCAATTAAGGGAGGAAGCACACTGCTTTTCCTTTTCTGCCTTTCAGCTCATCACCAGAGACCATCTAGACAGAAAGCCATGAATTCCGTTGTGTAATTTGTGTGTGTGTGTGTGTGTGTGTGTGTTAGTTTTATGAGCTGATCAATATATATATATACATACCTACATATATACATACATACTGGTTTTGTTGTATTCGGGTGTTTTCCCGTGTAAGAATTCTTACACGGGAAAACACCCAAATACAACAAAACCAGCATACCTACACCTGTGAAAATCTACAAAAACATGTATGTATGTATGTATGTATGTATGTATGTATGTATGATTTTTTAAGGGCGACGATACAACGTGCTATCTTGAAGCTCCAAGATCGCCATCAATATCTCTGCCACTGGATGGTCCTTCTTTCTGATCTCATGGACATCGCAAAGTCCCTGATTGATCCAGGAGAAGCTCTTTTTTCCAGTGACAGAGAAGCAGCCATTAAAGCTGCTGAAGGTTGGGACAGCTACAGAACAGGAGGAAAGCGGGAGAGAGAGAGAGTGTCGAATTGGTGAGATAAATTTTACTATTAGAGAAGAGAATACCCAAAAAGATCAAAAGTAAAATTTAAATTCAAGACAGAAGAGATTAAGTGGCGGGATTAAGCCTGAGTCAAATTTAGTGTGTTATTTTTCTTTAATCTTCTTATTGATGGAATTTTTACAAACACTTCTTATTTTTCAAATTGGACTGGGGTTTTTCTTCTTCTATTTTTCACTTTTTTCAATACTTATTGATTAAGACTTTCTTTCTTTTTCTTTTTTCAACCCTTTATTGCATTTTTAAAGAAGAATTTTTCTTTTTTTCCTTAAGTTGTAAATATAAAGAGGAAAGCAAAAGTAAAGAAGTAACACTGCCACTTAGAGGCTTGGGATTTTCTTTTCTTCCTTGGAGCATTTAATCTACATTTCAAAGTTTCTGAGCTTGTTTATTGAAAATGATAGTGGGATGAGCACGGATTGTTTATACAGATGCTCCTCTATCAGCAGTTGGATTGGAGTGAAAAGGAAGCTTGACTTGAAAGAGAGAAGATTGCACTGAACTTGCTTGGAACTTAATAAAAAAGCCTTGGATTCCTTATAGTGGCAGTTGTTTACTATTTGGAGGAAAAGACGATGTCGCAGCATGAAAAAGAAAAAGAAGTGGCATTGTTTTGAATTGAATTTTTTTGAATTTATTCACATTTATATACCACCCTATCTCCCTTGTGGTACTCAGGGCGGTTCACAGGCAATAATAAAATACAGTAGGCAATAAATACAATAAAAATATCTTAAAAATAAATTAAAAATAAATTAAACTAGGGAACCTGTGCTAAAATTACAATAGAAACCCTACTAAAACCAAGATTAAAACTATCTAAAAACTATGCCAGGCAGGCCGCATAGAATAAGTGTGTTTTCAAAGCCCGGCAGAAGAGGCACAGGTCCGTGATCAGGTCAGGGGGTAGGTCATTCCAGAGGGCGGGGGCTGCCACAGAGAAGACTCTCCTCCTGGGAGTCGCCAGCCGGCATTGTCCGGCAGATGGCACTCTAAGGACGCCCTCCCTGTGGGAGCAGACAGGTTGGTGGGAGGTATGTAGTTGGAGGCGGTCATGCAAATAACCAGGTCCCGTGCCATGGAACGCTTTAAAGGTGGTTACTAACACCTTGAAGCGCACCCGGAAAGCCACAGGTAGCCAGTGCAGCTCACGCAGGAGAGGTGTTACATGGGAGCATCTCGAGGGCCCCAGAATCCCCCGCGCGACCGCATTCTGGACTAGCTGGAGCCTCCGGATGCACCTCAAGGGAAGCCCCATGAAGAGAGCGTTGCAATAATCCAGGCGGGAGATGACGAGGGCTTGAGTGACCGTTTGTAAAGTGTCACGATCTAGAAAGGGGCGCAACTGGCGTATCAGGTAAACCTGATAAAAAGCCTCCCTGGCCACGGCCGTCATATGTTCATCCAAAGAAAGCCGAGAGTCCAGGAGGATGCCCAAGTTGCGGGCCCTCTCCGCTGGAGCCAGTGACTAGCCCCCAATAGCTAGAGATGGAACCAACTGGCTATATCGTGAGGCTGGAAACCACAGACACTCGGTCTTGGATGAGTTGAGTCGAAGCCTGTTCCTCCCCATCCAGACTCGCACGGCTTCTAGGCACTGGGACATCACTTCGACGGCATCGTTGGGGTGGTCTGGGGTAGAGATGTACCGCTGGGTGTCATCAGCGTATTGATGGAACTCTACCCCAAAACCACGGATGATCTCACCCAGCGGCTTCATATAGATGTTGAACAGGAGGTGTGAGAGGACCAACCCCTGAGGCGCCCCACATGTGAGGGGCCTCGATGTCGACCTCTGCCCTCCTGTCAACACAAATTGCGACTGGTTGATGATTATGCAAAAAATTCAAAAAATACAAGTAAGAACAGAGAACATTGAAAAGAGAATGGAGAATATTGAACAAAGAATAGGAGAAATAGATGAAAAAATTGAGAATATTCACCAAACAATGATGAAATACAAGAACAGATTTCAAAAAATTGAAAAGATGAACAAAGAGATAAGAAAATTGGAGATATTGGAGATATCTCTCCTTCCCTCCCTATATATCTTTCTGTCTATCTATCTATCATCTATCTACTGTGTTTCCTCAAAAATAAGACCTGGTCTTATCATTATTGGGGCACCCAAAGATATATTAGGGCTTATTTTGGGGGAAACAAAGTAGCGGAGATGGCAAGGGACAAGCCCTGCTTGGGAGCTCCATCCTCTGGCACAAGCACATAAGTGGGGGAGTGTACAGTGGTCGAAGGTGTCTGGCAGGTTCTGCAGCCCACCAGTCCTTTGGCCAACATGCTCTGGGGCTGCACACCCACACAGTGCAAGTACCTTGCACTGGTGGCTGAGAATGATGGGGCTTCTCTTTCCTCACCTCAGAAGCAAGACAAGGGTGGATTCCTGTATAGGTTGGTACCGGTTTGCTTTGTGCGTGCGCCCATTGCGCCTTGCTTGTGCATGCATAGTCCACTGTAAATTGTTCTGCACATGGACAGAAACATGCCAGTTACAGCAGACGAGACTGGGGAACCAGTTTGGGGGCATGGCCAGCCTGGGTCGCTGTCAGTTCTGCGACCCAGGCCAAATCAGCACTACTGCTTCAGCAGGACTGGGCCGAAACAGGAGCAACCCATTTCTGAAGCCAGGGGAAGGAGAAAGAGGGAGAATGAAGCAACTAAGAAGGGTGCCACCATCCTTTAAAAAAAAACAGCTGCCTTGAGATACATAATCTTTTGCCACGGCCTGTTCAAAAGGATGGAGGGGGAGATGTGCATGACAACCATGTAGTGAGTTGCCTACCCGGTGCAAATGTTGCAGACATCACGAGAAATCTAGATAATTTGTTAGAGAGAACTGGGAAGGAGCCAGTGGTCATGGTACACGTTGGTACCAATGATCTTGGGAAGGCAAAGCAATCAGTCCTGGAAGCCAAATTCAGGTTGCGAGGAAGAAGATTGAAATCCCGGACTTCAAAGATAGCATTTTCAGAAGTGCTGCCTGTTCCTCGTGCAGCACCTACCAGGCAGGCAGAGCTCAGAAGCCTCAATGCGTGGATGAGGCGATGGTGTCGGGAGGAGGGCTTCAGATTTGTCAGGAACTGGAGAACATTTTGGGACAAGCCAAACCTGTTCAGGAGGGATGGGTTTCACTTGAGTTGGAGAATGTTGTAAAGGAGACATCAAAAAAGGGAAGCCTGGTTATAATGGGGGATTTCAATTACCCTCACATAGGCTGGGCGAACTGTTGTTCAGTACATGACAAAGAGATAAAGTTCCTAGATATGCTAAATGATTGTTCCCTGGAACAGATGGTTGAAGACCCAACTAGAGGTAGAAGAATCCTTGACTTGGTTCTGAGCAATATACAGGATCTGGTGTAAAATATTAATGTGATTGATCCAATAGGGAACAGTGACCACAACACAATTATTTTTAACTTAATCATAGACTGCAAATCACCGATAAAATCTAACACCTCAAATTTTCATAAAGGAAATTTCCCAAAGATGAGGAAACTAGTAAAAAAGAAGCTGAAAGGGAGAATTGAGAAAGTCCAAGCACTCCATGAGGCATGGAGGCTGCTCACAAAAACAATAACAGAGGCCCAATTGGAATGTATACCTAAAAGGAAAAAGAGCACCGGCAGGTTCAAGAGGACTCCGATGTGGCTTAAAGGAGCTGTTCGGGAAGTGATCAAAAGCAAGAAAAGCTCATTTAAAAGATGGAAGGCTTCTCCAAATGAGGACAACAGGCAGAAACATAAATTCTGGCAGAACAAATGCAAAGCAACAATCAGGAAAGCAAAGCAAGACTTTGAGGAGCGTTTAGCTAAAAACACTCAAAGAAATAACAAGGACTTCTTTAAGTACATTAGAAGTAAGAACCCAACTGGGAAGGCCATTGGACCATTAGATGACAATGGAAGTCAAGGGATTATTAAGGAGGAAGCAGAGATTGCAGAGAAACTCAATGAATTTGCTTCAGTATTCACTGAAGAAGACAGAGATCACATGCCTAAAACAGAGCCAATCTTCGTAGGGAGGGAAACTGAGGAACTAACCCAGATAGAAATAACCAGGGAGGAGGTCCTTGCATGTCTTGTTAAACTAAACACTAACAAATCACCAGGGCCAGATGGCATCCATCCACGAGTTCTCAAGGAACTTAAAGATGAAATTGCTGATGTCCTTGCCAAAATATATAATCTTTCCCTCAAATCAGGCCTTGTGCCGGATGACTGGAAGGTAGTGAATATAACACCTATCTTCAAAAAAGGATCCAGAGGTGATCCAGGAAATTATCGACCGGTCAGCTTGACAAGTGTCCCAGGTAAAGTGATTGAAACCATCTTAAAAGATAAAATTAATAGGCACGTAGAAGAGAAGGCGCTGCTGAAGGAGAGCCAACATGGCTTTTGCAAGGGGAAATCAAGCCTCACTAATCTGCTGGAATTTTTTGAGAGTGTCAACAAGCACGTGGACAAGGGAGATCCAGTTGACATTGTTTATCTGGACTTTCAGAAGGCCTTTGACAAGGTCCCGCACCAAAGGCTCTTAAATAAACTTGCAAGTCATGGAATAAAAGGACAGGCCTTGTCCTGGATTAGCAACTGGCTAAGGGACAGGAAACAGAGAGTAGCATTAAATGGACACTTCTCCAGGTGGAGGGAGGTAAAGAGTGGGGTCCCCCAAGGTTCAGTACTGGGACCCCTGCTCTTCAACCTTTTCATAAATGATCTAGAAGTAGGAGTAAACAGCAAGGTAGCCAAATTCGCCAACGACACTGAATTTTTTTATGTTGAAAAAGTTTTATTGAGTTTTACAAATTTTTATACAAATAGGGCAAGGTAAATAAGGTATTAGAAAGACATTGTGAGAACCTCCATGTTGGAGTCGTTGGCCCCAGCCGAGGCTTCATAAAAGAATATATAATTAATACAGTAAGTTTTCATTTGTACTACAAAGTGGAAAGAAATACAAATATATCATTGTAAAATCTATGCTAGCAATCATATACAGTGGTACCTCGGTTCACGAACGCCTCTGTTCACGACCAATTCGGATTACGAACAGAAATTTTCCAAAAAATGTGCTCCGGTTCACGAACACCGTTTCGGTTCACGAACAGAAAAGTTCGTAAAAATGCTCGGGTTCACGAACTCCGTTTCGCTTCATGAACTCCGCCTCGCTTCACGAACAGAAAAGTTCGTAAAAATGCTCGGGTTCACGAACTCCATTTCGCTTCACGAACCGGAGCCGCGGACATTTTATCTACGACCAAAAAACAAGGTCAGAACGGATTAATCGGATTTACATTGAACCCTATGGGAAACTGTGCCTCTCTTCACGACCAATTCGGTTCGCGAACAGAGTCAGTTCAAGAATTACGACCAAAAAACAAGGTCAGAACAGATTAACCGGATTTACATTGAACCCTATGGGAAATTGTGCCTCGGTTCACGACCAATTCGGTTCGCGAACAGAGTCAGTTCACGAATTAAGTTCGTGAACCGAGGTACCACTGTATAAGCATCCAAATAAAAGTTGTACAAAACAAAAATAAAGTCATTTTTGAGATCTAAGTCTTTTGGCAATTGTGTCTTCTTCTCCCTGACCTCCAGTGAGCGAGGCCGCGGCACCCTCCGTTCTCCCATTTTCATCCTCCAGGATTGAGGAATGTTTTTTAAGAAAGGCTTCCGCCTCTGCAATTGTTTTAATTCTCACCCTTCCTCCCTCCCAGAACACCAACATCCCCTCTGGCATCACCCACTTGAACTAAATCCCCTTTTTAAATAATCTTTTGGATAAGAAGGAATATTTCCTTCTTATCTCTCTAATCTTTTTCAGGACCTGCTTCAAGATGGCAATCTCATTCTGCTGGTAAATTAAAGGACTGTCTCTCTGCGCTCTCAGGATCCTTTCCTTTGTTGACCTCCTTACAAATTTAATATGGATCTCTCTGGGTACTTAATTTATCCTGGCATATGCTGAATTTATTCTATATATCAGATCAATGTCCCCCCCTAATATCTTCTTTGCTCTTTTGTATATAATCTGCTAGAATTGTACACATTAAATCAGACAAATCTTCACCAGGTAACTCAGGGACATTCTGAAATCTTAAAAAATAAGACATCCTTTCAAAATCCATCCTAGACATATGACCAGTTAAATCCCCTATTTCATTGTTAACACTTTTAAGCTCTTCCCTTGTCCCAGCCAACCCCAACTCCAGACCATCAATCTTTTGCGTATTTTCCATTAACTTCTTCTGTGTCTCCAAGAGTTCTAATTTGGAACTGACATGATCCTTCCGCATTTCTTTAATTTCTTTCATAATGTTCTGAAGAGTATCATCCATTGCTGCTAATTTAGCGTCCACATCTGATTTTTCAGGTAACATCGAGGTGATTTTAGGTTGATGCGTCTGCTTTTTTGAAGCCATAATGAAAGATGTAAGTTTTAGTCAGTAAAATGGCATCTGCTGGAGAGGAGTCTGTGAGACAAGGTGGGAGCAGATTCCGGTGACCAAAGTCACAATTTCAGTTAGTTATAATCCAGAGAGAAACCAATTTCTTAAAAGCAATCAGGTAAAAAGAAAAAAAAAAGGAAGACACTTCAGCGAAAGGTCCAATTAATCCATTATATGCAATCGTTAGTGAAAAGAGAAAAGCAGTCCCGAGCACAAGGGAATATCAGCAGTTTTCCAAGAAAAGTATTTCTCCTGAGAACAAAGGAACGCCATCTTCCCCCGCCCATCTGGAAGCCACCGGGAGTTAACAAGCAGTAAATTGTCTCATTGTTGCCAGACTTCGATACTAGGTATCCAAAGGTAATATAGAAAAGACTTTCACTTACAATTTAAAAAGATCGGATGTTGATTTCTCCGCTTCCCCAAGCCTGGGGAGCATTTTTAAACACCGCTTTTTTTCCGTTCCAAGGGGGGATATTACAAACTCCCCCCTCCATCCTCTTTCAAACTGAAAGTTGCAAGCATTGAAATAATATCACTCACAGACCGCTTCGCAGCCACAGCCTCGGTGTTGCCTCCAACTCCGGCGCTTCAGCTCTTCGTGAAAAACGGCTAGATTTTCCGGTCCTCCATCGGCAAAGGGGACAATGCCCCCCCCGCAACTTGTTCCCCTTCGACCCCTGCCTAGGTCGAAGCAGGGGCCGCCACCCCCGACCGCTGTCGGGGTGGGGGGATTCCCCGCAAGCCGCCCGTACAGCAGGAGTCCTTTCAAAGAATTCCCTGCCCCTTGGGGGGCCGTAGAGGCAACCAAGCGGCGGACGATCCCCAGGACTCGACCGTCGCCTCCGGCCAACCAGAAGGAAGTCCGCCAACGACACTAAATTATACAGGGTAGTGAAAAATGAGAGAGAGTGTGAGGAGCTCCAGAGGGATCTCTTGACACTGGGGGAGTGGGCAACCCAGTGGCAAATGAGCTTCAAATTAGTAAGTGCACAGTGATGCACGTTGGGGCAAAAAAACCCAACTACATCTATAAACTGATGGGGTCTGAACTCCTTGCAACTAACCAGGAAAGGGACCTTGGTGTCCTGGTGGACAGCTCAATGAAGGTGTCAACTCAGTGTGCCGCAGCAGTGAAAAAAGCAAACTCATTGCTAGGGATCATTAGGAAGGGTATAGAAAATGTCAGCAAGTTGGACCTGTTCAAAGGCTAAAAATTATTGGACTATGATTCACACATGGCTGCAGAAAATGACAGAAAAACATATAGATTTTAAACCCAAACTTTTCCTGCTTGGAATTACGTTAGAAAGGTTTGATAAGAATTTGAAATACCTAATTGTAAATATCTTGACAGCAGCTAGAATCGTGTTTGCAAAAAATTGGAGAAATGATAAACTACCCTCACAGGAAGAAGTTATTTGTAAAATTATGGAATGCAGAGATGAGTAGATTAACCTTTGAAGTTAGAGAGCAAGAGAGCGAACAATTTTACGAAATATGGAATAAATTGTATCAATGGTTGGAAAAAAGGGAAATCTAAGGGATATAATATACATATTATATTATTATAAAACTTGAATAATTTTTTGTCTTTAGAGAGAGGAAATATTTTATTTTACAATAGAGTTATCTCTAGAGACAATGGAAAACAATGGTATAACATGGGAAGACTTTCTTTTCTCCTTCCATTTCTTTATTTAACACCTTGTTTATATATTGAAGAATTAGGGGGGAAAGATTGATTCGATAAATGGAAATGTTGTTATATGAAACAAAAGTGATATATATATGACCAAAGAAATATGGATAGATATTTTTGTGATTTCAAGCACTGACACACAAAATGTTTGGCCGAACGACATGTTGTATAAGCACGAAATGAATGATGTTTTTTATTTATTCTTAATATTAAAAATAAAAAAATTAAATTAAAAAAAAGAAAAAGAAAATGTCAGCAAGTGTCATTTTGCCTCTTTATAAATCTATGGTGAGGCCCCATCTGGAGTATTGTGTCCAGTTCTGGTCACCAGACCTTCAGAAAGATATTATGGAAATGGAAAAGGTGCAGAGGAAGGCAACCAGAAGGATTAGGGGGCTGGAACACCTTCCTTACCATCTGAGGTTGCAACGGCTGGGCCTCTTCACTTTAAAACGACGGCGCCTGAGGTGACCTGATTGAAGTCTATAAAATCATGCATGGTGTGGACAAAGTAGAAACGGAAAACCTGTTTTCCCTATCGCACAACACTAAACCTAGGGGGCACTCCATGAAACTTTTGATAACTAGACCTCAAACAAATAAGAGGAAGTACTTTCTCTTATTTGTTTGAGGTCAAGGTGCTAGTTGTCATCTTTAAAGCGCTCCATGGCACGGGACCTAGCTACCTGTGGGATCGGATCCTGCCTCATACATCCTCACGGCCGATTTGCTCCCACAGAGAGGGACTTCTCTGGGTGCCGCCCACTAGACTATGTCAGCGGGCGACGCCCAGGGGAAGGGCCTTCTCTGTGGCGGGCCCAGCCCTCTGGAACGACATTCCCCCCAAAATCACACTTTTTCTGCTTGGCCGGCCTAGGTTAGTCTTTACCTTTAGGGTGTTAGGGAATTTTAACTTTATAACTTGGGGATTTTAGCGCAGGGATAATCTTAATTTAATTTGTTTTTATCTATCGTATTTATTATATGTATGTATTTTGTAGTATTTTAAATTTTTCCCTGTGCACCGCTCCGAGTCCCCTTGGGGAGAGGATGCGGTATACAAATAAAATTTGATTTGATTTGATTTGATTTTTGATTTGATTTTGATTTTTCACCCAGAGGATCTCTGGTCTATGGAACTCCCTGCCAGAAGAACGGGTGACAGCTGTCAGCCTTGACATCTTTAAGAAAGGATGAGAGAAGTTCATGGAGAACAAGGGTATCCATGGCTATCATTATGGATGCCTAAGGACACCCTCCGGGTTGGAGAGATAGGCAGGATGTCTCTCAATGCCATTTGCAGGGAATCACAAGCAGGTGAAGACATCTGCTTGGGAAGACCCTGAAGCAAATGGGGAGCCACTGTGGGAGACAGAAGGGTGGACTGGGTGGGCTGTGGCCTCTTCCAGCAAGGCTGTTCTTAGGTTCTTTTGTTCTTTTGTTCTTATGTGTCACCAACCCCACCTCTGTTTCTCTGCCAAATCAACCACAGACCAACATTTGGAGTTGTTAGAAACTCCCACTGAGATGAGGGAAGAGGTTGAATGGGCTGAACATTGTCTGGAAGACTGACAACTGTTGTTTCTTCTTTTCAGATACTGGATGCGTGGGAATCCAGGCTCGACCAGTTGTGCAAAAATAAGTAATGGTTGTTCAAGAAAACTGAAGTGTTGGTTTAGTGCAGAGTGTTCCATTAGAGGAAGAGGCATTTGCAAGATGAGACCTGAGGACAAATGGATAAACTAATTCTTTGCTGAACATTCCACAAAATTGTACTGGAGGAGCTCAGTGACAAGAAAATGCCAATTGCCTCTTTAAAACAGTTGCCCCAGTCAGCCAGTGTGAAGGCATGAAAGAACCCCGGACTTTGACATCAGCTTCCAAACACCTTTTCCATCCTGCCTTTTCCACACTGTCTTATTTAGCAAATTAAGGGGCAAGTAAAAAAGAATGAAAAAAGAACCCGTCTTTTGTGTCTTCATTCTGTTTAGTTCCTGCTGGGCAAATTTTATTGTTTGTAAGCTGTCCAGAGTCATTGATTTGACTGGATGAAATCTGGTGAGAACAGAATGAGGGGGGTTGGTCCATCCCGCCTCTCTTTGACCTCTTGGTACCTTTTGGTGCCATCAAGACAGGTATCCTTTTGGTCCAGCTCTGGGCTTGGATGATGGAGAATGGCACTGGTTCAGCAATTCTCACCAGGATCATTGGTCCAAGAGTCCAGGGGGCCTTCTTTTGTGAGGTGCTTCTTGGACTTGCTATTCGGTGTTGGAAGGGACCTTGGAAGTCTTCTAGTCCAGCCCCCTGCAAGAAACTCCACACCAGTTCAGACAAATGATTTTCCAATCTCTTCTTAAAAGCCTCCAGTGTTGCAGCACCAAAGAACCTTTGGAGACCAATTGTTCCACTGATTAATTGTTCTGTCAGGAAATTTCTCCTTAGTTCTTGGTTGTCCCCCTCCTCCCAAATAAATTTCCATCCATTACTTCTTGTTCTGCCTTCAGGTGCTTTAGGTCGTCCCTTTTGGTTTATCTATTCATTTCTCTCTCCTCTATCACTTCACACACACATTATGTCCCTCCCATCAGCTGCTCTCTGCTGAATTCAGAAACTTTAGCATGCCCCTTACTTCTTGATTCCTATGGAAACCTGCCATGAAGTAGAGGTGTTTTTTTTAAAAAAAATCCCAGACCAAAAGGAATGATTGCACTAAAGTTGTTTCCTCCGTGGAATCTCCAAAAGAGATTTCCTTCTCTTGTTAGGCCATCCATGTTCTGTTTATTCAGCGATTTGCTTATAAGGCCTGTGGTGGCAGAACTTCAGGCAGCCATCTTGTCTTCCCTCCTTCTCGCCTCCTGCCTGCAATAGCCCTTTGATTGGTGGCTGTTGTTTGATTGGCAGCTGGGAGAACCTGAGGAGGGGCACAAGGAGAGCTAAGAAGGAGCAAAAGGGCCTATCACCTGTTCAGGGAGGCGGTTCTTCCATGACAGATGAAAGGCAACTAATCATGAAGAGGCCCATCCAGAGTCACCTGACCCCCAAGGGCCAATAAAAGAAGAGAAGTGGGGTCTGTCAGGTTTTGGCGGGAAGGGTTGAGGTGTCTTTGAGGAGGGAGGGCAGCCATGATGGGCTCCCCTCAGGGAAGGCTGGAAACTGGCTTGGCTACAGTTTGCCTTGTGTGTTTTTTCCACTCCTTCTTTGCGCATAGATCCTTTCCTTTCCCTTTCCCTTTCCCTTTTCCTTTTCCATTCCTTTCTTTTCCTTTTCCTTTTCCTTTCCTTTCCTTTCCTTTTCCTTTCCTTTCCTTTTCCTTTTCCTTTCCTTTCCTTTCCTTTTCCTTTCCTTTCCTTTTCCTTTCCTTTCCTTTCCTTTCCTTTCCTTTCCTTTGCCTAGGCCACGCTGCTTGCCCATTTATGCCAAAGTCTTCCTCTCTGTACATTTCACAACCCTGTTCCACTTTCATGGCCACCATCTGGCCATTCTCCCATCAGGGCCTTAAGGGCAGAACTTGGGCCATGAAGCATGACTCACATCTTGACATTTCTGACTAAAACGTGGCTAGCTGCAGACAACCCCATGTATGATTCTCCACTAAAGAGAATAAATAACTGGTACTTGTGGGGTTTTTGGCATTCTCTGAGGTTGGTTTCCTTCTTGCAGATGTTTGAGAAGAGGGCTAGATAATTTCACCAGTATTCTGATGATGTAAAATAAGCTTAAATAATAGCTGTTTATCTAACACAACAACAGATTTGGAGACGTCTTTGAGGAGGGAGGGCAGCCATGATGGGCTCCCCTCAGGGAAGGCTGGAAACTGGCTTGGCTATAGTGCAACTTTAGGATGGAGGCCATAACTAGTTTGGCTGCCCTGATAGAAATTATTAAATCCAGATAGAAATCATTTTTAGGTGCTGCCTTACTTCTAAGGCTGGCTAAATGTTTGCTTAAAACTTTTAAGTTTTATTGCTGTTTCAACCATTCAATCCTGTCTGACTCTTGAGGACTTTATAGGGAAGTGCTCTCCATGCGGCCATGTCACGCGCACCTTCTTTTGATTGTTGGATGTTCATCTTGGCTTCAGTTTTAATAGAATCAAATCAGGCTGTTCTTTGCTTGCCCCTATTTCTTATTCCACTAACCATGCCTAACATCACTGCCTTCTCCAATGAATTCGCACACATGACAAGGGCAAAGGAAATCAGACGGAACCTCGTGATTTTGGCTTCTAATGATGTGCCTGGTTTTATATGATTTAACCCCTCTCTGCTGGTTGCTCTGGCTGTCCCAGGAAGTAAAAGGAAATAGAGATGTTTGTGTACTTGGTATGGCCAAGCCCGTAGCATAATGAAGATAAGAACTTGCTTAGTGCACATTCTTTTAATACTCATCTGTCTCTTTCTCTCATCTATATCCAAGAATGGAGTTGTTACATACCTAAATGACAACCAACCATTTGTCATATGAATCTGTTTGGTCTTGTAAAATAGATCTAAGGCTTTGCTCATGTAGAACAGATCTAAGGCTATACATTGCCTGTATTTGGCAGTGGGAGGGGAGCTTTCATCTTGGGAGTGGTCTCCATGTGATCTTTGTATAATTGACCGAGCTCGGTGAACCCTTACAAATCAACTATTTGGTGACTGAGGGTTGGGTTCATGGTCTTGACTGAGTAGATGAACGTAGCATTAGAAAGATGACCCTCACTGTATAAGCCACTGAGAAAGGAGATTGCGGTGTGGAATTCATGGTTTCTTTTCTATTGATTGGCAGCTCACCAGCTCCAGTTGGTCAGCAGCAGATGCTGAACTATAAGAGTTCTGGAACCTTCAGCATTAAACAGGAAGGACAATTGAAGCTGTTGAAAGGAGAAGTCCCAAGAAGGAGTTGAACAGCAGGGATATAAAACCATGGTGCACCAAAAGGGACACGACTAGGTAAGAAGTTTGTTCTGATGAGGCTACATTGTGCAAAGACACATCACTATAGGCTAACCTCTGGCCTCTGCTTTGCAGAACTGAGGGGTCCTTGGTGCTCTCTGACCTTGGTTGGTTTCTTGCAGACATTTCATTACCCAAACTAGCGAACATCATCAGTGCTAGTATCATCAGAACTAGCACTGATGATGTTACCTTCTTCTTCCTCTCCTCCTCCTCTTCCTCTCCACAAACCCCACTCCTTTCTAGCACTGAAATGTTACTTGGTTTGGGTAATGGGACATCTACAACAAAACCACCAACTCATAGAACCACAAGGACCCTTCATTTCAACCCTGAACTACAAATATTCACCTTTTATTAGCTTTTCAGAACTCAAACTCCAGGATTTGTTTCTGAATCCTGTTTCATGTTTTTCTGCATGGAAAGCCAATTTTATGTCATCGAACAAATTCAGTTCATGGAGGTTGAATTTTGGGAGCTGATAGGGGCCTCTTTGATTTGCACTTCTGGGTCACAAGTCATGTGCATCACTCTACCTTGACTTCCATCTGGGTTGAAAGGCAAGATACACATCAAATAATTTCTCAACAAGGCATAATTTTAATTTTCCATTCTATATCTGACCTAACAGGGAAATAAAAATCCAAAGAAAGAATATTCAAAATGAGAAGTTAAAATGGGGGATAGAGAAATAAGACAATTACAGGTCCTAATGGAAGGTAAGCTATCACATTTTATGAAACCACACTATTTATAAACAGATAAATAAAAGACATTTTCTTAGTGACACCTTCTAGGAAGCCAACTATTCCCAATTGCCACCTTGAATGGGCCAATTTTTGTAGCTCCACCTTTTCTGATAGTAAAGGTGGTCAACCCATTCTCCAAAGCACCTGGGGGCAGAACAAGAAGTAATGGATGGAAGCTTAAGAAAGAGCAGTCCAACCTAGAATTAAGGAGAAATTTCCTGACAGTCAGAACAATTCATTAGTGGAACCTGCAGAAATTAGGGGTGCTCCATCACTGGAGTTTTCAAAGAAGAAACTGGACAGCCATTTGTATGAAATGCTGTTGGGTTTCTTGCCTGAGCAGGGGGTTGGACTAGAAGACCTCCAAGGTCCCTTCCAATTCTCTTATTCTGTATCTTAATAGCTCTACCTAAAGCGGGATCTGTAGAATTCTGGGTGCAGAAAGGACAAGTCACTGCAAAAATGATGATTTATTTACATTCCCCAAACTGAGTTTTCTTTCCTGCCCCCTTCCTAGCAACATAATAAATATTAGCAACAAAAAAGGAGGTCATATATCAGTGCCTTCAAATAATCAAAGTTTCTGCTATGCTTCTATAGCACCAAAAGCTAAGCAAAAGAAGGTTGTGAAACCCAAGATAGAAGACATCCATGAAACTATGACCAGAGAACCCTATCCATCAGGTGAATTACCTTTGTGTTCTGAAGTATGGCAGGACATGTGGGAGAGGGGAGAGGGAAGAGTTCTGGGAAAGGATGGGAATTGGCAGTCAAGGCTGTTGAGCAAATAGGATCAGAGGGCAAATTAGACTCCTGGACCAGAGAGCTGATGAGCAAGAAATGTGTGTTGATCACTCAGACTTGGGGCTAGAAAGTGAGCCTAGCAAATGCCAAGAGTTAAGTGAGTTTTGCCCTATTTTACGACCTTTCTTGCCACAGTCATTAAATGAATCATTGCAGTTGGTAAGTCAATCTGGTTTACTCATGGACTTTGCTTGTCAGAAAGTCGCAAAAGGTGCACTGCAACTGTCATATATGTGAGACAGTTGCCAACTGTCTGAATGTTGAGGATATGACCATGGGGGTGCGGCAATGGTCATAAGTGTGAAAAAGAGTCATAAGCCACATTTTCCAGTGACTCTGTAACTTTGAACGGTCACTAAAGAAGTGTTGTGAGTCGAGGACTAACTGTAATTTTAAAAATAAAATAACCATGAAACACATATCTCGTTGCAAGACATCCTTGCTATTCCTTCTTTTCTGTACGTTCCCATACTTTCTTGGTCCTGTGCTTTCAAGAAGTAAGAGCAGTGAAAACTGTAGATTAGTGATGGTGAACCTTTCGGCACCATGTGCTGAAAGGGGTACATGTATGTGCTATGCAAGCATGCTTGTCAGGGTCACAACATGGAAAAGGAACTGCCCAGGGGCCCTCCTGCGCACCAGAAAATAAACTGCCAGTTTCTGGTGCGCACATACGTGCCAGCCAAATAGTCTTCCAGTTACTGGCACGCATGCGTAGGGGCGATCAGCTGGCTAGCACGCATGCTCATGCTGGAAAATGGAAGACCAGTTCTTCCAGCTTCTGGCACTGCTACATGCACGGAGGCCAACTGATCGTTGCATGCATGCATGCCAGAAAACTGGAAGAGGAATGGGCAACGCCGCTCGTGCCAAACCACATGGCTCCATCTGCCACTTTGGGCCCATGTGCCACAGGTTCGCCATCATGGCTATAGACAGTTGTCCCAGAGGTTTCTTCATTTTTCCTTGAAGACGCTCCACTTCTCATCCACGTAGCCTCTTCAGTTCTGAATGAAGAGACTGAAGAAGCTTCATCAATGAGAAGCTAAAGATCTTCACAGAAAGACATATAGACAGCTGGACACTCTCTGAAGTCCTTAGGTGGATCTAATATTTCTCTTTTTATAAGCAAAGTCAATGGGGGATGCCAGATTCACTTAACAACCGAGGTTCTAACTTATCAACTGCGGCAATTCACTTAACAACTGTGGCAAGAAAGATCATGAAATGGGGCAAAGCCAAGTGGCTCATTTAACCACAAAAATGTTGGACTCAATTGTAGTCGTAAGTCGAGGACTATCTGTAAGAGGGTCATTTTCTTTTGTGTCCTCTTAGAAAGAACCTCTGATATTTGGCATACCAACTTGCATAAATGGATTTGGGGTTTTCTGTGCTTGGTTATGATTTCCAGCTCAGCAGCCATATACACAAAATGTGAGTACTCTAGGAAATGCCTTGTCTTTGCAGAATGATCTCCAAATGGAAAGGCACCACCAATTCTCCCACAAGGTTCTTTCACCTCCCAATGACGTCCTTGCTTGTAATGCATGGGAGGAAAGCTCCCAGAGTTCGTGGCAGTGACGCTTTGGTCATGCCAGTGTCTGCTTGGACGTTATCAATGTTTCATCAGCCAAATCTAAGGTCTTGCATCATTAAAAAGTTTCCATGGGGTTCTTGGTCCCAGTTCCCCAGCCTCTGAACTTCATGCGTCTAAGAGTTGCAGTGTTGCAATGTGTGAATTTACCCTGTTTAACTGATCATATGCACTGTGCAGAAATCTTTAGAGGAGAAGCACTTGAACCCACTTGAAAAGTACAAGTCGTCCTTGGCTTTATATGAAAAGAGTGACTCATGACCATTTTTTGCACTTAAGACCATTTCAGCATCCCCATGGTCACATGATCAGCATCTGGTTCATATTTACTGCAATGCCCCAGGTCACATGATCTCGTTTTTTGATCTTCTGACAAGCAAGTCAATGAGGAAGCCAGATTCACTTAACAATCATGTTAAATAACCTAACAACTGCAGTGGCTCACTTAACAACTGTGGCCTGTTTCCCTGAAAATAAGACCTAACCGGAAAATAAGTCCTAGCATGGTTTTTCTGGATGCTCGTAATATAAGCCCAACCTCCCTAAATAAGCCCCAGTTAAGATGGTCAGCCAGATGGATGCATTTAGTACCGTATTTCCCCCAAAATAAGACCTAACCTGAAATTAAGCCCTAATGCATCTTTTGGAGCAAAATTTAATATAAGACCCAGTCTTATTTTTGGGATAACACAGTACTAATTAATCAATTGCAGTGATTCACTTAACAACTGTGGCAAGACAGGCTCTAAAATGGGACAAAACTCACTTAACAAATGTTTCGCTAAACAACAGAAATGTTGGGCTCAATTGTGGTCGTAAGTTGAGGCCTATCTGTAATCAAGGGTGGGGAAGAGTTTTTATTTTTTTATTCTGCAGAGCTTTCATGGAAGTAAAGAGAGATATTATTTCCCTGGCAAAATATGATGCAAGAGTCAATATGCAATCCAAGGTCTCCAGTATCCTGGTTTTGAATAAAACAGAACAACTGGTTTCAGTCAGCTATAAAACATAGTTTCCCAAAGGCCCAATTCTATGTTATCTTATTTTTTGGGAGTAAGAACTCGACATAAGTTACAAAAGATGCCTTTTTTCTCTGCCCGAGATTGGCTTCTTCCTAGTGCAAAAATGAGAGCCAATTTGGGACAGTGATTAAAAGCACCTGGCTAAAAAACAGAAGACCATGAGTTCCAGTCCCACCTTGGGCGCAAAACCAATTGGGTGATTTTGGGTCCATCCCACCCTCTGAGCTCTCGGAGGAAGGAATTGCCAAGACAGAGTTGTCCCCCAAAAGTGCACAGACTTGTCCTTATAGTCACCAGGAGTTACTATGTGAACAGCAAAAAATAAGAAAAAAAATAGTTACAGTGTGTAAACTCTTAAAAGGTTCTTAAGACTCTTAGTTCCAGATTCACTTGGGAATAGACAAACTTTTCCATTTAGGCAAGTGAATGGATGGCATCAGAATGTATACTTTTTTTTTGCTGTCTTCTATTTTAGATTACTTTCATTCGGCCCATATCAGACAAAACATTGATGCCATGAAGTTGATTCGAAATTTTATTCTACAGCACAATGAATCTATGGAAACACTGAAAGGTAAGCAATTAATTGCAGGGAGAGATTTCTGAACTTTTCCCACAAATAGTAGTTTTCTAGTCCATCCCTTTGCTCAAGCAGGAGACCCTATAACCTCCAGTGGGGGAGCAACACCCATAACTTTTGGAGGCAGGCTGTTCCACTGGTTAACCATTCTCACTGTCAGGAATGTTCTCCTTAGTTCTAGATTGGTTCTCTTCATGATTTGTTTCCATCCATTGATTCTTGTCCTGTTTTCAGGTGCTTTGGAGAATAGGTTGACCCCCTTTTCTTTGTGGCAGCCCCTCAAGTATTGGAAAACTGGTAGCATGGCACCCCAATAGTTCTTCTTTTCATTAAATAAGACATACCCAATTCTTGCAACTGTTCTTCATATTCCATTTTCCTGAAAATAAGACCTCTCCAGATAATAAGCCCAATTGGGCTTTTGATGCATGCGTTAAAACAAGCCCTCCCACCAAAATAAGCCCTTCCCGAAAGTATTGCAACACAGCAGCAGCCATGAGGTGACCATGCTCGCCGCCTCCTGCCCCTCAAAAACAACAAGACCTCCCCAAAAATAAGGCCAAGCACTTATTTCAGTGGTCAAGAGAAAATAAGACCCTGTCTTATTTTCAGGGAAGCTTGGTATGTTTTAGCCTTCAGCCTCCTAATCATCTTTGTTACACTTCTCTGCACTTTTTCTAGAGTCTCAGCATCTTTTTTAATATTGTGGTGACCAAAAATGGGCCCAAGATTTGTTTGTTTTCAAAGTCCTGGTGATGCACCTGAAAGTAGTGCATGGCCCACTTCCTTAACTGAGCAACCTCCATACAATCTCACAAGATGGGCTAACGTGTTCCAATCGGCTTTTGCTTTCTTTGTGGGTTTGTGGGCATTTGAGGATTTTGAAATGCATTTGAATGTAAGCATTCAATATATGTTTGAGGATGTTTATGATGTTCCTGACCTGATCTGTTGCTCACCACCTAGATTCTGACATCCTCCATGAAGCAGAAAAGATGATATATCAAGTGGCCCAAATATATCAAGAAAGGGCTGAAATGCAGACACTTATGGGTAAGTTTCTCAGGATATGGGGAAGGTGGAACATTCTACAACTATAGATACTGAAGCTCAGGGTTGAAAAGAAGGGTCCCCGGTGCTCTCTGAGCTTAGTTGCTTTTTTGCAGACATTTCATGACCCAACTTGGTCACATCATCCGCATGGAAGGAGTGGGGTTTTCTCTCTGTTTATATTCTAATGCCTTGCCCTGTCAGTGTTAGTGGGGATAGTCTTGGTGATTGTTTGGTGGAGCTGTTTACTGCTGGCTTGTTTTGCCTTTCCTTGATTGCTGTATTGTTTACTTCTTATTATTTAATAAGCTTTTAAAATTTTATATTTTTGTATTGTTTTGTATATTATTTTAATTTTCCTGTGCGCCGCCCTGGATCCGTTTGGAGAAGGGCGGGATATAAATTGAATAAAATAAATAAATAAAAATAAATTCGCCCACGGGGACTCAAGGTGGCTTACAGAATATAAAACCACATTTAAAACAATAAAACCAATAAAAATAATCAAATAAATTAATAAAGTATAATATAATAATATAACTCCCCATCCCGGTGACAGCAGATCAAATGGGCTCCATCCCGCTCTGGGTTCCCGAGGCCTACTGGCAGAACCAGGACTTCAGGGCCTTCCGGAAGAGTATTAGAGTGGAGGCCATTCTAATTTCTGGGGGAATGATGTTCCAGAGAGAGGGAGCCACTACAGAAAAGGCTCTTCTTCTGGGTCCCAACAGGTGTATATCCCTTGGGGATGGGACCCGCAACATTCCCTGTTTCCTTGCTCTGGTGAGTCGGGTAGATCTTGAAGGGCAGCCTCATGTAGAGCGCATTGCAATAGTCAAAATGGGAAGTGACTAGTGCATGAGTGACTGTGAGTAAGGACTGTTGGTCCAGGAAAGGGCCTAACTGGCGCACAACCTGCAGTTGCGCAAAGGCCCTCCTGGCCATGACCGCTAACTCCTCTTTGAGGTAGTGCCTGTTTGGGGTAGTGCCACCCCATTCAAGACCAAAGGTGGCAATTCTCCCTGGCCAACGAACCCCAAACCCAAAGCCTCTCAGTCTTGCCAAGGTTTAGCCTCAACCTGTTGCTTCCCATCCAGCCCCTAACAACCTCCAGGCATTGAGAGAGGGAGGATAATTGCTGGTAGGGAGGTGTTTTGAGAATGTGTTTGGTATGCATCCATGAGAAGAGTCCTACAGAATAATGCTACTGTCCCAAACTCACATTCCCTAAAATTCTAGATAAACAAATAGGAAGTGCAACTTTGCTAACATCAAGTAATGGAGTGGAATAGATTCAGATTCATTCTTGGGGAAATGAAGATCCAATCCAAACTCAGCCGGATTCCAATTCTGATGCAGACTCTGAATAAATACCATATTTTTGGGTGCATAAGATGCCCCCCGTAAAAAAGTGGGTGCAAACATCTGTGCATCTTATGCAGCGAATATTGCCAAAGTCCAACCAATCCACCAGCCCCCACCCTTCAGCCTCTGCCTCCCAGAAATTTGCCTCCTTGCAGAAGCAGCCTGGTCAGCTTCAGCACAGCCTGATTTAGCACGAGCTGCTGATTGGCGGATGGATCTGCCTCCCAGAATACCGCCAATCAGTTGTTTCAGGCTGCAGGGATTGCCACCACCCATCGCTGCCATCACCACTATCATATATCATGGCCTCCGTGTGTGCCATTTTTATTTTATTTTATTTTTATTTTATTCAAATTTATACCCCGTACCTTCTCCAAAAAGGACCCAGGGCGGCGCACAGGAAATTTAAAACATAACAAATATAACAAAATACAAAATTTAAAAACATATTAAACTCCTACCCTGTGCTAAAATCGTTTAAAATCCCCCAAATTAAAACTATCTAAGAGCAGTCACAACGGGAGGTTATGCTAGGCCGGCTTGATGGAAAAGGTATGTCTTAAAACACTGGTGGAAGAAGCGGAGGTCTGAGATGGTACGTAGTTCAGGGGGTAAGTCGTTTCAAAGGGTAGGGCCCGCCACAGAGAAGGCCCTTCCCCTGGGTGTCGCCAACCGGCATTGCCCGGCCGACGGCACCCTGAGAAGGCCCTCTCTGTGGGAGCGGATCGGACGAAGGACCGCGGGAGTCCTCCTTGCAGGGCCGAGCTGAGGAATTTGGAGAATATCTGCAGGTTAAAATCACTCAGATTCGGAGCGAGTTGCCCTCCACAGATAGTGGACCGGAGGAAGTATCCGATGCAGGCCTTGAGACTATTTTATGGGAAGACTTTGACCTTGTTACCGCCAAGGACATGGACAGGTTGGCGGGGAGACTAAAGGCCACCACATGTTTATTAGAAAACTCACTTAACATGTTAATCTCTCTCTCTCTCTCTCTCTCTCTCTCTCTCTCTCTCTCTCCCTCCCCCCTCCCCCTCCCCCCCCTCTCTCTCTCTCCACACATGCACACACACACACACACCAGGCAGAGCTTCAGTTGCACATTGGGTAACCAAGATGACATTTTAAAACCATGCTCTGTGGACCTCTGATCCCATTTTCTTTTCAGACCCAAGGAATCCTAAAAGAACCTACTGTGCTCAGGTAATAATAATAATTAATAATTTATTAAATTTCTAAACCGCCCCCTCTCCCCGAAGGGACTCGGGGCGGTGTACAGGAAAATTAAAAACATCTAAAAACATAACAATACATACATAATTAAAATCGAATTAAATAATCCTGTACTAAAATTTATAAAACATTAAAAACTATATCCCATTAACACCAAATGAAACAATTTAAATTACAGACTTTTTGATTTGATTTTATTTATATTTATATCCCGCCCTTCTCCATAGTGGACGCAGTGCGGCGCACAGGAAGTTTAAAAACATACAAAATACAAAAAATAAATACATTAATTTAAAATATATATTAAACTATTCTATCCCATGCTAAAAGCCAAATTTTAAAATACCCAATTTAAAACTTTCTAAAAGTCCCCGTGGGAGGTTAGGCTATGCCGGAACAGGTATTTCTTTAGAAAATGGCGGAAGAGGCGGAGGTCGATGATGGTGCGTAGTTCAGGAGGTGGGTTGTTCCAAAGGGCTGGGCCCGCCACAGAGAAGGCTCTTCCCCTGGGTGTCGCCAGTTGGCATTGTCCGGCCGATGGCACCCTGAGAAGGCCCTCTCTGTGGGAGCGTATCGGTCTAAGGGATGTATGGGGCAGGAGGCGGTCTCGCATATAACTAGGCCCCGAGCCATGGAGCGCTTTAAAGATGGTCGTCAAAACCTTGAAGCGCACCCGAAAGACCACAGGAAGCCAATGCAGCTCGCGCAGGATCGGTGTTATGTGGGAGCATCTGGTGGCTCCCATAATCACCCGCGCGGCTGCGTTTTGGACTAACTGTAGCTTTCGAGTGCACCTCAAGGGAAGCCCCATGTAGAGAGCATTACAGTAGTTGAGTCGGGACGTCACGAGAGCTTGAGTGACTGTGCGAAGGACAGCCCGGTCCAGTAAGGGCGAGGAGCATAAATTAGGCCAAGCCGGCCGGATGGAACAGATAGGTCTTAACTTTTTGGCGGAAGGAGCGGAGGTCCATAGTAGTTTTAATGTCAGGGGGTAGGTCGTTCCAAAGGGTCGGGCCCATCACAGAGAAGGCCCTTCCCCTGGGCGTCGCCGACTGGCATTACCTAGTGGACGGCACCCGGAGAAGTCCCTCTCTGTGGGAGCGAATCGGCCGAAGGGATGTATGGGGCAGGATATGATCCCACAAATAACTAGGTCCTGTGCCATGGAGCGCTTTAAAGATGGTGACCAACACCTTGAAATGCACCCAAAAGGCCACAGGCAGCCAGTGCAGCTCGCGCAGGAGCGGTGTTACGTGGGAGGATCTGATAACTTCCAAAACTGCCTGCGCAGCCACATTCTGGACCAGCTGTAGTCTTCGGGTGCATCTCAAGGGGAGCCCCATGTAGAGAGTATTGCAGTAGTCTAGACGGGACGTCACAAGTGCATGAGTGACTGTGCGAAGGGCATCCCGGTCCAATAGGGGACGCAACTGGCGCAACAGGCGAACCTGGTAAAATGCCCCCCTAGCCACGGCTGTCACATGGTCCTCCATCGACAGCCGGGTATCCAGGAGGACACCTAAGTTGCGTGCCCGATCCACGGGGGCTAGATGTTCGCCCCCTATGGTCAGTGATGGAGTCAACTGGTTGAACCGGGGCGCCAGTAACCACAGCCACTCAGTCTTGGACGGGTTGAGCTTGAGTCTGCTTCTTCCCATCCAGATCAGCACGGCTTCCAGACACCGGGACATCACTTCGACGGCACAGTTGGGGTGGTTTGGGGTAGAGATGTACAGCTGAGTATCATCAGCGTACAGATGGTAATCTACCCCAAAACCACGTATGATCTCGCCCAGCGGTTTCATATATGTATTGAACAGGAGAGGCGAGAGGACCGACCCCTGAGGAACCCCACAAGTGAGAGGCCTCGAGGTCGACCTCTGCCCCCCTGCCAATACAAATTGCAATCGACCGGAGAGGTAGGAGGAGAACCACCGTAAAATGGTGCCCCTCACCCCCAACCCCTCCAGTCGATGCAATAGGATACCATGGTCGATGGTATCAAAAGCCGCCGAGAGGTCTAATAGGACCAGGATGGAGGAACAACCCCCATCGCTGGCCCTCTACAGATCATCTACCAACGCGACCAATGCCGTCTCAGTGCTGTGTCCAGGCCGGAAGCCGGACTGGCGCGGGTCCAGATAATTAATTTCCTCCAGGTGACGTGGAAAGTGTTGTGCCACCACACTCTCTACAACCTTCGCCAGAAAGTGAAGGTTGGAGACCGGATGATAATTTACTAACAATGCTGTGTCCAGGGAAGGTTTCTTGAGGAGAGGCCTCACCACCGCCTCTTTCAAGACAGTAGGCAAGAACCCCTCACTCAAAGAAGCGTTCACTATTTCCTGGAGCCAGCCTCGTGAAACCTCCCAGGATGCCAGTACAAGCCAGGAGGGACACGGGTCCAATAAACATGTGGTGGCTCTCAGTCGCCTACGCAACCTGTCCATATCTTCGAAAGCAACAGAGTCAAACTCCTCCCAGGGTGGTGTCTCAAGACCCACCTCCGACATTCCCTCCAGACCACTTTCGGTGGAGACCAACTCGCTCCGAATCTGAGCGATTTTGTCCTGCAGATACTCCCCAAATTCCTCTGCTCTGCCCTGTAAAGGGGCTTCCCGTGGCCTCTGTTGAAGGAGGGAGCGGGTCACCCCAAACAGGGTGGCAGGGCGGTTATCTGCGGACGCAATAAGGGTGGCACAATGCTGACGCTTGGCCACTCTTATCGCCACAAGGTAGGTCCTCAAATGGGCTCTCACCTGTGTTCGATTCGATTCAGAGCATGTGGATCTCCATCTCCTCTCTAGGCGTCTCTTGTGGCGCTTCATCACCCTCAACTCCTTGGAAAACCAAGGAGCCTGGGTGGTTCGCTGCCGCAAGAGAGGCCGCAAAGGTGCGACCCGGTCCAAGGCCCCAGTGGCCGCACTATTCCATGCAGCCACTAGGTCCTCCATCCGGGTGCGGGTCAGGGCCACAGGTAATGGCCCAAGCTCCGTCTGGAACCTTTCAGGTTCCATCAGGCGCCTGGGGCGAAACCATCTTGGGAATTCCAGTTCCGCCTCCCCGTAGTGGGGTTGTAGCGGTGGGAAAGTCGAGCCGGAGAAGTGAGTGATCTGACCATGACAGGGGAGTGAAGCCCAGCAATTATTTCCACATCATTTTCAAACCAAGTCCTAACTCAAAAACAACAACAGTCATTACAGAATGGGTTCCTGTAAGGTATCACACTGGAGACCTTTATAGTTGGAAGTGCATGTTTATTTTGCGACTGCAATAGAAATCTGGTTTTGGTTCTAAAAAGTCATATTCCTCCTTTCTTCTCCACCCTTATTGCGCCGGTCAACATGAATTTTATGTGGCGCCAGACACTAATCTCTCCAATTAATTGGAACCTGCAACTAATCCCTCCTTACAAACCCATCTTTTAAGCTCTTGGCAATCGTCATCGATCCAGTTCAAATCACTTCCTAAGGGTTTTATGGCAGCACAGTCTTCATCTGCTTCTCCATCATTAACGAATTGATTGGGATTGCCATTGGCCCAGTATCTACGAAGAGAGAGAGAGGGAGAGTTGGTGTCATAACTGCCATTATATGCTCCAGTTTCATATTCGCTAGCTGACAGCCGGCCATGAACTATGGGGGGGAGGAAGCCGGAAGGGAGGGGGAGAAAGCTAATGACTCATCGTAGCTTCCAGAGACCCATCTCAAGGTCAAAGGGCTGGGAATGGAAGAGACAGTTCCCAAAACAATTTATTCAAATATAATTGAACAATAAGAAACCATCAAGCGGGAAGGAAGTGGATAGAAAAAGTTAACAGGGAAAGTTTGGCAGGTGAACTTCAGCTCTGGCTTTGCTATACTGTAATCCACTTGGCCTTTAGTAAAGTAAACCTTTCACACTGAATGGAGCCGAGGGTCATTCTTACTTAAGGAACCAAGTTGGGGCAGGACTGACAGTTGCATTTCTACATGCAGCAAAAGGAGTATAAACTTGTTTAAAAGAACAATAACTTAAGAGTGGAGGTGGAGATGAGAAGGAGTGGAGAATGCCTGAAGAACTTGCCCCTCTTCTCCCCACTGCTGCTCCCTGTTGTTCACTTTCCAAGGCAAATTAGTCAATGAAGGTTAGCAGAATCCCTGGAGATGCAAGTTCAAGCCAATATGTGCTGCTTTGGCCAGAATTGGGGGGGCTTGCTTGCAAAAGGGGACCAATTGCATAAGGCTGAGGCCAAAACCTTTGCCCCATTCTGAAGCATAGCCTGCATTGGAGCAAGAATTGGCACAAATGAACTGGATCCACACAACATTGGGCTAGGTTGCTTGTCCATGGTTCAGTCTGCTGGAAATCCAACCCATTTTCTCAGCAGGTTATGGGAAAGCGGGCCATTGTATAAAGTTGTAATATTGTTGATTTTGTCTGGCTACAGGAAGCATGGGTAAACTCTATGTTTAGCATAAGCCCTGTTAGCATTAAGCATGCTCTGTAGCACCCATGCCAATCTGAGCTGCCTAGAGCCGAAATTAAGAAACTTATTTAATTAAGCTACGTGTTTGAAGTAAGGGTTGAGGGGTAGACTTCAAATGTCCATATCCTGGACACTCACTGTACTATTAATCTGGAACCATCCGACCACTCCCAGAGGCCTTCCACCTTCTTATCCGTTAGGCCAATCCAGGCAGACTCATTGAGCTTTGAAGAGATGTACTTCTACAAAGACACAAAAATGGAAAGGAAAGCTGGTGCAGCTTCACAAAATGGGATCCCACTCTCAAGAAATTCACTTTGTGTAGCCACAGTGCCTAAAACTGACAACAAACAGTTCACTGTTATTTGCCAAAGAACTCCCTTCTGCCTGAAGAAACATCAGTTCCATGCTAAGGTGAGATAAGGCATATCACGATTTTGAAGATGGGACACAGGGGCTTCTATCTTTATACCCCACCCCTGTTCAATGGAAGCATGCCAAGAACACGGTTAGCAGCAGAGGTGAGTTCCTATGGGTTGGGTCCAGGTCGTCCGAACCGGTGGTGGTATTTATTTATTTATTTAATTTGATTTCTAGACCGCCCCCTCTCCCCGAAGGGACTCGGTGTGGTATGCCAGCCTGGGTCGCAGAACCGGCAGCAACGCAGGCTGGCCACTCCCCTGAGCCGGTTCCCTGATCACTGCCATCACCGCTGCCATTTTTTTTTTTAGTTCTGCACATGCACAGAACAATTTCCATTGAACTGCACATGCACTCATGCAGTGTGCGCACACAACACGAACTAGCAGTAATGCCGGCTGAAACCCACCCCTGGTTAGCAGCCTTTTGGGTGGGGAGTGGGAGTCAAAGAGTTGATTCTGGATGGGAGCCATTTTGGCCTGTCACCTCTGATCTACTAATTCATACCCCATTGCGTAGAGTGTCCTGGTCAGTTAAGATACAAAATAACAAAGAGTTGGAAGGGACCTTGGAGGTCTTCTAGTCCAACCCTCTGCTCAAGCAGGAGGCCCTATCCCATTCCAATAGCACAGAAGGATAGGAAGATGTCAGCATTTAGCCAAGATGGAGTGCTGTGTTGAAAGTCCCCAAATATGAGAAGGAAGAGAATAACAACAACAACAACAACAATAATAATAATAGTGAACCTGTTCTTCCTCATTCAGGATGGAGGTCAAGTGGGAATCTCTGGCCTTGCAAAAGTACTCAGCATCGTGCCAGGTTTTCCTTTCATTGGCTTTTGAAACATAGTAGAGATTCCAGCCAAAAAGCTTCCAGTTATCACTAATTTTTGATCCTTTTTTAAACAGCGCTTCTAAGACGAATTAATGCAAAAAGAAAAATATATATTATCAATTTCTGCATTGAGCGATTTCAATTTTTACTTCTAACTGCATACTTCCTGCCCCATACATCCCTTCGGCCGATCCGCTCCCACAGAGAGGGCCTTCTCAGGGTACCGTCGGCCAGGCAATACCGACTGGCGACACCCAGGGGAAGAGCCTTCTCTGTGGTGGGCCCTGCCCTTTGGAACGACCTTCCCCCTGAACTGCGTATCATCTCGGACCTCTGCCTCTTCCGCCAGTGTCTAAAGACACATCTGTTCCAGCAAGCCGGCCTAGCCTAACCTACCGTCGGGGCTATTTTAGATTTTAATTTGGTTTTAGCATAGGATTGTAATTTAATATGTTTTTAAATTTTGTATTTATCGTTTTGTATGTTTTTAGATTCCTGTGCGCCGCCCCGGGTCCTTCGTGGAGAAGGGCGGGATATAAATATGATTAAAATAAATAAATCTGTGAAGCATCATTGGGACTTTTTTTTTTTTGAATAACAATTTTTATTGGTTTTTACAAATTTTATAACAAAGGAAAGGGTATATAGGATATAAAAAAAATATTTTAGGGCTTCCATGACAGCCATGGACGTGACCCAAGTAATTCAGGTGGACATACGCCGGATCTAATCTTTGTCTCCGGCCAATGGAAGAGTGATCTGGGTATAGGGGATATAGTCATCACACCCCTGTCATGGTCAGACCACCCACTTCTCCGGCTCAACTTTCCAATCGCTACACCCCACCGCGGGGAGGCGGAACCTGAGTCACCTATTTGGTTCCGCCCCAGGCGCCTGATGGACCCTGATAGGTTCCAGACGGCGCTTGGGCCACTTCCTGTATCCCTGACCCGCGCCCCCATGGAGGACCACCTGGCCGCATGGAATACTGCTGCCACGGGAGCATTGGATCGGGTCGCGCCCTTGCGGCCTCTCTTGTGGCGGCGAACCACCCTGGCTCCTTGGTTTACCGAGGAGCTAAGGGTGATGAAACGCCACATGAGATGCCTAGAGAGGAGATGGAGATCTACTCGGTTTGAATCTGATCGAACACAGGTGAGAGCCCATTTACGGACTCACCTTGTGGCGCTGAGAGTGGCCAAACGTCATCACTGTGCCACTCTCATCGCATCCGCAGATAACCGCTCTGCCGCCCTGTTTAGGGTGACCCGCTCCCTCCTTCAACAGAGGGTGCGGGAAACCCCATTACAGGGTAGAGCAGAGGAATTTGGGATTTATCTGCAGGATAAAATCGCTCAGATTCAGAGCGAGTTAGTCTCCATCGATGGCCCATTGGAATGCCCCGAGGCAGGTCCTGAGACAGTTTTGTGGGAAGAGTTCGACTCTGTTACTTCCAAAGATATGGACAGGTTATATGGGCGACTGCGAGCCACCACATGTTTATTGGACCCGTGTCCCTCCTGGCTTGTACTGGCATTCTGGGAGGTTACACGAGGCTGGCTCCAGGAGGTTGTCAACGCTTCTCTGAGTGAGGGTTTCTTGCCTGCCTCCCTTAAAGAGGCTATGGTGAGGCCCCTCCTGAAGAAGCCCTCTGGGGACCCAGCATTATTGGTTAATTACCGTCCGGTCTCCAACCTTCACTTTCTGGCGAAGGTTGTAGAGAGTGTGGTGGCACAACAGTTTCCCCATCACCTGGAGGAAGTTGATTATCTGGACCCGCGCCAGTCCGGCTTCCGGCCCGGGCATAGCACCGAGACGGCATTGGTCGCGTTGGTAGATGATCTCTGGAGGGCCAGAGATGGGGGTTGTTCCTCCATCCTGGTCCTATTAGACCTCTCAGCGGCTTTCGATACCATCGACCATGGTATCCTATTGCATTGGCTGGAGGGGTTGGGGGTGAGGGGCACTGTACTGCGGTGGTTCTCCTCCTACCTCTCCGGCCGATCGCAATTTGTGTTGGCAGGAGAGCAGAGGTCGACCTCGAGACCCCTCACATGTGGGGTGCCTCAGGGGTCGGTCCTCTCGCCTCTCCTGTTCAACACATATATGAAGCTGCTGGGTGGTTTTGGGGTAGAGTACCATCTCTACGCTGACGATACGCAGCTGTATATATCTACCCCAAACCACCCCAACGATGCCGTAGCGGTGATGTGCCAGTGCCTTGAAGCCGTGCGGGCCTGGATGGGAAGTAACAGACTCAGACTCAACCCGTCCAAGACCGAGTGGCTGTGGTTTCCGGCATCCCGGTACAACCAGTTGACTCCATCACTGGTCATAGGGGACGAACACCTTACCCCTGTGGATGGGGCACGCAACTTAGGTGTCCTTCTGGATACCCGGCTGTCCATGGAAGATCAAGTGACAGCCGTGGCCCGGAGGGCGTTTTACCAGGTTCGCCTGGTACGCCAGTTGCGTCCCCTATTGGATCGGGATGCCCTTTGCACAGTCACTCACGCCCTCGTGACATCCCGACTGGAATACTGCAATTCTCTCTACATGGGGCTCCCCTTGAGGTGCACCCGAAGACTTCAGCTTGTCCAGAATGCAGCCGCGCGAGCAATAATGGGAACCTCTAGGTTTACCCACATAACACCGCTCTTGCGCGAGCTGCATTGGCTGCCTGTCGTCTTTCGGGTGCGCTTCAAGGTGTTAGTTACCATCTTTAAAGCGCTCCATGGCACGGGACCTAGTTATCTGCGGGATCGGATCCTGCCCCATACATCCCTGCGGCCGATTCGCTCCCACAGAGAGGGACTTCTCCGGGTGCCGTCCACTAGGCTATGCCAGTGGGCGACGCCCAGGGGAAAGGCCTTCTCTGTGGCGGGCCCAGCCCTCTGGAACGACCTTCCCCACGAAATTAGAACAACTACGGACCTCCGCTCCTTCCGTCAAAAACTGAAAACACACTTCTTCTGCTTGGCCGGCCTAGGTTAGTCTTCCGTCTTTTAATAGGGTTTTAGGGGATTTTAGCGTAATTTTAATACAGAGATTTTAGCGCAGGGATAATTTTGTTTAATTTGTATTTTATCTATTTATCTATTTATGTATTGTATATTGGTTTTTTAATTTCCCTGTGCACCGCTCCGAGTCCCTTTGGGGAGAGGAGGCGGTTTATAAAAAAATTATTATTGTTGTTATTGTTATTGTTGTTGTTGTTATTGTTATTATTATTATTATTCCATGTCGGAGATGGTGGTCGCCTCTGAAGTTCCATACAAAGAGTTTTCAGTATAAGGTGGAATGGAATACATATATATCATATCATAAATTCTTGCATTCAATCATTTGTTTCTATTACCATCCGTTTAAGGATTATACTGTGTAAAAGAAAATCATTTTGCGATCTGAGTCTTTTAGCTATTGTATCATCTTCCTTCCCGCCGGTGGGCGGAGCCATGGTCCATCCCGTTCCCCCATTTTCGTCCTCTAGAATTGAGGAGTGCTTTTTAAGAAAGGCTTCTGCCTCTTCTATGTTTTAATTCTAACTCTACCTCCCTCCCAGAACACCAACATTTTTTCAGGCATTAACCATTTGAACCACATCCCCTTTTTATATAATTTTTTGGATAAGGAGGAATACTTCCTCCGAATCTCTCGAATCTTTTTTGGGATTTGCTTCAAAATGGCAATTTCCTTCTGCATATATATCAAAGCGCCATCTCTCTGTGCTCTCAGGATCTCATCCCTTGTTGACCTTCTTACAAATTTAATATGTATCTCTCTGGGTACGTCATTTATTCTGGCATATGCTGAATTAATTCTGTAAATCAGGTCAATGTCCCCCCAAATATATTCCTTACTCTTTTTGGTATAATCTGCTAAAATTGTAGACATTAAATCTTTTAAATTTTCTGAAGATGATTCAGGAACATTTTGAAACCTTAAAAAACAAGACATTCTTTTAAAATCTATTCTAGACATATGACCAGCAAGTGCCACTATTTCTTTTTTAGAATCCCTTATCTCCTCCCTAATCTCAACTGCCCCACCCTCCAAACCCTCAATTTTTTGTTTCTTTTCCATTAATGATCTCTGTGTCTCCAAAAGTTCCAATCTTGAACTCATCATATCTTTCCGAATTTCTTTTATTTTCTTCATTATGTCTTGTAGAGGTTTCTCTATTGTTGATAGTTGAGAAGCCTCTCCCGGCGTTTCTTTTTGCAACATTGTACTAATCTTAGGCTGCTGTAAGTCCGGACTGGCTCTTAATGAGGCTGGAGCGGAAAGAGGTTTTCCATGTGGAGGCTTCTTTGATGCCATAGTAAAAGTTTTATGTTCTTGTAATTAAGATGGCGTCTGAAGAGCGGGCAGTCCGCGAGATCGGAGAGAAGGGAAAAGTCTTATCTAAGTTCAAAATATAGTTTCCATAAAGTCCAGAGAGAAAGAAGTTAACAGTCAAATCCAATGAAAAAAGAAGGCACACAGTGGGAGAAATCCCGACAGTCACCGAGCTAGGATGTATATAAATTTTGCAGTGCTGTAAAAATGAAGGAACGTTTAAATATCAGAGTGAAAGGTTTCTTACTGAGAACAAAGAAGTGCCATTTTTCTGCCTCTTTGGCATTTGTGAAGAATTAGTGAAAGTCCATTTCTGCTGTAGCAAGATTCAGATACAAAGTATCAATCTGAATCCACATTTAGCAAAAACTTTCATTTTCAATTGTTGAATACCCGGATGTTACTTTCTCTCTCTCCCTGCTCCCAAGGAGCATTTTAAAACGCCGCTTGTTCCGAGAGGGTTTTTTTAACGAACTCCTCCCTCTATTCTTCTTTTTTAAAAAGTTGAAAGCATTAAAAGTCCAGAAACCAACTCACAAGCCACTCTGTTGCAACGGAGCCTCGGCGCTTCCTCCAGCTCTGGCTTTTCAGCCCGCTGGTTCAATTTCTGCGGTTCCAACGATCCTTCGGCGAGAGGAGCTCATCACCCCGCATTCTGTTCTCTGGCTTTTGGAGCGAACCCCCACCCCGACTGCCGTCGGGGTGGGGGTTTCACCGCAAGCCACTCGTACGGGTTTTTTTTTTTGAATAAATTTTTTTATTGGTTTTTATAAATTTTTGGGGCTTTATTTTATTTTGTTTTGTTTTATTTTATTTATTTGTGGTATTTAAAATATAAGGTATTATTCCATGAAAAATATTTATTCTATTTTCTAATGGGTTTTTTGTTTATTTATTACTGATATTTTTTTTTTATAAATATAACCAAAAAACAAAAGTTCTTTGGGGTCATCTATAATTTTTCAACTGGGAAGGGTCTTTTAAGAGATGTTGCCTTAAAGCAGCCTTGAGCACCAGGACCAGGAAGGGAGGGATGGAGGGAGGAGGAGGAGGAGGAAGAGGAGGAGGAGGAGAGGAAGATGGAGAGGAAGAAGAGGAGACGACATTCAGCATCACAACCTTAGTGCCTTACATTTGGGGGGATAAAAGGTGAATTCATCAATGTTGAGGTGCATACAGATATTTATGGTCTATTTTACTACAATGGGGTAGAGTGATAAATTATGACATAGCATTCTCTTTCAAAATTTACTTTCAATACTTACGATATTTCTTTTTGTCTGCAGCAAAGCCATCTTTAGATTCCTTGAACAGTTGTGGCATCCTCTCTACTAACCTTGAGACCTTCAGAGCTAAAACCAGATGTACAGTAATTAGAAGTTGATTTCCTGTTCCACACTCAGAACAAACACTTGCAGGAAGAAACTCTGGTGGATTGATAGGCATTGGGATTGCCTCCCCCCTCCGTCCGTCCGTCTCTACCCCCCCCTCCCCCAATGATCTAAGGAGCTGCTATGACAATTGGGAAGATAGGATTATTTTTGAGCATTCAAGCATTTTCAGATTTCTTTTTGAACTTCCCAGTTTGGCCAAAGAGACCTAGAATTACCTAAAGAAGAGAATATTTGTAACTCAGGATTGAACTGCAGGGTCCGTGGGGGTTTCTGGGCTCTGGTTATTGTTTTCTAGAGACATTTCATTGCCCAACTAGCATCTTCAGTGCTAAAGATGTTAGCTAGTTGGGTAATGACATTTCTCCAAAAAAAAACCATCCAAGCTCAGAGAGCACCAAGGACTCCTCAGCTCTCGAATCCTCAGAGGGCTCCCCCCACAGGGGCTGTTTAAGGTTTCAGAACTCAACCAGGGTTGCTGAAACTCTCAGAGTCAGCCCCATCCTGATTAGTGGGCTTGTTGTCCCACTGCCCATCCTTTGTCCTCAGAGCTGGTCTGTAAGGTCAACATCCTCTTCTGCTGCCTTTTGAACTGTTACCCTTCCCTGGCTTTGCTCTTGTCTTTGGCTGTCCTAACAAATCCTCATTAAAAGCAGGCCAAGTTAGGTCCTTCTCCTCATTCTAATTCCAGGTTACTGACTTGGTATCACTTGATCTGCTTGCCGTGGTCAAAGACTTTGGAAAAAGGTGAGAGTTGCTTTCATGATCAATAATTGGAAAAAGGAACTCTTTGGGGCTGGAGATCATTGAAGCGGAGGCAAACACTTGACAAAGAGAAGCTGCCAGGAGGTGGTTCATAACCCTCATTGTGGAGGACAGACTAAGCCTAGAGCCGGTGTTGGACAAGATCCCTCGAACGAAGGAGAACCGGTAAGCCTTGTGTTATTTCTGTGCCAAGCAGAACTCCGCTCATTCTTACCAGTTCTTCCAGGTAGGAAAAGGGTCTCATTTCCTCTTCCTTGGTCTCAAAATAGGATTGTGGTTCCAAACTAGTCAGACCCAACTCAGGATCACCTTTTGCACTTACCATTCTCATTATGCTTGATCTTTTCATCCCTGATCCCGATGGACAAAGTAATCCTTAGTTTTTTCATAGGCTCCTCATAAGCACTCCAGTCTTCCGCAAGCATTGCATTGTCTAAAGCGATTAAGACACATAGAGGTTAAGGTATGAAGATGCCCCCTTGATGCTTGGACCATCAGCTTTCACCAAGGCAACATCTTCTGAAGAGCTTCACATAGGAGGTTAACCCAGTGAGACTGGTTCCCCAGGGCCTGAGAAAGTTAGTTATTCCCCTCGATGACTATCGTCCTAAGATGTGTCAAAAATTCAAGATGGAAGTTGGAACACAATGCCTTTCGGGTTTTTTTTCATATTTTTTTTTAAATGTATATATTTAAGAAGCTTCTATCTACAGTTACTGTAGATACTGTACATAAGGCCTACAGTTCACATCCTCAGATGATTTTCATCATCTGATCAAATGAGGATGAGCCTCTATGTGCTTTTCTTAAAATGTGTTGGAGAGAAACATCACATGCATTGTGATGTTTTGATCCTATAGACTAACACAGCTCTCCTACCATTGGTCAATGTCTAAGCATTCTAAGGAGAGAATTAGCCATCAATGACATCCATCATTGCCAAAATGACCCTGAACATTTGATCAGAAGAAATGGGCTGACAGAGACAAATTACTTGATCGCCCTGAAACGTATATAAAGTTCTAAATCCTAATGGGGTAGAATTTGGGGGAACTGAGACCTTTCTAGATTTTGGTTCAATATGGGGTACATGCAGTTGGGGGTTCCTAGCAGTTTGGTCCAGTCTGGCCAAGGAGGTAATAAAAATCTGGCATACCTTTCCAAACCGGTAGTAATAGCAGCCTGGCCATGCCCCCGAACCAGTTCCTTGGTCAATGCACCTGGGCCTGCATGCCTCTCGTGCCGGCTCCTTGGGGCTTCGGGCCCCAAAGCAGCCCCCAGCCACCTGCCTGCTTCTTGGCCATGGCCCCACTTACCACTAGTGAAGAAGTGGAGCAAAAGGCAGAAGCCGCAGGTGGCAGCCCTTCATGTGGGGAGCAGGCCGTGGCTGAGTCTCCTTCCCCCCAGAGTGCCAGACTCCATAGGCTGAGTTCCCAGAGTAGCGCTGGAGGTCAGATGGGCCAATCTGCAAAGAGAGCAGGCAGGTGGCCGGGTGGGAAGCCAATGTGCTGTTTTGGAGCCCGTAGCCCTGCAGAGCTGGCATGAGAGGCATTCCAGTATTTGTGGCACTGCCACAATGAAGAGTGGGTCATCCTATTCTCCAAAGTAGATGATGGAAGAACAAGAAGCAATGGATGGAAACCAATCAAGTAGAGACTAACGTAGAACTCAGGAGAAATTCCTGACAGAACAATTAATCAGTAGAACAGTTTGCATCCAGAACTTGTGGGTCCTCCAACACTGGAGGCCTTTAAGAAGAGAGTGGACAGCCACTTGTCTGGAATTTTATAGCATCTCCTGCCTGAGCTGGAGATTGGACTAGAAGACCTTCAAGGTCCCTTCCAACCCTGGTAGTCTGGATTCCATGAAAAGGCCATATTCAGGAAAGATAGCAGGGTCACCCAGCTTCTTCAGCTTCTAGGAAAGGAAAACATCATTTAGCAAGAAGAACTAAACTTACATGTTTGGATTGATGTTGCCAAGATGACTATAAGGACTCCTGCGGTGATAGAAATCATGATCCACCAATACTTGGTGGGGATTTTCATAATAGGACTTTGGTTCAGATCCATCTTGTCATCAAGAGCTAGTTTATCTGGGGGTTCCTCAGGAGCCATGGCTTAGAGATAAAGGGGAAAGAAACGCCAGTCACATAAGACAGCAAGAGACACGCATAATCCACAGTTTTGGGAATGTGGGCATTAAAACCAAGACTCACAAATACTTAGCAGCCAACTGATTGCCCTTCCAGCATTGCAAGGAGATACAGACTAGCCCACCACACAGCAGAGAACCTCGGAGCCTTCACAATGGCAAAAAATGTCAGGAAGGCCACGCTTCTAAACTAGGAATGTGGGGTTCTGGCAAAGGCCAAGGACAGCTAAATGCCACCGGAAGGTCACAGATGGAGAAAGAACCATGAAAGGTGGGTATCAGAGTTCAGGAATTGAAGAATGACTGAATAAATCTACCCAGAAAGATGGCTAGATGAAGTCCATCAATCCTAGATTCAGTTCTTAAGACCTTCAGATAATATCGAGAGGGCTAAGGGGAATGCAGAGAGACTCCATTTTGTCCATTTCTACTTCATGAGCTGGGCTAGTTACTCTTGGACCTCCGGGTGCAATTCAAGAAGTCTTGAAGTCATTTATAAATAGGGCCTGAGAATTATGGGACGTAGGTTCCCCAGCTTCAAAGTCGTCTATATCACCAGACCGGCTCAAGTACAGGGGTTTGCTTCAGTTGCCCTCTGAAGAACGAGGGTTTTCCATTGTTGGAGGGAATAGCAAGGATTTAAGAACAATTGGAGCATGGAGACAACCAAACCAGACCTTTCGAGTCCAAAAACATTTCTACCCAATGAAAAAGAAGGAGCCTCGGCCTCCTGATGAAGTGAGAACATTTCCTGGTCAGATCTCCCACTGAAGGGGGACGGTTGCTCACTCACAAGGCACCGTGTGGCTAATCTGTACCTCCTCGCTGAGAATCTCCTTAGGCAGAGTTCTCTTGGCTCTTTGGTTACTTGACTTCTGCACATGGAATCATGTGGATCGAGTGGTCCCTCCTTCCTCTGGCCTGGCTTGCTTGCTTGCTTTTCTCTTCCCAGGTGAAGGCACCCCCTTTCCTGTGACTCAAGCAGCCTGCTGATTGGCTGCTGCCGGTCCTCAGCCAAGCACAGCTGTGGGGGGATTGTGATGGCACTGCCAAGGGGGCAGCCCTGGAGAAGCAGCCCTTGGCATCCCATAGCTCACATCTCTGGACTGGCCCTGGATAGTATTATGTGAGAGAAGTTGGGTAGATTTTCAGGAGCTTTGGGGGCTCCAGCTGTCTCCCTCCTTCCTCCTGAGTTGCTGAGATCCAGTTTGCTGTAAGGGTTCAAGGCACCAGGCCAGGAATCGGGAGACAGAGAGTTCCAGTTCTGCCTTAAACACAAGGACAGCTTGAGTGACTTTGGGCCAATCTCTGACTTTCAACCCCTTGAAGAAGAAGGCAAGGCAGACACCACAAAAACAATGTGGACTTGCCCCATAGTTGTCAAGACTGTCTCAAAGGTGTACACACACACACACACACACACACACAGAGTTTCTTTATATCCGCTGGATTACTGCAATAGTCATTATATGTGTGGTTGTCCTTGAAGACAAATTAGGAGCTTCATTTTCTACAGCATGATGATGATAGCGGTGGTAGTGGTGGCCTCTCAGGAAGATGTGGAGGAGTCATCATCCACAGGAGACATGGTGATGATGGTGTTATCCATTGAGTCATGTCTGACTTTGGTGACTGTGGGCCAGGCCTCTCCACATCTTCCAATCTTGCAGTATTTCAACACGATTCACAATTGCACGATTGTGAACAGAAAACACAACTACACAGTTCAACAGCCTGGTGGTTGGCAAACCTGCTGACTTAAACATGTGACAAGAGACCTCCATTGCGCTGTCCTCCTGTAAGCTTCTGAGTTCAATTCAAAAACCCCAATGAGTCCTTCGGTTGGTATATAGCCCAAGGTACCTCTCTCTCACCCCCTTATACAAGCAACAATCAAATAGGATGTGGACCAGGTCTTCTACCTCTGCTGCTTCGCAAATGCAGAGACCTTCATTGTAGTGCATAGAATGGAATCTCCCATATCTGACCATTGCGTCAAGCAGTTTAAATCTCACGCGTGTAAATATCTCTCCAAAATGTTTGGGCAGTTGTAACTTCAAATAACCGTCTACTTGAAAAGTACGTTTGTATTTACTCAGCCATTTCAAGTTACCCACCTTACTAAGGATAGCTATATCATTCTTTGGGCAGGTCTTTTTTGGAGTTGCTCTCCTATTATGCAAGAGACAGGGAGGCCACAATGTCTTACAAAATTTCTTAGTTTGGTGATCCAGGAGATTTGTAATTGTAATTTTATTTGCTTTACTAGGCATAACTTGGGGAGTTTATCAATCTCCATTTCATTGACTTTGCACCGGTAGTTATATTGGAAGAAATGTCCATCTGGGTTCAGTTCCAAGTGGGGGAAAAGACACTGGAAACATGGAGGCCACTTGGAAAGATGTTTAATGATGAACAGGATCACATGGCTTGAGTTCATGAGCAGAAATGGTGATCACATGCTTCAAGATGCATGTGATTACAGACAGTCACTCAAGCTCTTGTCATTTTGCACCTGGACTACTGTAATGCTCTCTACATGGGGCTGCCCTTGAGATGCACCCGGAGGCTCCAGTTGGTGCAGAATGCGGCCGCGCGGGGGATTTTGGGAGTTTCAAAATACTCCCATGTAACACCTCTCCTGCGCGAGCTGCACTGGCTGCCGGTAGCCTTCCGGGTGCGTTTCAAGGTTTTAGTGACCATCTTTAAAGCGCTCCATGGCAGTGGGCCTGGTTACTTGCAGGACCGCCTTCTACCACATACCTCCACTCGACCTGTCTGCTCCCACAGGGAGAGCTTCCTTAGGGTGCCGTCCGCTGGACAATGCCGGCTGGCGACGCCCAGGGGAAGAGCCTTCTCCGTGGCAGGTCCCGCCCTTTGGAATGACCTCCCCCCAGACCTCCGGACTATCACCGACCTTCGCCTCTTCTGCCGGACTTTAAAAACCTATTTTTTCCGTATGGCTGGCCTGGCATAGCTGCTACAACCATATTTTATTAGATTTGGGTTTTAAATTGATTGTCTCTTTTTAGCACAGGTTAAATTGTTTAATAGTAGTTTTAAATTTTGTAGAATTTGTACTATTTGTATTGTTGGTTTTTAAGTCCCTGTGCGCCGCCCTGAGACCCTAGAAATCTAATAAATAAATAAATAAATAAATAAATAAATAAATAAATAAATAAATAAATAAATAAATAAATAAATTGTTGGGTGAAGAAGAAAATGGCCTGAGATGCTGAAAGTCTCTGGTTTTATGCCCTCTGTTGGACCCCACACCAGAGCTTCCCATTCCTTTGTAAGAAATGCATTCTGATTGGTGGTGAGACTCCTAGGGGGTGGTGCAGGGGCAAAGATGTGCTGAAACTCAAGCCTGTTTGTCTTGCTGGCTGATGCCATGCAGTGAGATGGGTAGAAGGGTAATCCTACCTTTGTTATGTATGTGTGTTAGGGACGCCTGTGGTGGCCCGTTTTTGCTGTGCCAGTGAAAATGGTCTCCCGAGCTCTGTTTCCAGCTGTGACAGCTTCTTGCAACCCTCTGCCAGTGAAAACGGAGCCCAGAAGGGCACCACGTGGTTCTCGCAAGGCCCCAACAGCTCATTGACAAGCGCCCCAGGGTGGTGGTGCTGGCAGAAAGCTGCAGGGAACTACTTTGCTTTTAAAAACATGTTTCTCCCTTTTCACATCCAGGGAAATATAATATTTCAGCTGGCAGTTCAGGGTCAGTAGTTCCTGACATGCTAGAAACGATCTCATTCCCTCTCAAGGCCTCTGGGGAAGATGTGGAGGAGTCATCATCCACAGGAGACATCACAACTGAGCAGCCTTTCAACAGCAACTCTTTAGAACTTCTCACTCTAATCTCACAAGGCTCCTATCAGTCAGAGAGGCTACTGTCACTCCAAGTATCGTATTTTCTCCCAGAATACAAATTTATGGTATTTAGGGAGGGAAACGGGATTTAAAGGAGCACAGCACAAAACCTTTATAGGTTCACTTGCAAGCAAACATGAATCTTAACTTTAAAAAAAGATAATATTCTGTATATTTCCTAATTGCCTCTGGTTTTTACATTCAACTGATTTCTTTTCCAAACTGATCTGGTCATTTCTTGCAATTCTGAAAATGGACTTCATGGGCTTTGCAATGGCCTCCGTCCTCTTCTGCCAGTCAGACACTTTTAAACCAGTAGAAGAAAATTCACTATGAAATACATGTGAAATTCACAAATTAAGATGCAGGTTTCTGAGGGTCAAAGAAGGAAACAGAAGGCTAAGTGCTGAATGCTGATTGGGCCCTGCGTCCAGCCAATGGGAGAGAGGCAGAAATTGAGTATTCTACATCATAAGGGAACAAACTGTCAAAAACTGTCAGGAGGAAAATCCAGCTGAAGACACGAGTACGTCCAGTGGAGCTCTTACTCACAGTTCAATTCTGGTAGTAGACCAAGTGTTTGGGTGAATATCCTGTTCCTATGCCCACTACCCTCTACTAACAGGGAGAGGGAATCGAGGAGAAAGTTGGGGCAGGTGGTAACAGCAAAAAGAAGGCAGAACCTGGAGAGGTAAGGCAGGGACAGCCACAGGAGAGATTCGCTAGAGAAACTTCAAGAGTTTAAGGAAACGATTCACACAGGCTCAAGCATCCAAGAATGAAGCCCAATGCAAGAGATTAGAGCGTCTTTGCCCACCTATGACTGGGAAAGCCCAATGAATATTGAGGAGGATGTTATCCATTCAGTCGTGTCCGACTCTTGGCAATTCTATGGGCCAGATGGTCTCCCCACCTCTTCCGCTCTTGCGCTGCTTCTTTGAGTCGTTCTCCGCTCTGGCTGGAGTCAGCTTTGAGGGTGTCCAGCCACTGTGTTCTTTAGCAGCCATCTTTCCTAAGCGCTAAATCTTCCAAAGATAATTGCCTTTCCATCCGTTGCTTCTTGTTCTGCTCTCAGGTGCTTTGGAGAGTAGTTTGACTCCCTTTTTTGTGGCAAGCCCTCAAATATTGGAAGACTGCCATCGTGTCACCCCGAGTCCTTGTTTTCATTAGATTAGACATGCCCAATTCCTGCAACTGTTCTTCATATGTTTTAGCCTCCAGCCCCCTCATTGTCTTTGTTGCTCTTCTCTGCACTCTTTCTGGAGTCTTAACTTCTTTTCTACATTGTGGCAACCAAAACTGGACGCCATATTCCAAGTGTAGTCTTACCAAGGCCTTAGAAATCCATGCTACCACTTCATGTCATCTTGATTCTATCCCTCTCTTATTGCAAGGTAGGATTGCATTGGCTTTTTTGGCTGGTGACGCACATTGCTGGCTCATAGTTCAGTGATTGTCCACTAGGACAATGGTCGGCGAGCCGCATGTGGCTCTTTGGCCCCTTGAATGTGGCTCTTCAGTCTCGCTCTGATTCCCTCCCTTCCTCCCTCTGTCTGTCTCTCTCTCTCTTGCTCTGTGCCTCTCTCTGTCTGTCTGTCACTGTCTCTGTCCTCAGAATACCGCGTGAAGCAGCGGTGAGTCTCTGCGCTGCCGGTGAGGACATCCGCAAGGTCCCCCTCACGTTCCTCGTCTTCCCCGATGGCATCTGGAGTGATCAGCAGCTGTGTAGAAACTCACCGCTTTTCCACACCGTGGAAAAGATAGGCGCGTGCACATTCCGCGGAATTACAGCGCAAGTTCCCACCGCTATGAAGTCTCCAAGACTGTAATTGGGTGGGGCATGCACACGGAAAAGATAGGTGCGCGCATGCCCCACCCAATTACAGTCTCCGAGAGTTCGTAGCGGTAGGAACTTGCGCTGAAATTCCGCGGAATGTGCACGTGCCTATCTTTTCCATGGTGTGGAAAAGCGGTGAGTTTCTGCACGGCCGCTGATCACTCCAGATGCCATCGGGGAAGACGAGGAACGCGAGGGGGACCTCGCGGATGTTCTCACCAGCAGTGCAGAGACTCGCCGCTGCTTCACGCAGTATTCTGAGGACAGAGACAGTGACAGACAGACAGAGAGAGGCACAGAGCGAGAGAGAGACAGAGGGAGGGAGGGAATCAGAGTCTGACAGACACACAAAGAGAGAGACAGAGGGGAAGGAGGGAGGGAGAGACAGAGAGAGACGGGGAGGGAGGGAGTTAATCGGAGACTGGCAGACACACAGAGACAGGGAGGGAGAGACAGAGAGAGAGAGAGTGAGTAAGTGAGTGTGAGACAGACAGACACACAGAGAGGAAGGGAGGGAAGAGACAGAGATAGAGAGGGAGGGAGGGAGGGAGGGAGACAGAGACAGGGAGACAAACACAGAGAGAGAGAGACAGACACACAGACAGACACAGAGAGACAGGAAGGGAGGGGAGAGACACAGAGATAAGAGGGAGGGAGGAGAGAGAGATACAGAGAGGCAGACACAGAGAGAGAATGACAGAAAGAGACAGAGAGGGAGGGAGGGAGAGAGACAAAGAGCCACAAAGAGAGAGAGACAGACACAGAGAGAATGACAGAGAGACAGAGAAGAAGGGAGGGGAGAGAGACACAGAGATAGAGAGGGAGGGAGGAGAGGGACACAGAGATACAGACACAGAGAACGATAGAAAGAGACAGAGAGGGAGGGAGGGAGAGAGAGATAAAGAGCCACAGAGAGAGACAGACAGACAGACTCAGAGAGAGAGTCAGAGAGAAACAGAGAGAGAAAGAAAAAGAAGGGAAGAAAGAAAAGAAAGAAAAAGAAAGTGGGAGAGAGATGAAAGAGAACTTATGACCACAATTGAGCCCAAAATTTTGGTTGCTAAGAAAGACCGTTGTTAAGTGAGTTTCACCACATTTTCCAAGTTGGCCATGCCCACCCGGTCACATGACCGCTGAGCCACTCCCACAAAACAGGCCACACCTTCTGCCTCTCAAAAGAAATTTCAATCGTGGTATTGTTGATATTTGGCTCCCTTGAATAATGTGTTTGCCCACCACTGCACTAGGAGGACCTAAAATCCAGGAAAGGAGATATTAGCTAATTCTGAAGCTGCCTCCATTTTGCTGACCACTTTCTCTTCTTAACCAAAATGTTTGCCTTTCCACTTACATCAATTCTCATAACTTTCTCCATTCTCCAGCTGTACACATTTTGATGAGATGTTACATGCATCAATGAAGTAAAATGGCTCCCAAACCACCACCAGCAAAAGGTAAGCTAGCTTTTCTGCCATCTTCTCAAAACATGTCATTATTATCATCATCGGGTGGGACCTTGGAGGTCTTCTAGTCCAACTCCCTGTTCAAGCAGGAGGCCATGTATGAGAATGTCAATGCCCTACCTGCAGATTTCCTTCTTGGGAGGATCCTTGTGTGATGAGAATGGAGGCTGCAACTGGGAACGAAGAACCCAGAACATGAAATGAGAATGAAAGATCTGGAGCTCTTCCAGGACTCACAGCTGCTGCTTGGTGAACAGGTGACAGCTGTGGCGCACCAGTTGTGCCCTTTCCTAGATCAGAAAGTCCTTCAGAATGTTACCCATTCCCTAGACTCCCATGGCTTGGCTACTGCAAGATGCTCTACTTGGTGCTGGTCTCTGGAGATGTCACTCCAAGAGAGCCCTCAGACTGGGTACAGTGGGTAGCAAGTTGCTTTGGCTAGCACGATGGGTGGCATATGAATTTAAATCAAAACAGAAATGTTCCCGCAACATGGCCATAGTCCAAAGAAACCTAATCATGCCAGGATCAAGCCTGAATCTGTTCACCCCCATCTAGGCCCACACAGTTTCCTGGCACTGGACCAGGACTTTGATCTTCCCGGGTCCAGAAGAATAATATCATCAGCATATTGATGATATTCTCACCCCAAACTCTGTGGTCCTTGGTGTTCTTTGAGCTTGGCTGTTTCCTTGCAGAAGTTTCATTATCCAAGAAGTGCACTGATGCTGTTACCTAGCTGGGTGATGGAATGCCTGAGAACACAACCAGGCTCAGAGAGCACCAAGGATCCCACCCTCCTCTTTCCTCTCCCCCCTCTGGACTGGAATGGATAAAAACAAAGCTTCCTCATTAAGGCCGCCTGCTTGATTAATCTTTAGGGGGACTTGGGGCTTTTGGGAATAGGATTCTTGGGTTCCAAATGGGATTCTGATGACCATCTTTAAAGCACTCCATGGCTCGGGGCCTAGTTATATGCGAGACCGTCTCCTGCCCCATACATCCCTTAGACCGATACGCTCCCACAGAGAGGGCCTCTTCCGGGTGCGTTTCAAGGTTTTAGTGACCATCTTTAAAGCGCTCCATGGCAGTGGGCCTGGTTACTTGCAGGACCGCCTTTTACCACATACCTCCACTCGACCTGTCTGCTCCCACAGGGAGGGCCTCCTCAGGGTGCCATCGGCCGGACAATGCCGACTGGCGACACCCAGGGGAAGAGCCTTCTCTGTGGAAGGCCCTGCCCTTTGGAACGACCTACCCTCTGAATTACGCACCATCACCGACCTCCGCCTCTTCCGCCAATGTTTAAAGACATATTTTTTCCATCAAGCCGGCCTAGCCTAACCTCCCACGGGGACTTTTAGACAGTTTTTAAATTGGGTATTTTAACAATTTGGTTTTTAGCATAGGATCGGGATAGTTTAATATATATTTTAAATTATGTATTTATTTTCCTATTTTTGTATATTTTTAAATTTCCTGTGCGCCGCCCTGGGTCCTCTGTGGAGAAGGGCGGGATATAAATATAAATAAATGAAATGAAAATGGATCGGCCCCATTAGGCTGGGCCTGATCCCATTTGGCATATTGGAGGTCAATTGGTTTTCTGTCTTTCTCTAGGTGCAGCGAAAGGTCCACCACCAAGTAAGTACCGTATGCATCCAAACTCCATGTTGTAGGTCAGGGGCGAGGGTGGTGTCTGTTTATTTTTGTGTTCTTTTTAATTAATTCATTATTATTTTGTTATAATTATTGTTACCTCTTCGGATCATTTCTAATCAAGGCTTCCTTTCCAAAACACAGGCACTCCAAACAAAGTGCAACAATGTCTCCAAAGCTACAATTGTGCAATAGTTGGCATTCTCATGCTCTTCTCTCTGTTTTTGTACACCATTTGGTATATCAGTATATGTAAGTTTTTAATTTTATCCAACTAATGAATCAATTCTGAGGGTCTGTAATGGTATGTGGGAATGAGCTTGGGAGACAGAGGGAGAATCCAAAGCCAGACAATGCTCGGCACAGACCCCAGTTAACCTCCAGCTGTCAGAGGGGCGTGGGAAACATCGCACAATAGGCCCTCCCTATTTTGGGGGGCTGTAAAGGTGAGGGGTGGGGGAGGTGGACTTTCAGGTGCTGTTAATGTAGCTTTGCAGTAAAGTAGAATTGCAAGTAGCCTCGACTTATGGCCACAAGTGATCCCAAAATGTCTTTTGCTAATCAAGGCAGTTGTTTGATGAGTTTTGTCCCACTTTACGACCTTTCTTGACGCAGCTGTTAAGCGAATCCCTTTTATCACAGTTCCAAGTATCACCTCCAACCAATGAAGACTCTGAGGCTAGGCATTCCTCAAGGATCCATTTTATTGAAGACGTCATATTGGCACATCTGGGAAAACCCGAATCTGAAAGCTTCCAGGTTTTCCCCACCCAAGTGAAAGTCCAAGTCCCTGCCCAGCACCCACCTGCCCCTCACATGGTCTTGCCCCTCACAGCCCTCCCTACCAGCCGCCGATTCCCTCCCTCCCTCCCCCCGCGGAGCCTCCCCAGCCGGCATGCCGGCCACTCGTCTTCTTCCAGGGGCTGCGGAGGCTCCGCGGGCGGGGGGAGGGAACCGGCATCCGATGGTCACCCACTGAACGTCGTTCCTTCCCCCCTCCCACCCCCCATGGAGCCTTCTCAGCTCCTGGAAGGAGCCTGAGCAAGCGAATGAGCGACCAATCGCGGCGGCCGGCCGGGCGGGGCAGGCTAAGGCGAGTGAGCGCGGCGGGGCAGGCTGAGGAGGCTCTGCGGGGGGGGGACGATGACGATGACAGACAGACAGAGAGGCACAGACACAGAGAGAGACAGGGAGGGAGGGGGGAATCAGAGTGTGACAGACACACACAGAGAGACAGAGAGAGAGAGGGAGGGAGGGAGAGAAAGAGAGAGACACAGAATGAGTGATTAAGTGCGTGAATGCGAGATAGACAGACACACACACACACAGAGTGACAGATGGGCAAACGAAGGAGAGAGAGAGAGAAAGAAAAAGAGAAAGAGAAAGAAAGTAGGAGAGAGAGAAAGTAAGAGAAAGAAAGACAGAGAGAAAGAGAGAGAAAAGAGAAAGAAAAAAGAGAGAAAGAGAGAAAGAAAAAGACAGAAAGAGAGAAAGAGAGAAAGAGAGAGAGAAAGAAAGAGAAAGAGGGAAAGAAAGAAAGAGAAAGAGGGAAAGAAAGAGAAAGAGAGAGGGAGAAAGAGGGAAAGAGAAAGAAAGAGAGAAAGAAAGTAAGAGAAAGAAATAAAGAGAAAGAAAGAAAGAGAGAGAGAAAGAGGGAAAGAAAGAGAAAGAGAGAGAAAGAAAGAGAAAGAAAGAAAGAGAAAGAAAGAAAGAAAGAAAGAAAGAAAGAAAGAAAGAAAGAACTTATGACCACAATTGAGCCCAAAAGTTTGGTTGTTAACAAGACCATTGTTAAGTAAGTTTCACATTTTCCAAGTTGGCCATGCCCACCCAGTCACATGACTGCTGAGCCACTCAGCCGGTCCGCAAAACTTTCTTTAAAATGAAACCGGTCCCTGGTGCAAAAAAGGTTGGGGACCCCTGCTCTAGTCCTTCCATTTCAGTGCAAGCAAAACATAATTAGGAGGCACTTGCACATCCATTACTTTATCCTGTCTTTTTCAGGATGTTTGCAAAAACATAATCATAAGCAAGTAACACTGTTTTCAACTCTGTCACCAGTTTGCCTCTGCCAAGTCCACTTAGTGGACTTATGGGGACTTCCAAAAAGGGTAATTATATGTGACAAAGTACAATTATTGGACTCAACAATATCTTCTGCCTCATCAAAGAAATCCAAAAAGGACAGTCCCTTCCTTTTTGCTTGGATCAATCAATATAGGCTTATCACTTCCAGGCTTCAAAGGTCCAACTGCATTTCTCTTTTGCCTTCCTTGGTTTGCAAGTATAGGGAAGCAATTTAACATACCCAATTGCACAACTTCCCTTTCACACATAAGCAAACCTGTTAGGCCTAGACCCCCACACAGAACCATAAGCTTCAAGTGAGCTTTAATTGCATCATAAGGGAAAATAAGACTTCCTCAATGATTTTAAATCCTCCATACAAACGGGTATAATTTCTATACAGCTCCGTGTATTGCTCATATATGGATTCCCTCTTATAAGATAGCTCAGCATTTCTTGTAATGATGTTAGGTTCAGTTGCTCCTTGGCACACCTTCCAATCTGATGTAAATAGCATCATCATCAGTGATTTTAATGAGTGATAACTGTCTGCACTTGTGAATTTACATAATCAGGCTCACAATGGAACAGCAGTATTTAAACATACTTCATTCTTCCCTGATAATCATCCAACAAGGTAATCATTGTGAATTTAATTGTCCCAATGAACTAGGCCTCTCCCTTGTTTAAGGTATATAGGTATCTTCCCCTCAAACCTCCAGGGTCTGTACTGGCTGTACATTCATTGGACATAACATAGATATCAACCACTCTGTCAATTCTTTCCTGAGCAAACGCAAAGCACAATAATGAAATTTATTACCCCCAGCCAATCTATATAAATAAAAATGTAAAATAGTTTGTACGAATCCACTAATCTCAAAAACTACTGAATCGATCTGCCTCAAATTTTGACACAATGTAGCCAAGGACTTCCGATAATAGAATAGCTACTCGTTTTGTGCCTAGCACACATGTATCGTGTGCAAGCTACACACAAGTAAAAGGTACTCACTGAAAATGTTTTTACCTCCCTGTAACTCCTCCCACCTGGCTGCTACGTCATGCACATTCCTAAGGGCTGAATGTGTGAAGGGTTTGAGGCTGTGCGTTGCCAAGGGCAACAGGGGAATCACCTCATGACTGTTGGTCTTTTGGAAGCCGTGGAGTTTCTTCAGTTCCTGGCTCAGGCACCGCCTACCAGGCAGAGCCTGAAGAAACAGAAGGGAAAATTCTCCAGGCAAATCTTCCCTGGACAGCCCCCCTCTCCCCCCCCCCGCCCCCAACCTCTTCCCACTGCCTGGCTATTCAAAGGCAAATTCAAAGACGAGATAATTTCCCTTCATTGCGGCAGCTCTTTGTGCTGGATTTTAAAAAGGAAGCGGGAGATTAAAGGAACAGTAAAAACAAAAAGTTACTTTGTCTTGCTTGCCGGGGAGCTCAAAATGACAGTTACCCAGGAGTAAACATTTAAAATGCGGCGTGTCCTCACTAGAATGGCCACCCCGCGTGCCCTGACGCTCTGGAGAAGCCCGAAACCAAAACTCCCAGTGAAGTCTTTACAACATGCTTCCGCTCAGCCTTATAATAAAGCGGTGTTATGAAGTGAGGTTTCTGGAGCCTTTAAACACGCACAGTTGCAGGAAAAGCAGTAGCTATAAATAAGACATGTATGAGTTTCCTGGTCTCATCTGAGGTTTCTTCACCAGGGAATTAATATTGGGCATTCTTTTTTTTTTTGGCTGGTGTCTTTTCAGCCCATCACTGTGCTGGTGCCTATCATTTTTCATAACGTGCATCATACTTTAGGAACAGTTGAAGTTGAACCCATTTAATCATTATAGAAGCTGGCGTTTTAGATACGTAGGCAGAGGAAGACATAGAGGGATAAATGTAGTAGGTAGATAGGTAGGTAGGTATAGGGATAGAGAGAGGCAGAAATACAGTAGATAGGTAGGTAGGTATGTAGAGGGATACAGAGAGAGAGAGAGAGAGAGAGAGAGAGAAATACAGTAGGTAGGTAGAGGGATAGAGACAGAGGGGGAAAATACAATAGGTAGGTAGGTAGGTAGACGGATAGAGAGAGAAGGATGAATATAGCAGGTAGATAGGTAGATAGGTACAGGTATAGAGAGAAATACAATACGTAGATAGGTAGGTAGAGGGAGAGAGGGAAGAGTACAGTAGGTAGGTTGGTAGAGGGATAGAGAGGGAGAAATACAGTAGGTAGGTAGGTAGGTAGGTAGGTAGGTAGGTAGGGGGATAGATAGATAGGGAGAAACACAGTAGGTAGGTAGGTAGGTAGGTAGGTAGGTAGGTAGGTAGGTAGGTAGGTAGGTAGAGGAATAGAGAGGGAGAAATACAGTAGGTAGGTAGGTTGGGGGTTATATGGTGGTTGTATGTATGTGTGCAGGTGTAGATTGGTTGGCCATTTAACCAGACTGGGCCACAGCAACACGTGGCCGGGTATAGCTAGTAAGCAATAATAATTGCAATAAGCAATTCCCATTCCCAATGTTTCATAAACAAAGCTAACGCTGGTCTTCAAGAAGCTTGCTTCAATGGTAAATCAGTTCATCTCTAGGGCGCCTCCACTGTTTTTTTCACTCTGGGCTAGCGGACCCTCTTGTTCACAAAGCCAACTCAGTTGCCAATAGTACTTGAAACAGGCCTTCCCACACTGGCCGCAACGTCATCTCCGCCAAAGATGTAATCAGAACCCAGTCATCACTTCTGTAACTGCCACTGGGTTTCATGAAGGCAGTATAATCTGAGGGTAGCAGAGATACTTGATCCTAAAGCGGTGTCACATCAAAGCTTCATATAGATATATATATGATGGAGGCAGAGGTTACTAGCACATACCTCCCTGTTGAGCAGAACTTCAAATTTCTGATTTGTTGCAATCAACTTATTGAAGATGAAGAAAAGTTAAGATCTTGCATCATCGTAGATCTCGACAGTGAGCTCTTTGTCCTCACTGCAGTGTCACAGGCCATCAAGATTTAGCAGGACCAATCCCCCACTGGACTAGATGTTCTTCTCATGCATTAGCATACAATCAGGATTCACTTGCTAGATTTCAGTTTATAGACAGCAAATTTAAGAGGTCATACCAAGAAATAGCAAACCTCCTTTCCTAGGATAAGATTAAACATAGGACAACCAAGTATACAGTTATTTTACAAAAACATCTCCCAGTGTTGTAACCCAATTTCATCTTATAATAAAACAATTTTATTTAATAAGATGTAAAAGAGACAAAGACATTTTTTTCATTCATTCATGCAAGGAACCAACTCAAAGGTTTGGTTCCACTGAACAAATCTTGTTTCTACTTCGTTTATTGCCAATCAATTCCCAATTATCCCATTATCTACCATACAACATAAACCCGTATTGCTATTAATGGCTTCAATCAACTTATATCCAGGTACTACCCACTTCAATATAATCTTGACAGTCATTTGAACATTCACTCTTGCACATCAGCGAAACATTCAGTCAAATGATCCACTGAATAAATCAATCATCTAAAATATTCAAATTTTCCCGCTGCTGGAATTTCGGTGTAATTCATTTGGATTCCACTTAGAAAGGCCATGCAGCTTATTCCCATCCTCCAGCAACCTACTATGTCACATTGAACTACACTGAAATGTAGTTCCGTTCACAAAAACAACCAAAACTTGCATTCCCCACTGACATTCCCTCATGATTGATTTATTCACTATCCACAGTCCATCCCTTATAATCCTTCCATAAGGATATACAATACAATAGCAGAGTTGGAAGGGACCTTAGAGGTCTTCCAGTCCAACCCCCTGTCCAAGCATACCATTACAGACAAATGGCTATCCAATGTCTTCTGAAAGACTTGCAACTGAAGTCTGTATAAATGTTTCCCATTTCCTGCTTCATTATTCATTATTCAACAATATTAAAGCTTATACTAAAGAAACACGTCACACATTTGTATTAACCAACTCACTTCCAAGAGGCTCACATCAGCCACTTAGATCAATCAACTTCCCGGCTTTTAAAAGCTTCTTAAATGTATCCCTGTTAACTACTACATAGATCTACCAAGAAATAAATTACCCATCCTGGTATCATCTTGCATATCATATACTGAATACTGGCATCCTCCCAATATTCAGAGCTGTCCTCAGGATACCAACAGTTCTTTTTTGAGGGGGGGAAATGCCACAACATTTGAGCTGAATGCTTTTCCAAGAAACAGTCAGAACAGAAAGAAACAGTCTTTCACTGTTTCATGAAACTCATGAAATTGATGAAAGCTTTCCTACATCAGACAAGCTAAATATGGGACCATCTCTACCTCTCCCTGATCCTCCGCACTCTGCAAAAATCAACTCAACCCAACCTATGCACGGGTTGTATGACTACTCATTCCACCCCTCCTGGATGTATTCTCTTGGCATCCCGATTGATTAAGTAACCAAAATATTTAACCTCAGTCTAGCATCTCCATCAACACTTCCAAACCCTGGCCACCAAAAAAGAAAACACAACCTATCAGTTGTATTGTTCTCAACCCCAGCCTTATTGCTACAACTCATCTTCCTATCTTGGTAAACAGCTCCAACACCCTTTCCACATTTGCAATTTAACAAATGCAGACTTCCTGAAAAACCACATGGGTGAACCTCTAAAATTTTTACTACACTTTCAAACCTACCAAGCTGTGCGCCGCCCTGGGTCCGCTTGGAGAAGGGCGGGATATAAATATAATAAAATAAATAAATAAAAAGAAATAAAAAATCCATGCCTCTGCTTGCGTACAAACCATCATTCAGCATGGCATTCCAAGTTTAAAAATTTCAGCATTCAAAAACGCTCAGCCCTAAAAACATAAATGAAGGTGTTAAACAAACTGCCCCCAAAAGGCAACAAAAAAACCCCTTAAATGAGATATCTCGAATCTCCACTCTAAAATTTATTTAACTTTAACTTCAAGGTAAACTTAAACACCTTAAAAAGTTCCAGGAAAAATAACCTAAGTTTATTTCTGAACAGGTCACCATAACCTGCTCACAGTGATTTTCCATAAAAAAACATATGCTAGGCCCAAAGTGGATTTTCAAAGCCTACCTAAAACCATCATATTTCCCCAGATAATCCAAGATGTAATCCTTTTTCTCTCAACTGCCTAGATATATGAACATTTTGAACGTATTAAACCTAACTTTGTAAAAAAAACCACCCTACTCTGAGGAGCTTATATACTCAGATGTTACTTTAGCAGCTCTTAGGACTCTTAGGACTTCAACGGTTAACTTTTCTACCAGCCCCAGACAGTGAATCGAATTGAAGATTAATCCGAATAATGCAATACAAAGTTAAAGTTTCGAAACTTGTGTTAACAAACCATTACTTTAATCAACTTGTGGAAAATTTACTATGGCCTCTTATCTATCCCAAATTATCCCAAAAGAGTAATTTGTCCTGGATCAAATATCCATGCTTGTTTCTTAATGCCATCTCTTACTGATTGTTGTCTAATTAAACATAATAAATTCAATCCCCACAGTGGCCTATCTTCCCAGCAAAGTCCAAATAGAAGTGGTTTCCAGATAATAAATCGGTCACTTCTCCATTCTGTTCAGGCTTCCAGTCCTGTAAAAGAACGCAGGCTGGAACGTCAAAGGGGCAAGGCTTATAGAAGGGGTTTGCCATTGCCCCCTTCCAAGGGCTGAGCCAAAGTGACTGGCCCAAGGTCAGCCAGACGGTTTCGTGGCCAAGGTGGGAAAAGATTTCATGATCTCCCTATTTCTAGTGTGGTACCTTGACCACAACACCAAATGGGTCTCAATCCAACATTATTATATGGTAATTAAACCTCTCCTTCAGGTGCTATTGAAAAGGAAAAACATGATCCTCTTCGGTATGCAGTCGCACAAATTAGGCAATATATGATTGCACAGAATGCTGAATATGGTCAACTTAATGGTAAGTAAAGCGTTCCACTCTGAACCTTCAAATGCATTCCTGTCCCCAAGGCCACCGAGCCCATTTTCCTTCCTCTAAGCTAGATTGGTGGGTTACATCAGAATGGAAGGAGCATTGCCATCTATCCCATCCATCTGCTGCTGGCCTTGAATTCTTCTCCAAGTCACCTCCAAACTGGTTCTGCAGAAGAATCAGGAGCTTTTAAAAAGCCCAGCTCCGTCCTGACAGTAAATAAATTGATTGGCAATCTACCGACGGTCGGGAAACAAAATCTGATCAAAGCTTGAGGGAGCCAACAGAATGAAGCCCAAGCCAAGGGTGAACAGGGGAGGAGATCCATTCATCCATTGCTAACCTCCAGCCTCTCCACCAACCCAATGCCAGTCCGCAAGGCACAAGATTTAGGTCATGTCTCTGAAAGGCCAATCTTGCCATGATTCTCTATGGTTTGGTGAGATTGTCCTCCAGGGACCTCGTAATGGGATCCTTCCTGGGGAGAAAACCACTTCCTAGCTGCAGAGACCGACAGACCCCTTCAGAAGACTGTTTCATGCATGGAAGGAAGTGGGCTCTGGATAGACCAGGAGGCAGTTTCCGATCTGAAGAGATGCTCTTGCTACATGTGTTTCAGATACTGAATTGATCCTGGCAGCTGAGAAGGAGTCAAGACAGTTGATTCTATGGGCTCAAAAGATCAATGAAATTCAAGCCGAGATTGGTAAATTTCTCACAGATTGAGATGAATAAGAATCCCGAGGGATAGCTTTCTCCCTCTCAGGGTTTGGTGGGTTTTGGGTTGGGTTTTTTTGCAATTTTCTAGGCACCATCCATCAGTCCTGGGGATTAGAGCTGTGCACCCAGCTGTTTTTTAAAGTAATGTCTTGGGCAGATTGTCAGTTATCCCAACTTGGTCAGTTAGACAAGAAAGACTCTCGGGCTCATGATTAGCCAAAAGTCTGACAGCTCAGCCACTGAAAACCCTTGAATGCTCCTGCCTGCAGCGAGAACCAATTTCTATAATCCAGCAGATTTCCAGTCAGATAGGCGGACCAGAGGGAAAGCTATGTCCAAGGTTTCCCTCCTCATTATCATATTCAACACAAGTCATATGGTCCCTTGTTCCCACCCACCCCCATCCCTGGTTACCAACAAATATCCAAATCGGTGCTAACAAATTGTTTGAGTAAAAGTCTCTGTTTTTGTGGGCTGGATGGTTCTGCATTCCTTTGTGTGACCTATTTGGGTAATAAAAACCTTTGCAAGAAAGTGACCAAACTCAGAAACCACCAATATTCAATCTTAAGGTACAGATATTCTATGAGATTTTACTATATTTACTGGAGGATAAATGTTTTTCATACAGGACTTGTAATTTTCCTCCCAGAAAAGCTTTCCCCCTTTTCTTTTACTTTCTAGTTTTTTCCCCTCTGCCCCATGCCCATCTCCCTCACTTTGAAAACATGACTATTGTCCTATATGCTTTTTTTCTTAAAATGGATGTTTTAAAAAAAATGGATGTAAGTATTTGCCTAACTGTGCTCTTCTAATTTTTCTTCCTCCTTTCCCTTTTCACATCTCCAAGCTGATCTTCATTACAAACTGAATCACGACTGGATGGCACATAAAGGCTACCTTTATTTACTTAGTAGAACGACACTCTCTTTTTCTGATACAATAACATTTTGCAATAGCACTAAAGGTTACCTAGCCGATATTCTAGATGACGACGAGGAGGTAAGCGCCCTCCTTTCTCCCTCTTTTGATGAATTCACTTTGCCATTGACTGAGTTTGGTTATTGTATCCTTCGGCTTTCGGTCCGTCCCCACCGTCAGCCTGTCCTTGACCTGGCAGAAAAGGACAGCAGCCTAAAACTGGCTGTGCCCATCGCTGACCCCTCTCCTGCATTGACTGTCTCTGGATAATCTCTGGTAGCAAGACATCTGATTGGAAAGGTGTCCTCACGCATTCAGGCCAGGGGTGCAGGAGAGGCCTCCAAGGGGGTGGAGTGGAGTGGGGTGTGGCAGGCCTGAGTCCATAGCTTGACAGAGCGAGGGATGAGGGAAGACTGACAGGTTTAGGTGGAGATAAGAGAAGGACTCGGCAAAGGGTGGAACAAAGCAGCTCCGTTTCATCTCTCCCCTTGGATAGGTGCAAATGTGGAATGGCCCATAGCCTAGGTTGGATCATGGCTTCCATGGCCCTGATAGTTCACCCAAATGCCTCCTTGGTTCCCCCCGGATGTTCCATTCTTTCAGGAAGCTGATCTGCCCCGCTCTTTGTGGTTGTACCACATGGGCTGAATTGCTGCTGCTTCTACATATTCCTCCACTGATGCTTCTGGGGAGGCCCCGATTCTGAACGTCCTTCGGATGAGAATCTCTCCGTTGATCACTGTTAATGATGTCTGCATTTTTTCTTTCAGGCGTTCTTAGAACAAATGATTTTTAAGAAACATGGTACTTACTGGATTGGATTGAGTTATCGTGGCCGTATCTGGATATGGGAAACTACCAAAGGTGGTCCCACTAAGACGTAAGTGTCTAATTCAAGTTTGTTTGAACTGCGCATGCGCGAAGATGGCGGTCTGCCATTGAGAGCTCTGAGGGTCGCAGGGCTCAAAAATTGGCTGGAAGATTGCTGCCCGGCCCGTTGGACAGCTGTAAGGGCCGGGCTTAGGGAGTGGACCACCCCGGCTATCTTTTGAGACCAGGAGGGTCTCTCGGGGTGGATAGGCGGCTCCGGAGGGACGCCGCCGGGCGGAGGCCCCAGAAACGCCCAGAAACGCTGGACGGAGTGGGAGGAGGCCGGAGGGAGTAGAGCAGAGGCCGGAAACGCCGGGACAGAGTTTGGAGGAGGCCGGAGGCCGAGCGGCACGATTAGCTGGAGCTGGGACGGCCAGGCTGGCAGCAGCGGAGATGGAGGCACAGGAGGCGGCAGCGGAGACGGCTCTGAAGAACACAGGACGCCGTCGGAGGTCCCAGGCCGCCCACTGTTGATAGGTGGGGCCTCGGGGGGGGGGGGGGGGAAATCGCCGCCCCAGATAGATGGGGCCTCGGAGGGCCGAAAATCGCCGTTCCGCGCCGGGCCAGGAGGTGAGGAGTTTGGGCCGGGACTGCCGTTCTGGAGCCGGGCCGGGAGGCTGAGGAGTTGGGCCTGGCGACCAGGCCTGGCGACCAGACGACCAGAAGGCCGAAGAGTGTTTGGACTGGGAGGCCGAGGAACAACTAGGCTGAAGCCTGGCTTGTTGGAGAACTGGACGGATTGGGTGAGGTGGCCAGGCCATGGTTGGAGTTGGAGTGGAAGATCAGGCCTAGGCCTCAGACTTACCCACTTAGATGAACTATTCCTACCACCCTCGATTTTGTGAACAAGTGCTGAGCCGGACTATATATTTCTCCCTTGCATACTGTGAACAATGAATTTTAGTGTATTTATTGTATTTAATGTATTTAACAGCTATTTAAATACTATTTAACATCTATTTAATATCTATTTTTAATATCTATTTAACATCTATTCTAATATTCATTTTAACATCTTTATTATGTATTTATAATATCTGTTTTCACAGTTTTTAACATCATCGTAGCCAATTGTAGCCCTAGATTAACAGCTTGACCCATTTTATTAGATGTACTCTAAAGCAGACCTACTGTTACTGCGAGAGTCCCCGCTCTCGCAGGTTTGGCCCTCCGCTTTAACGAGGGCCCGCCTTGATGAGGGATTTATTAATCCGGAGAGGTGGGTGAAGCGTGGTCTCAGGGGGTTTTTAGCTTATAAATTATTTTCTGTTTTAGGGGGTACCAGGGAGGGGGGAGGGTATAGACAGGTAGAGACGGGTGAAAAAGGAGAGGGCCAGGCCAGCAGCCGACGGAGGGAAGCGGAAGGATCCGTCGGGGGGGGGGGGGGGGAAACACGAGTCGTCCCGATGGAGGGCATTTTCATCCAGAGGGTCATGGGGAGAGGCAGGTCCGAGGGGGGACAAGTTCTATCCTCCCGGTTGGGGGGACGGAACCGTTGGTTGCAAACGGTCAAGTGCCACAACCCCCGCAGTCTAGGTGGTCAGGGAGTACAGAGCCAGGGCCTGCGGCTGATGTTTTGCAATGCCAGGTCCATGGTCAACAAAGCCCCCCTCATACATGACCTTGTGTCAGAGGGGGAGCCGGACCTGGTAGGAATTGCGGAGACCTGGTTGGGCCACGAGGGTGGACTCCCCCTCGTTGAAATGTGCCCACCAGGTTACCGCGCTTTTCATCAGCCCCGGGCCCTAGGCAGGGGTGGAGGGGTAGCGGTCATTGTTAGGGAAAGTCTTGAGCCAAGAGAGACCATTGTGCCGCAGACCACCGGTTGTGAGTCCCTCTGTGTGAAGTGGGGCCTAGGGAGGCAGTTGGGCTTGCTGGTTGTATACCTGGCTCAGGGGTGGGTTTCAAAAATTTTGGAACAGGTTCTGTGGGTGTGGCCTGCTTTGTGGGAGTGGCTCTGCAGTCATGTGACCGGGTGGGCGTGGCCAACTAGGAAAATGTGGTGGAATTCACTTAACAACGGTCTTGCTTAGCAACCAAAATTTTGGCCTCAATTGTGGTCATAATTTCTCTTTCATCTCTGTCCCACTTTTTCTTTCTTTTCTTTCTTCCCTTCTTTCTCTTTCTCTCTGTCTCTCTCTCTGAGTCTGTCCCTCTCTCACTGTGGATCTTTATCTCTCCCTCCCTCCCTCCCTCCCTCTCTGTCTCTTTCTGTCATTCTGTGTCTGTCTGACTCTCTCTCTCTGTGGCTCTTTCTCTCCCTCCGCCCCTCCCGCCCGCCGTCTCAGGCAGCCCAGCTCCCGTGCCTCCCAGTCCTCCGCCTGCATCGCCCCGCTTCACCGGCTCACCTCGGCCCCCGAGGTTGCCCGGTTTCCGGATGCAGCCGCCCCCTCGGCGCTTCGCTCTGCGGCTTCTGCTGCTTCGGCAGGCCGGTAGGTTTGGCCGGCAGGGGCGGGGTGAGCCCCGTAGTCCCCGTTCCCCTCCCATCCCCCGCTTCCAGTGCCGGAAGGCTGCGCCCGGCGGGAACCTGCAGCGGCCGAAGCAGCTCGGGCAGCTGCGCACGCCGGCCAACGGCGAGCCACGGTCCAGGGGCGGGGTTGGCCACCCGCAGGCGGGGCAGGGGGCTGGGCCGCCGGGGAGGGGCGCCCCAGGTCGCTCCCGGGTCAGCACCTCCACCGGCCGGCGGCGGGGTCGGATGGACAGGTACCGCAAGGGCGGCCCAAGGGAAGGAGGAGCAGGCAGGCAGGCAGGCGCCGAGCCGCCTCCCGCCTGCCCCGTGGCTTCAGGACAGGTCCTGGGCAGGCTGAGTCGGGCCTCACCATCCCCGCCCCAACGGCACACGGAGGGCAGCGGGGAACGGAGGGGAGCGGCGCAGGAGTTTCTGCACGGCCCGATCACTCCAGACGCCATCGGGGAAGACGGGGGGGGGCGGGGATGGTGAGGCCCGACTCAGCCTGCCCAGGACCTGTCCTGAAGCCACGGGGCAGGCAGGAGGCGGCTTGGCGCCTGCCTGCCTGCCTGCTCCTCCTTCCCTCGGGCCGCTCTCGCGGTACCTGTCCGTCCGACCCCGCCGCCGGCCGGTGGAGGTGCTGACCCGGGAGCCGACCTGGGGCGCCCCTCCCCGGCGGCCCAGCCCCCTGCCCCGCCTGTGGGTGGCCAACCCCGCCCCTGGACCGTGGCTCGCCATTGGCCGGCGTGCGCAGCTGCCCAAGCTGCTTCGGCCGCTGCAGGTTCCCGCCGGGCGCGGCCTTCCGGCGCTGGGAGCGGGGGAGGGGAACGGGGACTACTTACTTCCGGGTCCACCGGTCCAAGCGGATCGCTTGGGATCGGGAATTTTCACGAAAGGGCTCGCGCGAGCCCACCCGAACCCTGAGAAACCCACCCCTGACCTGGCTCCCCGCTATTTAGCAGCAGCCCTGCCCGAGCTCCTCGAGGTGATCGCTACGATGGCAGTTGAGACCCCCAGACTCTTAGTCATGGGGGACTTTAATCTGCCATTGGCGGGCGAATCATCCGCGGTAGCTCGGGAGTTCATGGCTTCCATGACGGCCATGGACCTGACCCAATTAATTCAAGGCCCCACCCACGAGGGTGGACATACACCGGACCTCATCTTTGTCTCAGGCCAATGGAAGAGTGATCTCGGTATAGGGGATATAGTCATCACGCCCTTGTCATGGTCAGACCACTCACTTCTCCGGCTCGACTTTCCAACCGCTACTCCCCACCACGGGGAGGCGGAACCTGAGTCACATATTTGGTTCCGCCCCAGGCGCCTGATGGACCCCGATGGGTTCCAGGCGGCGCTTGGGCCACTTCCTGTACCCCTGACCCGTGCCCCGATGGAGGACCTCGTGGCCACATGGAATATTGCGGCCACGGGAGCCTTGGATCGGGTCACGCCCTTGCGGCCTCTCTTGCAGCAGCGAGCCACCCTGGCTCCTTGGTTTACCGAGGAGCTAAGGGTGATGAAACGCCACAAGAGATGCCTAGAGAGAAGATGGAGGTCTACCCGCTCTGAATCTGACCGGACAGAGGTAAGAGCCCATTTACGGACTTACATTGTGGCTCTGAGAGTGGCCAAACGCCATCATTGTGCCACTCTCATAGCATCTGCAGATAACCGCCCTGCCGCCCTGTTTAGGGTGACCCATTCCCTTCTTCAACAGAGGGTGCGGGAAGCCCCATTACAGGGTAGAGCAGAGGAATTTGTGATTTATCTGCAGGAGAAAATCGCTCAGATCCAGAATGAGTTAGTCTCCATTGATGGCCCAGTGGGATTGCACGAGGCGGATCTTGGTTGGGAGGAGTTTGACTCTGTTACTTCCGAGGATATGGACAGGTTACGTGGGCGACTGCGAGCCACCACATGTTTATTGGACCCGTGTCCTTCCTGGCTTGTATTGGCATCCTGGGAGGTGACACGAGGCTGGCTCCAAGAGGTTGTTAACGCTTCCTTAAGTGAGGGTTTCTTGCCTGCCTCCCTTAAAGAGGCCATGGTGAGGCCCCTCCTGAAGAAGGCCTCTTTGGACCCAGCTTTATTAGCCAACTATCATCCCGTCTCCAACCTTCCCTTTTTGGCGAAGGTTGTAGAGAGTGTGGTGGCACAACAGTTTCCCCGTCACCTGGAGGAAGTTGATTATCTAGACCCGCGCCAGTTCGGCTTTCGGCCCGGGCATAGCACCGAGACGGCATTGGTCGCGTTGGTAGATGATCTCTGGAGGGCCAGAGATGGGGGTTGTTCCTCCATCATGGTCCTATTAGACCTCTCAGCGGCTTTCGATACCATCGACCATGGTATCCTATTGCATCGACTGGGGGGTTTGGGGGTGAGAGGCACCGTTTTACGGTGGTTCTCCTCCTACCTCTCTGGTCGATCGCAATTTGTGTTGACAGGAGAGCAGAGGTCGACCTCGAGACCCCTCACATGTGGGGTGCCTCAGGGGTCGGTCCTCTCGCCTCTCCTGTTCAACACATATATGAAGCCGCTGGGTGAGATCATCCATGGTTTTGGGGTAGAGTATCACCTCTACGCTGATGATACGCAGTTGTATATATCTACCCCAAACCACCCCAACGATGCCGTAGCGGTGATGTGCCAGTGCCTGGAAGCCGTGCGGATCTGGATGGGAAGTAACAGACTCAGGCTCAACCCGACCAAGACCGAGTGGCTGTGGTTTCCGGCCGCCCGATTCAACCAGTTGACTCCATCACTGACCATAGGGGGCGAACATCTTGCCCCTGTGGATGGGGCGCGCAACTTGGGTGTCCTCCTGGATACCCGGCTGTCCATGGAAGATCAAGTGACAGCCGTGGCCAGGAGGGCGTTTTACCAGGTTCGCCTGGTACGCCAGTTGCGCCCCCTATTGGATCGGGATGCCCTTTGCACAGTCACTCATGCCCTCGTGACATCCCGACTGGACTATTGCAACTCTCTCTACATGGGGCTCCCCTTGAGGTGCACCCGAAGACTTCAGCTGGTCCAGAATGCAGCCGCGCGATCTATAATGGGGACCGCAAGGTATACCCACATAACACCTCTCTTGCGCGAGCTGCACTGGCTGCCTGTCGTCTTTCTGGTGCGCTTCAAGGTGCTAGTTGTCATTTTTAAAGTGCTCCATGGCTCGGGACCTAGCTATCTGCGGGATCGGATCCTGCCCCATACATCCTCACGGCCGATTCACTCCCACAGAGAGGGACTTCTCCGGGTGCCGTCCACTAGACTTTGTCAGCGGGCGACGCTCAGGGGAAGGGCCTTCTCTGTGGCGGGCCCAGCCCTCTGGAACGACCTTCCCCCCGACATTAGAACAACCACGGACCTCCGCTCCTTCCGTCAAAAATTAAAAACACACTTTTTCTGCTTGGCCGGCCTAGGGTAGTCTCTTCCTTGGGGTTTTTAGGGTTGTTAGTTTTAATGGGTATTTTAGCGCAGGGATAGTAATTTAATTGATTTTTATCTTTTGTATTTATTGATGTATATGTTTTATGTGTTTTAGTTTTCCCTGTGCACCGCTCCGAGTCCCCTACGGGAGAGGACGCTGTGTATAAAATAAATATATTATTATTATTGTTGTTGTTGTTGTTGTTGTTGTTGTTGTTTCTAATAGCCTGAAATGTCTTCAGATCTGAGAGAGGTGACAGAAGATGCAATTATTATGTGCATGATTATATTATTATAATCCGTAATTGTAAATGAGGACACAATAATAATAATGATATTTGTATGATTTTCCACCATACTTGTGTCATTATGTGGAGGTCATTACAAATTGCTGAAGATAGATTGGAATATAGAAACTTTCTCTGTGTATGATAGAATAGGATGGAATAGAATAACAGAGTTGGAAGGGATCTTGGAGGTCTTCTAGTTGCCCTGGGTCCTCTGTGGAGAAGGGCGGGATAAAAATTTAAATAAATAAATAAATAGTCCAACTGCATAGGCAAGAAACCCTATACAATTTCAGACAAATGGTTACCCAACATCTTCTTAAAAACTTACAGTGTTGGAGCATTCACAACTTCTGGAGGCAAGTTGGGCATGAGTCCCATTGGGGAGATAGGAGCGGTATAGAAATGGGATAAATACATATATAATAATAATAATAATAATAATAATAATAATAATAATAATAATAATAATAATAATAATAATAATAATAATAAATAATAATAATAATAATAATAATAATAATAATAATAATAATCTTTATTGTCATTGTAATAATAAAATTACAATGAAATTGGTTTGAGCGCCAGGTGGAATACAGAAAGCATTGATAGCCACAATAGGAATCTTTCTCCAGGCAAATGAAAAGGCCGACAAATGACAGTTGAAATAAAATGGCCGACAAATGACAGTTGAAAAGGATCATATATTTGTTTTCTTTTTTTTTTTTTTAAATAGATATTTTTATTTTATTTTCGATTTTCAAAGTAAATAACAACATATATACTGTTACATAGCCAGCATCATATTATATTATTAAATGTTTACATCATTCCATTTTACCATCATTTCATTTTACCATCAACACCCAGAAAACTCCCAGAGGGCTCTTCTGCTCTCCATACACCATATTTGTGCCTTATCCATCATTTTCTTTCCCCTTTCTCCTCCTCCTCCCTACCTCCTTTCTTCCCTCTAACGCCCTCCCCTTCTCTACTTCCCCTTCTTCTCTCCTTCTCCTCTCTCCCCTTTCCACTCCTCCTTTCTCTTCTCCTCTTCTCCTCTTCCCCCTCTTTGCCCTCTCTCCTTTCTCTCTCTTCTTCCCTTACCTCTCTCCTCCACACTCTTCATCTCATTTACATGGTGTATTTCGGCCTCGGAGCCAGTTCTATTTTGTGTTGATGATATTTTATAATTTCAGATTTAAGATTTATCGCTCAATTTTCATATCAATTATTACAATTCTTATGTCTCAGTCCCAAATCTTGCTAGTTGTTTTAATACCCTTTTAAGTAAAGCCTAATTGTATAATAATGTTCTATTTATAAAACCAAACAAAAAAGAACAAAAAACAGTATAAATAAATTTAAATAAATTTAAATATAAGAAGGCCTAATCGGGTATCCATAAATTCTGTGCCTTCCAGGAGTGGTTATTATTCATGGGTTATCTCATTTTATTAATTATAAATCTAACAATTTATCCTGTGAGTCAATATCAGTATCCACAAGTCTTATCAAGTATTCTAGCCTCAATCTATTTTTTCTTTAATAATATCTTTAAATCCTATTTACTATTAATATCCCTTATTTAATCCCTTCATATCTCTATAGATTCCATATAATTATCTAAAATTTTATGTAACTATTAATTGATTGATCATTTACCAAGAGTGATAGTATTCTATAACCATCTTAATCGCCTAATTCCCCATCTATAGATAAGCAAATATATATCATTCACTAACACATAATCTTTCTATAACCATCTAAATAGCATAGTTCCCCATCGATAAATAAACAAATATATATCATTAACCAAAACATTTACCAAGAGTATTCTATAACCATCTTAGTAGCATAATTCCCCATCTATAGATAAGCAAATATATATCATTCACTAACACATAATCTTTCTTTAACCATCTAAATAGCATAATTCCCCATCGATAGATAAACAAATATATATTATTAACAAAACCTTTACCAAGAGTATTTTATAACCATCTTAATAGCATAACTCCCCATCTTAGATAAGCAGATATATATCATTCATTAACACATCATTTTTCTATAACCATCTAAATAGCCCAATTCCCCATCTATAGATAAACTAATATATATATCATTATCAAAAACCTAATCTTATTATAAGCATCTATAGTTATTACTAACAATCAATTAATTAATAATCCTTGATGGTAATTTAAACCCAGCCTAGTTATTGCTCATCAAGGGATAAAAGTTCCTCTTTTCAGCCGTTGTCTCTCCAAGGATGAATTAAATTTGCCTCTTTTAAAATCCACATTCTCCATCGACTTTTTTTCCTCTTCTCATGTTCTTTATAAACTTCCATTGGCACATTGTGATCCTGTATAGCTGTACAATCATAGTGCTGACCAATTCTTTTCCTCAAATTTGATTTATTTTCAAATATCAAGTGTAACTCTGGTGTGATTTCCTCTATCTTTTGTTCTCCTTTTCCTTCCTTTTGCCAGACAGGTTGAAATTCAAATTTCTGATGAGGTCTTGATCTTATCTCCTCTCCTGGATCTTCTCCCTTGTCTTCAGTTAAATCCAGTCCACAAACAGCCTCATTTCCATTTTCTTCTTTAATTTCTCTAATCTGTTCAATTTCTTCACTTGGTGTAATGTCGAGTATTGCACGGAATTCTCTCAATTCCCTCAAGATTTCAGCCAAAAGCTCCTGGTTTTCTGCAGTGTATATATCTATGTGCGTAGACATTTTGGCGAATCCGCAAACTAGGAAAAAGTAGCTCCAATTACCTTGTTAACACTTAGTTTATCTCTGTTAGTTTGTTTCTAGACAATATTTCCAGTGAATCTGTTCATATATGTCCGCCCACTGTTTTTCCAAGAGCGATACGATGTATGAAATAGTTTAAATAGTTTCAAAGTGTTACAGTCCTTTTTGTTGGAAGGAAAACAGAGACAAAAAAAGGATAAGATATAGTCCTTATTTAAGTTTAAAGATGCGCAATAGAGTGTCCAAATAATTGTAGGATTGTGGAAGTGCTCCGAGTTTCAAAGTTTTGAGTGAAATAAATCAAAAAGACAGAAAAAAAAAAAGAATTAGAAAAGTCAGTCACAATCCAATCCTTTTCAGCGCAAACATAAGTAACTCTTATCAGTTCAGTCGGCCATTTCAAAACATTCTGTGAAGCTGAGGAATCTCACACTTCAATCCAAGCTCGCCGCTTATCTTCAACTTCAAAGCTTTGGTAAAAGAAAAAGGTTTCCCAGCAGAGTGTTTCAGAGACCAAATAAAGTACCTTCCCGAAGTATTCCAGCAGATTTTTCCCTTTCTTGTTTCAAAGATTCTCCTTCGCCTATGGTCCACCCTCCAGAAAGGGGGGGGGATGCGATTCGTCTCCCTTCAGAGATGTTGCTTCGTGTCGGGCAGGGATCTTGCGTGGTCCCTGCACCCAGCGAAGATTTATCTCCTAATCACCACCTCTCCGGGGCGGCTTAGATTCCTTATAGAATCACGGGGGAGGCGAATTCCAGCCGGGTCCCTGCAGTTTAGGGAGCCCGGTTGTGTCGGCTCGGGAGGCTCCGCCTTCTTCCCATATATTTGTTTTCATAGATTTTTACTGGTCTTGTATTTGGGTGTTTTCCCGTGTAAGAATGAGATTGTCTTTGCAACGTTTTGGCAAGATCTTACTTGCCATCTTCAGGCTTCGGTCTGTGGCTGTGTAGGTGCCACCCTTCTTTAAATCTTGGTCTCTGTGTGTGGAGTGCTGACTCTGTTGTTGTGAGTGGGTTGATTGGCTGTGCAGCTGTATTATGATTGGTAGATTGATGTCACAGTCACATATATATATATGTTAGTTTTATGAGCTGATCAATAAATTAAATTATAAAACTAACACACATATCTAAAATATTATACAACGTAATTCTTGGCTTGCTGTCTGGATGGTCTCTAGGGATGAGCCAATAGGCAGTAAGGGAAACAGTATGTCTCCTCCCTTAATTGGGGCGTAATAATAACAGGTTGTTGTGAAACAATTATATATATATATATATATATATATATATATATATATATATATGCTGGCATTGCTGGCTTCGGGGATTTTCCCGTGTATATAGCATAGAGATGTTATTGCAACGTTTCGGCAAGATCTCACTTGCCATCATCAGGCAGGATTATGTCTGTGACTGTGACTGCGGAGGCATCGCCCCTCTTTAAATCTTGGGGGGGTGGGGGTGGAGCGCTGACTATTGCTGTAACTGGGTTGATTGGCTGTGCAGCTGCATCATGACTGGTAGATTGATGCTGATTGGTCTCATTTGTATGTTTCTCCTTGTTTTGAATTTCAACGGCTTGAGTGGAGGGTGGGGTTCGTCTGTTGGTCAGTGCTGGCTTCCAGATGTCTGGTAGGCGGGAGGCGTCATAATAATAACAACAACAACAACAACAACAACAACCATAATAATAATAATAATAATAATAATAATTTAATTTATAACCCGCTCTCTCTCCCCGAAGGGACCCGAGGCGGGGCACAGGGAAATTAAAAATGCATATAAAATCACAGACAATACAATATTAAAAAGAATTAAATTAAACCCTGCGCTAAAATCCCATGTTAAAACTAAAACAAACCCCTAAAACCCCCTAAAAACAGTTAAGTTATCCCAAGCCAGCCAAGCAAAAGAAATGTGTTTTTAATTTTTGACAGAAGGAGCGGAGGTCCATAGTTGTTCTAATATCGGGGGGAAGGTCATTCCAGAGGGTCGGGCCCGCCACAGAGAAGGCCCTTCCCCTGGGCATCGCCCGCTGGCACAGCCTAGTGGACGGCACATGGAGAAGTCCCTCTCTGTGGGAGCGAATCGGCCGCAGGGATGTATGGGGCAGGATGCGATCCCGCAGATAACTAGGTCCCGTGCCATGGAGCGCTTTAAAGATGATGACCAACACCTTGAAGCGCACCCGAAAGACGACAGGCAGCCAATGCAGCTCGCACAGGAGCGGTGTTACATGGGAAAACCTAGAGATTCCCATAATTGCCCGCGCGGCTGCATTCTGGACAAGCTGAAGTCTTCGGGTGCACCTCAAGGGGTGCCCCATGTCATCACGTTTGTTCATACTGTTAGATTGCTTCTCTATTTCAATGGCTTCTCTGATTATTCTCCTGTTCAGCTAGGCGTTTGGTTCTGGAGATGAGGTCTTGGCTACAGAGTTGATCTGTGCAGGGTGGTGATGGGATTGTTCGTTTAGAAACAATCCAGAAACAAAATCTACAGCCCAGCGATCCACTCGTGAGTTTTGATGTCATATCCCTCTTCACCCAAGTGCCTATAAAAGAAGCCTTGAACAAATACAACCCCCCCCCCAAATACATCCTGGATCTAACCAACCACTGTCTAACTAACACATACTTCATTCACAATGGACAAAGATACAAACAGATAGAAGGAGCACCTATGGGATCACCACTCTCACCAGTCATCACAAACCTTTACATGGAACACTTTGAAACTAATGCCTTAGATAAATACACAAACACAAACCCAAACTCTGGCTTACAATACAATACAATAGCAGAGTTGGAAGGGACCTTGTAGGTCTTCTAGTCCAACCCCCTGCGTGGGCAGGAACCTTATACCATTTCAGACAAATGGCTATCTAACATCTTTTTAAAGACTTCCAGGGTTGGGGCATTCACAACTTCTGGAGGCAAGCTGTTCCAGAGATTAATTGTTCTAACTGTCAGGAAATTTCTCCTTAGTTCTAAGTTGCTTCTCTCCTTGATTAGTTTCCACCCATTGCTTCTTGTCCTGCTCCCAGGTGCCTTGGAGAATAGTTTGGCTCCCTCTTCTTTGTGGCACCCTCTGAGATATCGGAACACTGCTATCATGTCTCCCCTGGTCCTTCTCTTCATCAAACTAGACATACCCAGCTCCTGCAACAGTTCTTCATATGTTTTAGTCTCCAGTCCCCTAATCATCTTGGTTGCTCTTCTCTGCACTCTTCTCCACGTCTTTTCTACATCGTGGCGACCAAAACTGTATGCAGTATACCAAGCTTAGATATGTAGATGACACTTTTGTAATTTGGCCACACGGAAAAGAAAAACTAGACAACTTCCTCACACATCTCAACAGCCTACACCCCAAAATACAATTCACTATGGAAATAGAAGATAACAACCAACTTCCCTTTCTGGATGTCCTAATCTACAAAAAACCCAATGGCTCCCTAAGACACACCATCTACCGGAAAAAAACATACACCAACCGCTACCTAAACGCACAATCACATCACCACCCTGCACAGATCAACTCCATAGCCAAGACCCTCATCTCCAGAACCAAATGCCTAGCTGACAAAGACCACCTGAAAAATGAATTACACACCCTCACAAAGGTATTAATCTCCAATGGATTCCAAAGAAACACAATTACCAAACTAATCCAAAAGCAGACACCCCCCAAGATCCAAAACACAGAACAAGACAATGGCATCGCTCTCCTCCCCTATATTAAAGGCACCACAGATAAAATCAGCAAAATTGTCCACAAACACAATATCAAGACATCCTTCAACACTAACCAAAAAATAGCCAACATCTTAAGGAACCCCAAAGACAAAATCCAGCTAGAAAACTAAGGAGTCTATGAAATACCATGCAAAGTCTGCTCGTCCACATACATTGGACAAAGTAATAGGAAAATTAGTGCACGTATCTCAGAGCATAGGAATTCTGTTAAAAGACAAGTAAATACTTCCTCCCTTTTCCAGCACTTCAAAGCAACAGGACATGAAATTGACTTTGAAAAAACCAAATTACTCTCCAGGACTGAACACTCCAACAGGAGAATGATTATGGAAGCTATTGAAATAGAAAAACATCCCCACAACATGAACAGACGCGATGATGCCTCCCGCCTGCCAGACATCTGGAAACCAGCTCTGGCCACTAAACGAGTCCTGGCCACTAAACGAGTCCCGGCCACTAAACGAGTCCCGGCCACAAACACTGACACCATCATCAATCATCATCAATCACTCTCAACAAACATCAATTCCATCTACCAATCAGGATGTGACAAATCAGCCAACCAATCGATTTAAAGCGGAAACATGGTTGGGCCACGAAGGGGGCCTACCCCTCGTGGAAATGTGCCCACCAGGTTGCCGTGCCTTCCATCAGCCTAGGGCCCTAGGGAGAGGTGGGGAAGTGGCGATTATGGTTAAGGAAGGTCTGGAGCCGAAGGACACCACAATCCCTCAGACGACCGGGTGTGAATCTCTCTGCGTGAGATGGGGCCTAGGGAGGCAGTTGGGCATGTTAGTTGTGTACCTGGCTCCTCGCTATGCAACAACAGCCCTGCCCGAGCTCCTAGAGGTGATAGCCGAGGCGGCAGTTGAGACCCCCAGACTGGTAGTCATGGGGGACTTTAACTTGCCGTTGGCGGGCGAAGCCTCTGGAGCAGCTCGGGAGTTCATGGCCTCCATGACGGCCATGGACCTGACCCAAGTAGTTTTAGGCCCTACTCATGAGGGGGGGAACACACTGGATTTAATCTTCATCTCGGGACAGTGGAGTAGTGATCTGGGAATAGGGGATTTAGTCATCACTCCCTTGTCATGGACAGATCACGCCCTCCTTCGGCTGGACTTTCCAATCGCTTCACCTCACCGCGGGGAGGCGGAAACGGATACTCCTAGATGGTTCCGCCCCAGGCTTCTAATGGACCCGGAAAGGTTCCAGAGGGAGTTTGGGCCAATTCCTGTGACCCTGCCTCGCGACTCGACTGAGGACCTAGTGGCCGCATGGTTAAGTGCGGCCGCAGGGGCCTTGGACCGAGTCGCGCCCTTGCGGCCTCTCTTGCGGCGACGAACCACCCAGGCTCCTTGATTTACTGAGGAGCTTCGGGAGATGAAGCGGCACAAGAGACACCTAGAGAGTAGATGGAGATCCTCTCGCTCCGAAGCCGACCGAACACTAGTGAGAACCCATATTAGGGCTTACTTAGTGGCGATAAGGGTGGCCAAACGTGAGTATTGTGCCACCCTTATTGCATCCGCAGATAACCGCCCTGCCGCCCTGTTTGGGGTGACCCGCTCCCTCCTTCACCAGAGGCCGCGGGAAGCCCCTTTACAAGGGTGAGCAGAGGAATTTGGGATTTATCTGCAGGAGAAAATCACTCGGATTCGGAATGAACTAACCTCCATCAACAGTGGTCCCGTGGGACCGCCCGAGACTAGTCTTGAGGTTCCTTCTTGGGAGGAGTTTGACTTTGTCACCACCGAGGATATGGACAGGTTGTCAATTCAATTCAATTCAATTCAATTTATTCAATTTATATCCCGCCCTTCTCCGAGAGGACCCAGGGCGGCGCACAGGAATTTAAAACAATATACAAAATAGTACCAACTATAATTTAAAAAACTTATTAAATGACAAAACCTGCGCTAAAACCAGATTAAATCCCCCATTTAAATTGTAAACTATCCCTCCCCTCCTCCCTGGAACCCCCTAAAAGCCAAATTAAGAATTTTGTTCAAACACCCCTAGAACTGCGTCCCGCCCACCTCTCTTGATACAGAATCCCTCATCAAGGTGGGCCCTCATTGACGCGGAGGGCCATACCTGCGAGTAGGGGGACTCCCGCAGTAGAAAAGGTCTGCCTTAGAGTACTTCATGGTGAATGTCATAAATATGATATATATAAATATGTATAAATATATATAAAATATAAGGTCAGAGGAGTTGTTAGACAGGGCATTAAAATTCTAGATGTTATTGAATATTAAAATAGATGTTAAAGTATGTATAGTACAAGTTAAACTCAGGAGACGTCTAGACCGGCTCTAAAAAGTTCATAAATAGTTCATAAATTCATAAAAATCATGCATGGTTCAAAGATAGTTAATCATGGTTCATAAATAGTTAGTTTGTCATCGAAGGTGGGAGAGTTAGTTCATATAGATATATCAGACTGGGGGTAGAGGGTGGCTTTGGCCTTCCAGTTGTAAATTAGTCCCGGCCTGTAGTCCTCAAGGACTCCTCCAGTCCCACAATACCAGGAGTCTTAAGGGCCTCAGCTGAAGAGTTCTAATAGCTGAGGCCAGTTTTTCTCGGCCTGGAGCCTCCACTGCCCACCTTTGTCCCCGGTGGCATCTCCTTCGGCCCCAACGCCTCCAGCGCTCCTGGTATCTTTCGGCCTGCCAGGCCCAGATCTCCTTAGGCCCGGCCCGGCCCAGCCAGGCCTTGCGGCCTCGATGTTACCCTGCCGGCCCATGCCAGTCCAGTTGGTCCTCAGCTAGCCAGGTCCGGCTCTGTCTGTCCTCCCCAGGTCTTTACAGTCGTCAAGGAGACTTAGGGCGACCACATGTTTATTGGACCCGTGTCCCTCCTGGCTTGTACTGGCATCCTGGGAGATGACACGAGGCTGGCTCCAGGGCATTGTCAACGCATCTTTGAGTGAGGGGTCCTTGCCTGCTGTCTTGAAAGAGGCGGTAGTAAGGCCCCTCCTCAAGAAGCCGTCCCTGGACCCAGCATTGTTGGAGAACTATCGTCCGGTCTCCAACCTTCACTTTTTAGTGAAGGTTGTTGAGAGTGTGGTGGCCCAACAGTTTCCACGACACCTGGAGGAAGTTGATTATGTAGACCCGCGCCAGTCCGGCTTCCGACCCGATTACAGCACTGAGACGGCATTGGTCGCGTTGGTTGATGATCTCTGGAGGGCGCGGGATAGAGGTTATTCCTCTATCCTAGTCCTGTTAGACCTCTCAGCGGCTTTTGATACCATCGACCATGGTATCCTATTGCACCGACTGCGGGGGTTGGGGCTGGGAGGCACCGTTTTGCGGTGGTTCTCGTCCTACCTCTCTGGTCGGTCGCAATATGTGTTGACAGGAGGACAGAGGTCGACCTCGAGACCCCTCTTATGTGGGGTTCCTCACTGATCGGTCTTGGGACTCATCCGCCGTTTTGTTCTTTTTTCTGCCCCCCATTTTTGGGGTCCTTCCGTAAGGCTGGCTTGCCTGGGTTTGTTTGTCTCAGCGGCAGCGGGAAAACGGCCCTTGTCTTCGGTCTAGGTGAGAGGAGACATGCTGCGGGGTTTTTTTTCCCTTTGCCAATGGAGGACGGTAACGCACGATGAATTTGGAGAGAGCTGAGTGTTCGGGTCGGAAGGCTTTCCGAGGCTTTGGCGGCGAGGTGGAGAGTGAGTGACTTTAAAGTTATTTTTGCTGGCAGCCTGGACTGAAAGAATGTGGAGGGGGGTGTTTGTTTGTTAAACCCCCCCTCGGAATTAAAGCGGCGCTTGGAAATGGCTCCTCGTTGTGAGGAAGCGGACGTTTCTTATCTGGACTGCTTTAACAAGCGAAAGTGATTTGCGGCTTGTTTTTTCACAATGTATCTAAGTCCGGCTGGCTTGAAACAATTTTTCTTTTGCTACTTTCTCCTGCTGGCTCTCAGTTTGGGCGGTGGAACAAATGGCTTCCCTTTGTTCTTGAATGACTATTTCATTTATGGAAAATTACCAACATCCCTTTGTGATTGGGACTTCCTCTCTCTATTAATGAAGAAATTTCTGGACTAATTGATTCCATCCCTGGAGTGCCTTCTCTGCTACAACTATTGATTGTGAAGGTGTTTTTTCTCTGGATATTGAACTTTTTAACCCTGATTTGGACTTTTCTCCTCCTGATTTGCTTCAACGGCCCCACCCAACGGTTAGTGGCACTGACTTTAACAGCTTATCATGGCACAAAAATCAGAATTGGCAGGTTTGGAACAAAGGATGTCTTCTTTGGAGACAGTGTTACAAGCTTTGGTGCAAGAAATTAAAGCTTTGAGAGAAGATAATTGCAGCTTCAAGAAGGATCTTTTGGAAACACGGAAGCAAGTACTGGAAAACACACAGAAGACTGAGAAGTTGGAAGGGGGGCTGGCTGGGGCAAAGGGAGAGCTTAAAAATGTTAATAGTGAGGTTGGAGAACTAACTGGGCATATGTCTAGGATGGATTTTGAAAGGATGTCATATTTTTTAAGATTTCAGAACATTTCTGAAGAGGCTGGTGAATGTCTTCCTGAACTCATGAGTACAATTTTAGCAGACTATTTACAGAAACCTAAAGATGAGATCAGGGGGGACATTGACCTAGTCTACAGAATAAATTCAGCATATGCCAGGATAAATGAAGTACCCAGAGAGATACACATTAAATTTGTTAGAAGGTCAACCAGAGAGGGAATTTTGAAGGCGCAGAGAGGGGGCCCATTAATTTACCAACAAAAGGAAGTCGTCATCTTGAAGCAGATCCCAAAAAAGATTAGAGAGATGAGAAGGAGGTATTCCTTCTTATCCAAAAAATTGTTTGACCATGGGATTTGGTTTAAGTGGGCGATGCCGGAAGGGATGCTGGTGTTCTGGGAAGGAGGGAGAGTTAGGATTAAAACAGTTGTTGAGGCGGAAGCCTTTTTTAAGAAACATTCCTCAGTCCTGGGGGAAGATTCAGGGGGGACGGGGGAGGCCACGGCCCTGCCCGCTGGGTGCCAGGAAGGAGAAAAAGAAGATACAATTGCCAAGAGACTTAGATCAAAAAAATGACTTTGCTTGTTTTTTTATTAATATACTATAACCTTGTTATCTGGATGTTTGTATATGACTGCCAGCATAGAATTGAGAATTTAGAATGTATGCACTTATTTTCATCTCGTAGTATTTTTGAAAAATGTCTTTCTTAATGTTTTATTGTGAAGCCCAGGAAGGGCCAATGTTCCCGACACAAAAGTTCTCAAAATGTTTCTGTATCCCTTGCCTTTCCCTTTTGGAAAAATTGTAAAAACCCAATAAAACTTTTTCAATATAAAAAAGAAATCATTGAAAAGAGAATGGAGAATATTAAACAAAGCACAGGAGAAATAGATGAAAAAATTGAGAATATTCACCAAACAATGATGAAATACAAGAACAGATTTCAAAAAAATTGAAGAAAAAGATGAACAAAGAGATAAGAAAATTGGAGATACTGGACATATCTCTCCCTCCCTCCGTATATATCTTTCTGTCTATCTATCTATCATCTTATCTACTCTATTTCCTCAAAAATAAAACCTGGTCGTATAATTTTTGGGGCACCCAATGATATATTAGGGCTTATTTTTGGGGAAACAAAGTAGCAGAGATGGCAAGGGACCAGCCCCACCTGGGCGCTCCATCCTCTGGCACAAGCACAGAAGTGTGGAGTACAGTCGTCGAAGGTGTCTGGCAGATTCTGCAGCCCACCAGTCCTTTGGCCAACATGCTCTGGGGCTGCACACCCACATAGTTCAAGTACCTTGCCCTGGTGGCTGAGAATGATGGGGCTTCTCTTCCCTCACCTCAGAAGCAAGGCAAGGGTGGATTCCTGTACAGGTTGGTACCGGTTTGCTTTGTGCATGCGCCCATTGCGCCTTGCTTGTGCATGCATAGTTCACTGTAAATTGTTCTGCACATGCGCAGAAACATGCCAGTTACAGCAGACGAGACTGGGGAACCAGTTTGGGGGCATGGCCAGCCTGGGTCGCTGTCAGTTCTGCGACCCAGGCCAAATCAGCACTACTGCTTCAGCAGGACTGGGCCAAAACAGGAGCAACCCATTTCTGAAGCAAGGGGAAGGAGAAAGAGGGAGAATGAAGCAACTAAGAAGGGTGCCACCATCCTTTTTTATAAAACAGCTGCCTTGAGATACATAATCTTTTGCCACGGCCTGTTCAAAAGGATGGAGGGGGAGATGTGCCACCAACTCCACCTCTGTTTCTCTGCCAAATCAACCACAGACCAACATTTGGAGTTGCTAGAAACTCCCACTGAGGTGAGGGAAGAGGTGGAATGGGCTCAACATTTATTTCATGCTCCAAAGTTTATAACTGATACCCATTTTGTCTGGAAGACTGACAACTGTTGTTTCTTCTTTTCAGATACTGGAAGGATGGGCAACCATCCACGCGCGAATGTGCAAGAATAACTAATGCTTGTAAAACAAAACTGAAGTGTTGGATTTCTGAATCTTGTGACCTTCAGGGAAGAGGCATTTGCAAGCAGAAACCTGAGGACAAATGGATAAACTAATTCTTTGCTGAACATTCCACAAAATTGTATTGGAGGAGCTCAGTGACAAGAAAATGCCAATTGCCTCTTTAAAACAGTTGCCCCAGTCAGCCAGTGTGAAGGCATGAAAGAACCCCGGACTTTGACATCAGCTTCCAAACATCTTTTCCATCCTGCCTTTTCCACACTGTCTTATTTAGCAAATTAAGGGGCAAGTAAAAAAGAATGAAAAAAGAACCCGTCTTTTGTGTCTTCATTCTGTTTAGTTCCTGCTGGGCAAATTTTATTGTTTGTAAGCTGTCCAGAGTCATTGATTTGACTGGATGAAATCTGGTGAGAACAGAATGAGGGGGATTGGTCCATCCCGCCTCTCTTTGACCTCTTGGTACCTTTTGGTGCCATCAAGACAGGTATCCTTTTGGTCCAGCTCTGGGCTTGGATGATGGAGAATGGCACTGGTTCAGCAATTCTCACCAGGATCATTGGTCCAAGAGTCCAGGGGGCCTTCTTTTGTGAGGTGCCTCTTGGACTTGCTATTCGGTGTTGGAAGGGACCTTGGAAGTCTTCTAGTCCAGCCCCCTGCAAGAAACTCCACACCAGTTCAGACAAATGATTTTCCAATCTCTTCTTAAAAGCCTCCAGTGTTGCAGCACCAAAGAACCTTTGGAGACCAATTGTTCCACTGATTAATTGTTCTGTCAGGAAATTTCTCCTTAGTTCTTGGTTGTCCCCCTCCTCCCAAATAAATTTCCATCCATTACTTCTTGTTCTGCCTTCAGATGCTTTAGGTCGTCCCTTTTTGTTTATCTATTCATTTCTCTCTCCTCTATCACTTCACACACACATTATGTCCCTCCCATCAGCTGCTCTCTGCTGAATTCAGAAACTTTAGCATGCCTCTTACTTCTATGGAAACCTGCCATGAAGTAGAGGTGTTTTTTTTTTTAAATCCCAGACCAAAAGGAATGATTGCACTAAAGTTGTTTCCTCCGTGGAATGCTGAGAGAGAGAGAGAATGTTAGGCAGCCAATTAAAGGAATGTTTTGGGTTCTGGAAGGTTTGGCCTTAAAGGGGAAGTGGGTGGCTCCTGTCATCAGAGTGAGGCTGCAGAAGGAAGGCGAAGCCATTGAGTTAAGGTAAATATACCACCAGTTAACACCTACTCAACAGAATAGCAGAGTTGGAAGGGATCTTGGAGGTCTTCTAGTCCCACCCCCTCCTCAAGCAGCAACCCCTGTATCATTCTGACAACAAGGCTGTCCAGTCTCTTTTTAAAAGCTCCAGTGTTGAAGCTCCCACAACTTCTGGAGCTAAGCCATTCCACTAGTTGATTATTGTCCCTTCCGGAAGTTTCCCCTTAGTTCTAGTCTGGTTCCGCCCTGGGTCCTTTTGGAGAAAGGCGGGATATAAATTGAATAAAATAAATAAATAAAATAAAATAAATAGTTTCAATCCATGGCTTCTTTTCCTGCCTTCCAGACATGCACAATCCCTGCAACCATTCATACATGTCAGCCTCCAAGTGGGTAGTCTCCCATCCTCTCTATGTCTAATGAAGATTTTGGGGACCAGCCTGCCTGCCGGTCACTTGGTCTCCCTATGGCCATCGTCTCCACTCGATACGAGACATGCTAATTCACTAGTCCTCATCCGGAAACCTCCAGCCATGCAATTTCTTGAATATGTGTTGTAGGAAGGTACTGGGAAACTCATTTTAGAAATTAATAAATACATATGGGCAAGAGCCATAGCCAGGAGAAAACCCTACACGTAGCCATAAGGGGTTGAGTATAATCACAAAAGGAAACATAGTATAAAGGATTAAGAATAACAAAAGCACAGGAAAACCCCGAGTCTGGCGATAACCACTAGATATAGAATCTAATCTACGGCAAGACAAACATCATAACCATTGACCTAAAACTGACACCTACTCACAGGAAACACCCTTCCCTGCCTTCTCTGACAGGATTAACCCCAAGAACCATGCACCAGACAAACAGAATCAACATCAGAGCAATCATCCCAAATAAATAAATCTTTGTTAATCAGAAACATACACCAACGCCTCAAAGGAGGAAAACTGTATAAAGGGGGGAAACCAATTCATGTCCTGCAGACCCGGGAACAACAGAGCTGCGTCTCGTCCTTCCCGTCTTTCCTTTCCTTTAATAAAGCTCATAACTTCCAGGCAGCTGTCTTCATGCAATTCTCTTTTAGCGTCGGTGGTGATTCTTTGTTTTGAAAAAGTTTTATTGGGTTTTACAAATTTTTATAAAAATAGGATAAGGGATTGCAAGGCGTTACAAAGACATATTGAGAACCTCTATGTCAGAGGTGTTGGCCCCCTCTGAGACTTCATAAAAAGAAATAGAAAATACAATAAATTTTTCATTTTTCTACAAAGTGGAAAGAGATACAAATATTTCAATTTAAAATCTATGCAATCAATCATTTATAAACATCCAAATAAGATTTGTACTATACAGAAAAAAGTCACTTGTGAAATCTAAGACTTTTGGCAATTGTATCATCCTCTCCATGACCTCCATAGGGCGGAGCTGTGGCCCCCTCCGTTCCCCCATTTTCAACCTCCAGGATTGGGGAGTGTTTTTTCTTAAAAAAGGAATCCGTCTCTGCAATTGTTTTAATTTTTACTCTTCCCCCCTCCCAGAATGCCAACATTCCCTCGGACATCACCCACCTGAAACACACCCCCTTTTTAAATAATCTTTTAGATAAGAAGGAATAATTCCTCCCAATGTCTATAATCTTTTTCGGGATCTGTTTCAAGATGGCAATCTCATTCTGTTGGTAAATTAAGGGACCGTCTCTCTCTGTTCTCAGGATCCCCTCCCTTGTTGGCCTTCTTACAAATTTAATGCGTATCTCTCTGGGTACTTCATTTGTCCTGGCATATGCTGAGTTATTTCTATAAGACACCCTTTCAGAATCCATCCTAAACATATCACCATCCAAATCCACTATTTCATTGTGAGAATTGTTTAGCTCTTCCCTTGTCACAGCCAACCCCCCCTCCAGTACATCAATTCTTTGTTTATTTTCCATTAGTGCTTTCTGTGTCTCCAAAAGTTCTGATTTTGAACTGACATTATCTTTCCGGATTTCCTTAATTTCTTTCATAATATTTTGAAGAATTTCCTCTATTGTTGATAACTGTGTAGCTTCCATCTCTGTTTCTTTATGTAACATTAAAATAATCTTAGGTTGATGTAGCTGTATTTTTAAAGCACTAATGAAAGTTTTAAGTCTTTGTCACTAATATGGCGTCTGTTGGAAAGGCAGTCCGCGAAGCAAGGAGAGAACAAAAGCCAATGTCCAGATTCAGAGTTCAATTTAGTTATAATCCAGAGAGAAAACAAATTCTTAAAGACAGTCAGATAAAAAAGAACAAAGAAGGCACAGCAGAGAAAGGTCCAATTAATCAATTACATTCATCCGTTAATAAAGAGAGAAGAACAGTCCCGAACATAAGGGAGTGTCAGCAATTTTTCAAGAAAATATATCTCCTGGGAACAAAGGAACGCCATCTTCCCCCGCTCCTCTGGAAGCCGCCGAGAGTTGGTGAAAGTCATTTCAATTGTATCCAGAGATCGTAAAGGAAAGACTTTCACTAGGTTTAAAAAAAATCGGAGGTTTAAAAAAAATCGGAGGTTGATTCCTCCGCCTCCCCAAGCCTGGGGAGCATTTCTAAACGCCGCTTTTTTTTCCTTTTCCGAGGGGGAGTTTTACAAACTCCCCCCTCCGTCTTCTTTCAAACTGAAAGTTGAGAGCATTAAAGCAAAATCACTCACGATCCACTCTGCAGCCAGGAGCCTCGGTGTTGCCTTCGACCCCGGCGTTTCAGTTCTTCTTTAAACAGGATAGCTGTTCCGGCTCTCCATCGGCAAAGGGGACACACACACCCCCGCGACTCGTTCCTCTGCGCCTAGGTCGAAGCAGGGGCCACCCCCCCGACCGCCATCGGGATGGGGGGATTCCCTGCAAGCCGCCCGTACAGCGGGGGCTCTTTACAAGAGCCCCCTGCCCCCGAGGGGGCCGCAGAGGCAACCAAGCGGCGGACGAGCACAAAGACTCGACCGTCGCCTCCGGCCAACCGGAAGGAAGTCCCAGCGTCGGTGGTGATTCTTGGCTGGGAACGAACCCTGAACTCTTTACTTCCAACAGTGTCTAGCAGTCTAGCTGGAAACTGCTGGAAACATCTCCAAAAGGGATTCCCTTCTCTTGTTACACCATCCATGTTCTGGCACCAGAAGACTTTCACCGTCCGTTCTGTTCTCAGAGGGGTCATCTTCATGGGGGGCAAAGAATTGGTAGCCCACTTTGGTAGGCCTTTTCCTTGACCTCTTGGAGTATTTGCCGGGCAGGAGTTACAGGAGAAGTCGGGATCAATGGGAGGACTTTTTCCGACTATCCAATGCAGAATGGCTGTGAAAAATAGCTGTCAAGAACCAGATGAGTCCTGAGGAATATAGAGCTGCTGGCAATGGTGTACTTCTGTAGGACAAATGTTTATGGAGAGTTTCAATCGTCCAGGTCATGCTTGGCCCAAGGATGTTTTCTCCCAAAAGGCAATGACTTGCTACTCCTCCAAGGAGATTAGAACGGAAGAAGCTTCTTGGATAAAAAGTGAAATGTTTTTAAAAAAAACACCCCAAGCAAGTCCAGTTACCTTTTGAAAAAAGCACCTTTGGGACTTCTGCAGGACATGATTTCTTCCGGATAAATCTCAACTTTTGTTTTAAAGAATTTATTGGTTTTTACAAAATAATATTGGGAAAGGGGTATAGGAAAAAACGTTACATTTTAGTAGCTTCATGCTGGAGCCGGCGGTCCCCCCCAAACTTCATCATAGTACAGGTTTTAGTAAAAAAAAAAAAAAAAGACATATAACAAAAACATTGCATATTTTCTATGTTTATTCTTCTTGTTTTTCCTTACCATCAATCATGACAACATTCAAATAAATTTTTTAAATAGTATCATTTTTGAGACCTAAGTCTTTTTGCTATTGATTCTTTCCCCCCGCCATCGGGACGGGGCGCCACCCCCACTGTTCCTCCTTCATCGTCCCCTAGGAATATGGAGTATTTTTGAGAAAAAGCATTTGCCTCTTCTAAAGTTTTAATTCTAATTCTACTCCCTTCCCAGAAAACCAACATCCCTTCTGGTAATAACCATTTGAACCAGATCCCTTTTTAAAATAGTTTCGTAGATAGGAAGGACTAATTCCTTCTCATGTCTCTAATTTTCTTTGGGATTTGCTTCAAAATGATTATCTCGTTGTCTTGGTATTTCAAAGGCCCTCCCCGTTGGGCTCTCAGAATCTCCTCCCTCGTGGACTTCCTTAAAAATTTTACATGGACTTCTCTTGGGACATTATGTGTCCTTGCATATGCCGAATTGATTCTGTATACCAGATCAATATCCCATGCAAGTTGTTCTTTATTTTTTTCAAGATAATCTGCTAATATTGTAATCATAATATCTTTCAAATCTTCTGCATCTGACTCTGGTATGTTTTGAAATCTAAGAAAAAGTGACATTCTTTCAAACTCCAATTTTGAAATGTAATTCCCTAATTTCGAACTTTCTTTTTGTATTCCCTTTACCTCATCCCCCATCCCAGCCACCCCTCCCTCCAACACCTCTATTCTTTGTTTGTTATCCTTTGTATTTTGTTGTATTTCCGATATTTCTAATTTTAAATTTATCAGTTCATTTCGCATTTCATTTACATTTTCCATTATTTTTTCGTTGTTCTTCATCATTTCTTGAAACATCTCGATGACCGATAAGTCCTGTGTGCTCTCACCCGCAGCCTGCAATAGTGAAGTAATCTTTGGCTGTATGGCTGGGCTGGATCAGGTAGAGGAGGGGGCAGAGTGTGCTTTCCCAGGTGGTGGCTTTTTGGAAGTCATTGTTCTTTTTTTACAAAAAATTTTTTTATTGGTTTTTACAATTTTTTAGCAAGGAAAGGGTATATTGGGTATAAGAGAAACATTTCGTACCATCTCGGACCTCCGCCTCTTCCGCCAACGCTTAAAGACGTACTTATTTCAACAAGCCGGCCTAGCGTAGCCCCCCGTTTCTGACTATATTTATAAATTTTAAATTTTTAGGGTTTTAAAGGGTTTTAGCATGGGTTTTAGGTTAATTTAATATGTTTTTAAGAGTTTGTATTGTTTTTTGTATTGGTTTTTTAATGATGCCTGTGCGCAGCCCTGGGTCCTAACAAGGAGAAGGGCAGAGTATAAATTTAATAAAATAAAATTTTGGAGGCATCCATATCAGGAGTGCAGGCCGCCCCCAAGGCTTCATACAAAGATTAATTATTTTTCCATTTAAGGTGGCAGGAGTTACATATATGTCATTTCACAAAGTTCATGCATTCAATACATTGTTTCTACAAAGCATCCAAAAGAAAAAGTTACAGTATATTAAAGGAAATCATTTTTGTAAACCAAGTCTTTTAGATATTGTATCCTCATCCTCCCTCCCACCAGTGGGCAGTGCCATGGCCCCTCCCGTTCCCCCATTTTCTTCCTCCAGGATTGAGGCATATTATTTTTCTTTTTAAAAAAAAGGCTTGCGCCTCTTCCATTGTTTTAATTTTTACTCTCCCCCCCCCTCCCAGAGCACTAACATTCCTTCAGACATGAACCATCTGTCACAGATCCCATTTTTATATAATAATTTTTTTTCAAATAAGAGGGAATAATACCCTCCTACATCTGGTATTTTTTCCGGAACCTGTTTCAGAATGGCAAATTCTTTTGGCTCATATTTCAATAAACTATTATGCTGTGCTTTCGAGATCTCATCCCTTGTCAGCCCTCTTACAAGTTTAATATATGTCTCTCTGGATACATCATTTGTTCTTGCATATGCTGAGTTGTAAGGCATTCTTTCAAGATCAATTCTACAACCATCAAAATCTGTTGATTCTTTTGTGACTCCTTTATCTTTTCCCCCATCACCGCTACCCCCCCTTCTCCTCTTCCATTTTTTGTTTATTTCCCATTAGTCTCTTTTGCGTCTCCAAAAGCTCAAGTTTTGATCTTAACCTGTCCTTCTGAACCTCTGTTATTTCTTCCATTATGCTTTGGAGAATTTCCTCTATTGATTGTTGCATTTCCATAATCCCCCCCCCTCCCCGTTATGGAGGCTTCTTTTTAAAACAGTAATGAGGATTTTAAGTTCTTGACACTAATATGGCATCCGCAGGGCGAGGAGCTCGTGAGGTCAAAGAAAAGGAAAAGTCAATGTCCAAAGTTAAAAACAGCGCTTAAATTCCAGAGAGAAAAAGTTTCTTGTAATCAATTCTCATATAAAAGAAGGCACACGTTGGGAGAAACCCCAAAAGTCACTTGCGTTGATTTTTCAATAAATTTTCCAAGCTTGTAACAATGAAGGACTGTCTACATGTTAAAAAGAGAAAGTTCTCACCGGAAACAAAAACAAAGAAGCACCATGTTTCCCCGCCCTTGGTGGTCAGAGGAACTAGTGAAAGTCATTTCTGTTGCTACAAAACTCGGATACAAAGTAACAATGGCTAATCCACATTTAGTAAGCTTCCAGTCTCAGTTATTTAGAATCGGATGTTACTTTCTCTCTCTCCCCGAGCCCCGGGGGTGTTTTAAGATGCCGCTTGATCTCTGACGGGTTTTTTTTCCAACCCCGCCCCCTCCATTCTTCTTTCCTTAAAAGAACTGAATGCATCAAAATCTCAGAATCAACTCACAAACCAAACAGCCGACCACAAAGCCTCGGTGCTTCCTGCAGCCCCGGATTTCAGCCCGCTTCTTCATTGTCTGTTGTTCCGGCGCTCCATTGGCAAAGGGGACTTTCCCCCCCCGCATTTTGCTCTTCAACTCCTGGGATGAGGCGGGTGCGACCCCCCCGACAACTGTGGGGTGGGGGTCTCCTGCAAGCCGTCCGTCCGGTTAGGGGGCTCTTTCGCAAAAACCCCAAGCGGCCGAAGGCACCGCTGGGGAGACAAGCGGCGGACGAGTCAAAGACCTGTCCGTTGCCTCCGGGAGCCGGAAGCGATCTCGAAGTCATTGTTCTTAACAAAGGAAAAGATGGCATCAGAAGGGGGGTAGCCGGTACAGTCCGAGGCAGTTCAAATGAAAGTTTAGTCTTAGAACAGATTAAGGGAGCCAAGAGGAATCTTTACTGCCAATCCAATTGTCCACTTAGTAGAGATCCCAAAGATTCCCAGGGGAGAAGCCTCGATGTAAATTTTAAAGTCTTATAGTTTAATCACAGAAGGGAAAATTCTTTAACAGTTAAAACTTTCCAGCGGAGGACAAGGGAGAGCCCATCCGCCCCTCCTTCTGGCGGGAAGAAAAGTGAAAGTTCCAATGCTCTCTTGTTAGAAGGTTGCCTCGCAAGTTGTTACAATTTAAACACATAGATTCATATACTTTTCAATTGTTGCTTAGATGGTAAGTCATTCCCAAGCCTCTCTCCATTTCTGGAGATAGCTTCTTTTTTAAATGCTGCTTTTCTTCCGAGAGGGGGTTCTATCAAGCAAACACCCCCCTCCATTTCCCGTTTAAAATCAAATGAACACCAAGACTCACATTCCTGCTTGTCTGTCATTTGGAGATAGAAGATTGAAAGGCATCCGCTGCCTCCGACACTCCAGCTAACTTTTTATTGTTGCAGTTTGTTCCAAGAATTCATCGACGAAAGGACCGAAGCCTCCCCGCATCGGCTTCCCGGCTCCTAGGGCGAAGCTGGGACCTCCCCCACTGGTCGCCACCGAGCTGGAGGGGGTCACCGGCCAGCCACCCCTGTGGCACGGAACTCCTACAGAGCTCCCTGTGAATAGCAGAAAGCGGGGCAGGCTCCAAGCCCCAGAGGAAAAATGGCTTGCAGGTTTGAAAAGGGCGGGCGGAGGATGTGACCTTCGTCTGGTGTGCTTCAATGTTTTCCCTGGTGGGGCAACGAAGGAGGACTACCCCTCGAAGAAATGTGCCCACCAGGTTACCGGGCATTCCATCAGCCATGGGCCCAGGGCAGGGGGGGGGGTGGCAGTTATTTTTAGGGAAGGTCTTAAGCCTAGGGAGACCACTGTGCCACAGACAGCAGGTTGTGAGTCCCTCTGGGTGAAGTGGGGCCATGGGAGGCAGCTGGGCTTGCTGATTGTGTACCTGGCTCCCCGCTATGTATCAGCAGCCCTGCCCGAGCTCCTCGAGGTGATAGCCGAGGTGGCGGTTGACACCCCCAGACTTTTAGTCATGGGGGATTTCAACCTGCCATCAGTAGGCAAGGCATCCGAGGCGGCCCGGGAGTTCATGGCCTCCATGACGGCCATGGACCTGACCCAAGTAATTCAGGGCCCCACGCACACTGGGGGACATTTAATTTTTGCCTCTGGCCAGTGGCAGAGTGATCTAGGAGTAGGGGAATTAGCCATCGAACCCCTGTCATGGTCTGATCACTCTCTCCTTCGGCTTGACTTCCCAACCACTACACCCCACTGCGGGGAGGCGGAACCAGAGATACCAAGATGGTTCCACCCCAGGCACCTGATGGACCCAGAGAGGTTCCAGACGGAGCTTGGGCCACTACCTGTGACCCTGATCTGCGACTCGACTGCGGACCTAGTGGCTGCATGGAATAGTGCAGCTACGAGGGCCTTGGACCGGGTCGCGCTCTTGCGGCCTCTCACACGGCACCTATCCACCCTGGCCCCTTGGTTTTCCGAGGGGCTGAGGGTGATGAAGCGTTGCAAGAGATGACTAGAGAACATTTGGAGGTCCACACAGTCCGAATCTGATCGAACACGGGTAAGATCCCATTTGAGGTCCTACCTAGTGGCGATAAAAGTGGCAAAACGTAATTACCTTGCCGCTCTTATCGCATCTGCAGATAACCGCCCTGCCGCCCTGTTTAGAGTCACCCACTCCCTCCTTCAACAGAGGCCGCGGGAAGCTCCTTTGCAGGGTAGAGCAGAGGAATTTGGACATTATCTGCAGGATACAGATAGGTGGACCGTCCGAGGCAGGTCTTGAGACCGTATTATGGGAGGAGTTCGACTTTGTTACTTCAGACGACATGGACAGGTTGCAAGGCGACTGAATGCTACCACATGTTTATTGGACCCATGTCCCTCCTGGCTTGTACTGGCCTCCTGGGAGGTTACACGAGGCTGGCTCCAGGAAATAGTGAACGCTTCTTTGAGTGAGGGGTTCTTGCTGGCAGCCTTGAAAGAGGCAATGGTGAAATTAAATTATCATCCGGTCTCCAACCTTCACTTTCTTTTTCTTTTCTTTTTTTTTTTTTGAAATTTTTATAATATTTTACAATATTTCACCCAGTGCTATACAAAACAAAAGGAAGAGTTGGTTTCAAGTGTCTTCTGTTATCTTTAAGATCTCCAAAATCCACGTTCTCTAGGTACAGGCGTCAAGGCATCCAAAGTTCCAAGTGCATAGTCCACAAATGGCTTCCAAGTCTTCCAAAAGATATCTTTTTTATAAACCCCCTCTCTGAATTTAATATCACACGTCATTTTATCATTTAAGGCTAATTTCCACATTTCACAGAACCATTCTTCTATTTTAATATTTACCTCTATTTTCCAATATCTTGCTATTACAATCCTACCCATTATAATCATAATTCTAATCAATTCTTTCTCATGTTTTGTTAACTCAGGTTCATTAATTATCAATAACAATATATTTTCTGATCTCAATATTATTATTCTTTTCATCATTTCACCCATCATTTTTTCCAATTGCTGCCAAAACTTTTTAATTTTCACACATTTATACCACATATGTTCATAAGTTCCCACTTCCATATTACATCTCCAACATTTATCGCTCATTTTTTTATCTATCAATGATAATCTTAATGGGGTCCAATACCATTTCCAAACAACCTTAAAATTATGCTCTTTAATCCTTATAGACAAAGTCCTCATGATTCGACTCTTCCAGTTCTCATTCCAATCCAAATCCAATATTTTAATCTTAAGGTCTTCCTCCCAGTTCCTTTTCATTACCATTTGTGGATTTCCATCAAAATTTATAATCTTATATATCTTACTAACGAGTCCTTTTAACCCAATTTCATCTTTAATAATTTGAGATACTAAACTTTCAAATTTAGTTTTACTTCTATCTATTTTACATATTCCCTTTACTTTCATAGTCCATTTTTCTACCTGTATTTTTTCGAACCAATTCAACTCCAATCTTTGGATTACTTTTTTTTTCCTACTCTCAATTCCTAGAGCTCTTAACCAATTTACTATATTTCCTATATTTTCATCCTCAATTACTTTATCCCGACTTATATTAGTTTTAATCGGCCAACTTTCAGTTGTCTTCCCCAAGAAAGCTATATCCGGGATCAATTTTTTAACAAATTTATTCCAAATTTTGCTCAGCCCCTTTAACCAATAACTATTAATTGCCTTTGTTTTTGCTCTATCTAGAAACCATATAGACCCAAATCTCTTAATATCTTTTAGCTCCAGATCGCCCCAATGACCATCTCCACCTTTGAGTATTTTTATCACGGTTCGAATATTATACGCCCGATAATAATTAAGTAGATTGGGAATTCCCAATCCACCCTCTTTTTGATTTTGATACCACATTTTCTTCATTATTCTTGGTTTTTTCCCACCATTACAAAATTTATCCAATTTCTTCTGATATTCTTCTATATCTTTCTCTATCAAATTTAGTGGTAGCATCTCAAACAAAAAATTGAACTTTGGTAACAACATCATTTTACACATTGCAATTCTACCAAACCAAGACAGCTTTATCTCTTTATACTTATCTATCTTTCTCTCTACTTCCTTCAACATCACCTCATAATTAATTTTTTTCAATTCTCTAACTTTAAGTGAAAGTATTATCCCCAAATATTTCAATGTATTCTTAACTCTTATCCCAAATTGTTCTTGCATATTTTCCCACTCCTTACCATCTTTATTCATTAGTAGTTCAGATTTTGACCAATTTACCTTTAAACCTGTCATTTCTTCAAATTCTATCAAATGTTTATTTATCCTCTTTAAATCTTTCTCTATATCTTTCAAAATAATCAAGGTATCATCCGCATACAAATTTATCTTATATCCCTTGTACCCTTCCAATCCTTCATCTTCTTCTATCAATTTAATCAAAACCTCCATAACTAACAAGAATAGTGTTGGGGACAAGGGACATCCCTGTCTCGTACCTGCTTCCAATTTAATCTCTCCCGTCATTGTTCCATTCACCTTTACCTTTGCACTACTTTTTTGATACAATTTTGAAATAACATGTATAAATTTATTACCAAAGCCTAATGCCTCAATAATTACCTTAATAGTATCCCATTGTACAGAATCAAAGGCTTTAAAAATATCTAACGATATTATACCTATTTCATCACCATTATTTTCAGCAACATCTATAATGTTCAATACTCTTCTAATTATATCACTCATATATCTACCTTTAACAAAACCTACTTGATTATAACTTATATATTTATCTATAAAACTATTTAATCTATTACTTATAATAGCTGTAAATATTTTTGCATCCTGGTTGATTAAAGAAATGGGTTGGTAGGACTCGATCCTCTCAAGATCTTTGTCAGGTTTAGGAATTATAGATATTACTGTCTTATTCCATGACATCGGGACTTCTCCACCATGTAAAATTCCATTAAATAATTTTTGCAGTCTTGGTGTTATTAGTTCTTTAAATTCTTTATAAAATTCAGCAGGTAATCCATCTTCTCCTGGGGTCTTCCCTAGTTTTAACTCTTGTATTATTTCGTTGATCTCCTCCTGTGTTATATCTTTTTCCATCAAATCTTTATATGTTGGATCTATTTTTATAGCATATTTTCCAAGATGATTCTTGTGAAAGAATCTTGTGAAGGTTGTAGAGAGTGTGGTGGCACAGAAGTTCCCCCGGCACCTGGAGGAAACTGTCTATCTAGACTCGCGCCAGTCCGGCTTCCTACCTGGGCATAGCACAGAGATGGCATTGGTCATGTTGGTTGATGATCTCTGGCGGGCCCGAGATAGAGGTTGCTCCTCTATCCTGGTCCTATTAGACCTCTGAGCGGCTTTCGATACCATCGACCATGGTATCCTAATGCACCGACTGGAGGGGTTGGGGTTAGGAGGCACCATTTTATGGTGGTTCTCCTCCTCTCCGGTCGGTCGCAATTCGTGTTGACAGGAGGGCAGAGGTCGACGTCAAGGCCCCACACATGTAGGGTGCCCCAAGTGTCAGTCCTCTCGCCACTCCTGTTCAACATCTATATGAAACTGCTGGGCGAGATCATCTGTGGTTTTGGGGTAGAGTACCATCAGTACGCTGATGATACTCAGCTGTACATATCTACCCCTAAACACCCCAACGATGCCGTTGAAGTGATGTCCCGGTGTCTGGAGGCCGTGCGGGTCTGAATAGGGAGTAACAAACTTCGACTCAATCCATCCAAGACCGAGTGGCTGTGGTTTCCGACATCCCGGTACAGCCAGTTGACTCCATCACTGGCCATCGGGGGTGAGTAATTAGCCCCCGTGGAAAGGGCCCGGAACCTCCTGGACTCACGGCTATCTATGGATGACCATGTGACGGCTGTGGCCAGGGGGGCTTTTTACCAGGTTCACCTGGTACACCAGTTGTGCCCCTTTCTCGACCGGGACGCCCTCCGCACTGTCACTCAAGCACTCGTTACGTCCCACCTAGACTACTGCAATGCTCTCTACATGGGGCTCCCCTTGAGGTGCACCCAGAGGCTCCAGTTGGTACAGAATGCGGCCGCGCAGGGGATCTTGGGAGCCTCAAGGCATTCCCATGTAACACCTCTCCTGCGCGAGCTGCACTGGCTACCAGTGGCTTTCCGGGTGCGCTTCAAGGTGCTGGTAACCATCTTTAAAGCGCTCCATGGCACGGGGCCTAGCTATTTGCGGGACTGCCTCCTACCACACACTTCCCTTCGGCCAATCCGCTCCCACAGGGAGGGCATTCTCAGGGTGCCGTCTGCCAGGCAATGCCATCTGGCGGCCCCCAGGGGAAGGGCCTTCTCTGTGGCGGGCCCAGCCCTCTGGAACGACCCACCCCCCCGAACTTCGTACCACCACGGACCTTCGCCTCTTCCGCCGATTACTCAAGACCCATTTTTTCCATCTAGCCGGCCTAGCTAAGATCCTGAGGTAATTTTCTACAGACTGAGTTAGCGATTTTTAACTTTTTGTAGTTTTAATTATATTTTTAGCACAGGCCATATTTAATTTAATTATATTTTACCGTTGTATTTGTATTCATTACAGTTTGTATGTTTCTATTTTTAAACTTTCCTGTGCACCACCCTGAGTCCCATTGGGGAGATAGGAGCGGTATAGAAATGGAATAATATCAAAATCAAAATCAAAACTCTTGTCTTTGTACAGAGGAAATAAAATGGTACCATGGATGACAGTGACGAATCTGATGAAGATGTTGAAACCAAAGGTGTGTTATTGCTCAACTTGTTGTTCCATGAAGGGTGAGTGAGAGGAAAGGAAAGGAGAAATAATATCCTGGGTTTTCAGTCTTCAGTGAAGATCAAAGTGAGCGCTGATGTGTCTCGGAGTATTACTGTGATATCATCCGTTGTGGTGTGCAGTATAATATCCAATTATACAACTCTGCCTTATCTCGGCAGATGCTATGAATTCTGTTCTCTTCCTGTTTCATATATACTGTATACCTTTTTTTTTAAAATCCAGATTTTGATGTAGAATTCCATGATGATCAAAACCATGAACCACTTCAAAGAGCAGAATTTGCTTTTGTTAAAGGTTAACTCAGAGTCCAGGAATCTGTCAAGAAGAAAAGCAGAGGTTGAAGTAGAAGATACTTCTGCAGCTGCATTTAAGTAACAGTAGATAGGTATGATCAAAGTCCCACTTGTGGACAATTCTCAGAAGCTCATAATTCAAACGTTATTCATTCATGTTCCATAGCGATAGTTGTTACATTACAGCCATCCCCCACTGCTGTCTTTTCTGAATTTCCACCTCTGGGGAAAGTCATAGCAGTGCTTCTACCGGCTGCTGGATGCCCCACATAACAAAGGTTCCAAGAGTGATTGGCATCCTAGCAGCTAGACAGGAAGATCATCAACTCAATGGAAGGCTGAGAGAAGTTCTGAGCTGAGTTGGGAATATATGAATGAGGTGGGGTGAAGTCAAACTGGTTGAGCTACCGGGGCTACTGGGGCACTCTCTTTCACGTGTGGCTGCTGTGCTGGCTGATTATTGGTTGACTAAGCCATTGTGATGTAATATGATACTAGAAGTGAGCTCCACTTGGTCATTGCACTGGACAGGTGGTAGTCTGATTTCAATCTTCAGGTAGTAAAAAGGATGTATGTCATCTCCTTTATTCTTGAACCTGTAAGCACATCTAAAAGTTGCCTCATTGATTGGGTGTCTGGGTGCATTCAGATGTTATGTAGAGAACTTGAAGATGGGTGGGGAGATCGCAGACCAATTGTGAAAACGATTCAGATGTAGTTTACTAATGCCCACACCATTTGAAAACCCTTCCACTGACTTCTACAAAGGTTTCAGGGCTCGATTTCCTTGGACTGATCTAAGGATCCTAAACATTGTCTCCCATTTGGATCAAGGAGAAGGAAGACGGAGGTCCTAGCAGCCATTCTCTTTTTCAGATGCTAGATAACGGGAAGAAAAGTTATGGTTTTGCAGGAAAGGCTCTATGGTCAGTAATCAGCCAGAGCAAACTAGTCCAAGGATTACTACAAGGCCAGTTAAGATACTGTGCAGACTGAGGACCCAGCTGCATATGGGTTGGGTGGTCCATGCAGAGCTCTAGATTCTTCAGTTCTGGGCTTTTAATGACATAAAGATACAACTCCAGGGAAAGAAGTACATTGCATTTTTGAATATACATGTTTTTTTTTATTACCCTGTGTCATATTCTAAAAACTCCAATACAGGATGAATGTTCATTTGGACTAAGAAGATAAAATGGCTCCCAAACCACCGCCAACACCACAACGTAGGTTGCTTATGCTCTTCTGATTTCCTACCACTTTCTAGAAAGTGGCCTAGCATAGCCCCCCGTTTCTGACTTTTTATGTATAAATTGTAATTAGGCGGGGTTTTAAATGGGTTTTTTAGCACGGGTTTAATAATTTAATATGTTTTTAACGATGTATATTGTTTTATTGTGGTTTTAATAATGCCTGTGCGCCACCCTGGGTCCTAACAAGGAGAAGGGCGGGGTATAAATTCAATAAAATAAATAAATAAATAAAAGATGCTGCCTCCTTTTCCCTAACATCTCCATGGAGGTTAAGTCCAGAGAATGTGCTCTCCCAAACTACTCAATTCCATAGAACGATTGTTTCAGGGGTCTAAGTGCAAGAACTTGGCAATCCTTTGGATAGTATCTTCTACTGCTACTGAAGATGGTCAGCTTTGCCTGGTGTTGATTAATGTTGATGTTCCATCTGCTGCCTTGTGCGCCATCCAGAGTCAAAAGGAGACTTCTTTTAAGAAGCATCTTCTTTTGACACCCCCCCCCCCCAAAAAAGCCATCTAGAGCTACTCCTCCCTCCCTCTAACCTGACTTACTTTAAAAAAAAAGAATTCCAAATGGGATGTCTTCCCTTCGGTGGCAAAAGTAGAGTTCTCAGCGTCTCACTGCATGGGCTTAGAAACTTGCTCAACATTTCTGTCTCTGTTGAAGGACGTAACACTGTTCTTCAGCCATTAGGCAAAGGGAAGGGTCTTTTGCCTGGAATGCAGGAGACCACCTTGCAGGAAAGAGCAGGGGTGGGGGTGGGGTGGAGGAAGGGTCAGCCTCACAATTGATTAAACAACCCGTTTGTCTTCTTTCAGCACCAAAGAATTTTTTCGAGCGATTTGGTGACTTCCTGGATTCAGATCCGTGCAAAGAAAAAACTGTAATACTGGTTTTACTCTTCTTTTCTCTTGCTGTGGTGATGAGCTACCTGTGTAAGTTGTCTTTTAGTTTCCGTCTGAAACTAAAAACTCATCTTTTCCGTTTGGCTGGCCTTGGGTAGCCTCTCTCTACAGGGTTTAGCTGTTTTAATTGGGTATTTTAGCAGGTTAAGGGGATTTTAGCACAGGCCCAGATTTAATTTGTTTTTAATTGTATTTGTATATTTATTGTATTGTGGTTTTAGTTTTCCCTGTGCACCGCTCCGAGTCCCTACGGGGAGAGGAGCGGTCTATAAATTAAATCATTATTATTATTATTATTATTATTATTATTATTACAAGAGATTGAGAAAGGCTTTGTCTGAAGGTCCTGTTGAATTTGCTTCAAGAGGAGCACTGAGTTTTCTCCCCATACCCAAAAGGCTCTGTATTCTAGTGCTTTGAGTATAAACTGAGAGCAAACCCCACTTCTTACTAGCGCTGATGATGTTACCTAGTTAGGTCATGAAATGTCTTCAAGGAAACAACCAAGCTCAGAGAGTACTAAGGACTTTTCATTTCAACCCTGAGCTGCAGGTGTTCTCCTTTATTTGCTACCACCCACAGATTTCAACGAATTGGCTCTGCTTTGCATGCTTAGCGAAAAAATACTTTTGATATTTTAATAACTTCAACTTCTTTGAACCGTGTTTCCCAGAAAACACGACCTACCCCAAAAATAAGCCCTAGCTGGATGTTTGCGGGTTGGCTTAATATAAGCCCTACCTGAAAAATAAGCTCTAGTGAAAAGAAGGGGTGTGTGGCCATCAAAGGATGCAGACCTTCCCTTCCCCATCACCTCATGGCTGCTAGGCCCCTTAATTACAGTCCATGGATCAGTTGAGGTAGCAAGCGCTAGGAGCTGTCCCTCTGGGCACCTGAAATGTTGCCAGCCTTAGCCCTGCCCATGTTGCGTTGGGATTCACTGTCCTCCCTTCTGCCTGGCTGTACCTAATGCTGCTGGCCTTGTGAGGGTTCTTGATCAGATTGCTGCCTTTGCCTGCTATTGGTGCTGTCCCGGCATGTTTTGGAAGGGAGAAGGCGCAACTACTGTTGCTCATGCTTTTTGTTTCTATGTGCGTGCATAGATGCATGTGAAAGAAATCCGATCCAACCTCAGAGATTTACCTTATACAAGGGCTGGCCGCAGGGCGCTCTCTCTCTCTCTCTCTCTCTCTCTCTCTCTCTCTCTCTCTCTCTCTCTCTCTCTCTCTCTCTCTCTCTCTCTCTCTCTCTCTCTCACACACACACACACACACACACACACACACACACACACACACACAGAGTTTTGATCGGATCGCTGCCTCTGCCTGCTGTGGGTGCCGTCTCGGTATGTTTTGGAAGGCCTTACAACACAATAACAGAATTGGAAGGGATCTTGGAGCTCTTCTAGTTCAACCCCCTGCCTAGGCAGGAAACCCTATATCATTTCAGACAAATGGCTATCCAACATCTTCTTAAAGACTTCCAGTGTTGGGGCATTCACAACTTCTGTAGGCAAACTGTTCCACTGATTAATTGTCCCAAATGTCAGGAAATTTCTCCTCAGTTTTAAGTTGCTTTTTTCCTTGATTAGCTTCCACCCGTTGCTTCTTGTTCTGCCCTCAGATTCTGCTTTGGAGAATAGTTTGACTCCCTCTTCTTTGTGGCAAACCCTGAAATATTGGAACACTGCTATCACGTCTCCCCTAATCCTTCTTTTCATTAACTAGACCTACCCAGTTCCTGCAACCGTTCTTCCTATGTTTTTAGCCTCCAGTCCCCTCATCCTCTTTGGTGCTCTTCTCTGCAATCTTTCTAGAGTCTCCACATCTTTTCTACATCATGGTGACCAAAACTGAATGCCGTATTCCAAGTGTGGCCTTACCAAGGCATTATAAAGTGGTATTAACACTTCATGAGATCTTGATTCTCTCCCCCCGTTTATGCAGCCTAGAACTGTGTTGGCTTTTTTAGCAGCTGCTGCACATGGCTGGCTCATATTTAAATGGTTGTCCACTAGGATTCCAAGATCCCTCTTATAGTTGCTACTATTGAGCAAGGTACCACCTATACTATACCTGTGCATTTTGGTTTTCTTGCCTAAATGTAGAAGCTTACTTTTTTCACCTTTGAATTTCATTTTGTTAGATAATGCCCAATGTTCAAGTTTGTCAAGATCCTTCTGTATCTTAAGCCTATTTTCTGGAGTGTTGGCTATTCTTGCGATCTTGGTGTCATCTGCAAATTTGATGAGTTCCCAATTTATCCCCTCATCCAAATCACTGATGAAGATGTTGAAGAGTACTGGGTCTAAAACACAGCCTTGGGGTACTCCACTGCATACTTCCCTCCATGTAGATGCAGTTCCATTGAGGACTAAACGTTGAGTACGGTTGGTCAGCCAGTTTTGAATCCATCTGGTGGTGATGCTGTCTAACCTACATTTTTCTACTTTAGCTAGTAGTAGGTTATGGTCTACATTATCAAATGCCTTGCTGAATTATATCGATGGCATTCCCCTGGTCCACTAATTTTGTCACTTTATCAAAGAATGCAATAAGATTAGTCTGGCATGATCTTTTTTTGACAAACCCATGTTGGCTTTTGGCTATTACTTTGTTTACTTAGTTAATTTGGTGCTTATTTTTTATTTTTTTATTTTATTCGAATTTATATCCCGCCCTTTTTCATGGAGGACCCAGGGCGGCGCACAGGAAATTTAAAAAACATATGAAGTACAAAAAGTAAATATATAATTTAAAATAAATATTAAACACTCCCACCTGTGCTAAAACCAAATTTAAAACCCAATTTAAAAACTTCCTAAAAGTTCCCATGGGAGGTTAGGCTAGACCGGCTTGTTGAACAAATATGTCTTTAGACATTGGCGGAAGAGGCGGAGGTCGGTGATGGTGCATAGTTCAGGGGGTAGGACATTCCAGAGGGCTGGGCCCGCCACAGAGAAGGCTCTTCCCCTGGGTGTCGCCAGTTGGCATTGTCCGGCCGACGGCACCCTGAAAAGGCCCTCTCTGTGGGAGCGTATCGGTCTAAGGGATGTATGGGGCAGGAGACGGTCTCGCATATAAATAGGCCCCGAGCCATGGAGCACTTTAAAGATGGTCGTCAAAACCTTGAAGCGCACCCGAAAGACCACAGGAAGCCAATGCAGCTCGCGCAGGATTGGTGTTATATGGGAGCTTCTGGTGGATCCCGTAATTACCCGCGCGGCTGCGTTTTGGACTAGCTGTAGCTTTCGAGTGCACCTCAAGGGAAGCCCCATGTAGAGAGCATTACAGTAGTTGAGACGGGACGTCACGAGAGCTTGAGTGACTGTGCGAAGGGCAGCCCAGTCCAGTAAGGGGCGCAATTGGCGCATCAGGCGTACCTGATGAAACGCCCCCCTGGCCACGGCCGCCACATGGTCCTCCAAGGACAGCCGGGAATCCAGGAGGACACCCAAATTGCGCGCCCTCTCCACGAGGGCCAGTGTTTCGCCCCCAATGGCCAGAGTTGGAGTAATCTGGCTGAACCGGGGTGCCGGAAACCACAGCCAGTCAGTCTTGGCAGGGTTGAGCTTGAGTTTGTTACCACCATCCAGATCCGTACGGCTTCCAAATACCGGGACAGCACTTCGACGGCATCGTTGGGGTGGTCTGGGGTGGATATGTACAGCTGAGTATCGTCAGCGTACATATGGTACTCCACCCCAAAACCACGGATGATCTCACCCAGCGGCTTCATATATGTGTTAAACAAGAGGGGTGAGAGGACCGACCCCTGAGGAACCCCACATAAGAAGGGTCTCGAGGTCGACCTCTGCCCTCCCATCAACACATATTGCGACCGACCAGAGAGGTAGGACGAGAACCACCGCAGAACGGTGCCTCCCAGTCCCAACCCCCCCAGTCGGTGCAATAGGATACCATGGTCGATGGTATCAAAAGCCGCCGAGAGGTCTAACAGGACTAGGATAGAGGAATAACCTCTATCCCGCGTCCTCCAGAGATCATCAACCAACGCAACCAATGCCGTCTCGGTACTGTGACCGGGTCGGAAGCCGGACTGGCGCGGGTCTAGATAATCAACTTCCTCCAGGTGTCGCGGAAACTGTTGGGCTACCACACTCTCAACAACCTTCACCAAAAAGTGAAGGTTGGAGACCGGACGATAGTTCTCTAATAAAGCTGGGTCCAGGGACGGCTTCTTGAGGAGGGGTCTCACTACCGCCTCTTTCAAGATGGCAGGTACGGACCCCTCACTCAAAGATGCGTTGACAATGCCCTGGAGCCAGCCTCGTGTCGTCTCCCAGAATGCCACTACAAGCCAGGAGGGACACGGGTCCAATAAACATGTGGTCGCCCTAAGTTTCCTTGACAACCTGTCCATATCCTCGGTGGTAACAAAGTCAAACTCCTCCCAAGATGGAACCTCAAGACTAGTCTCGGACAATCCCACAGGACCACTGTCGATGGAGGGTTTCTCATTCCGAATCCGAGTGATTTTCTCCTGCAGATAAATCCCAAATTCCTCTGCTCGCCCTTGTAAAGGGGCTTCCCGCGGCCTCTGATGAAGGAGGGAGCGGGTCACCCCAAACAGGGCGGCAGGGCGGTTATCTGCGGATGCAATAAGGGTGGCACAATACTCACATTTGGCCACCCTTATCGCCACTAAGTAAGCCCTAATATGGGTTCTCACTAGTGTTCGGTCGGCTTCGGAGCGAGAGGATCTCCATCTGCTCTCTAGGCGTCTCTTGTGGCGCTTCATCCCCCGAAGCTCCTCGGTAAACCAGGGAGCCTGGGTGGTTCGTCGCCGCAAGAGAGGCCGCAAGGGCGCGACTCGGTCCAAGGCCCCTGCGGCCGCACTTAACCATGCGGCCACTAGGTCCTCAGTCGAGTCACGAGGCAGGATCACAGGAATTGGCCCAAGCTCCCTCTGGAACCTTTCTGGGTCCATTAGAAGCCTGGGGCGGAACCATCTAGGAGTATCCGGTTCCGCCTCCCCGCGGTGAGGTGAAGCGATTGGAAAGCTTGATTATCTTTTCCAGAATCTTCCCTGTTTTTGAGGTCCGGCTGATAGGTCTATAGTTTCCTGGATCTATTTCCCCCCCTTTTTTTTGAAGATGGGAACCACATCAACTCTTTCCAGTCCTCTGGCAGTTCCCTGGTGCTCCAGGATCTCTTAAAGATATAGTTCAGTGATTCCGAGATCTTGTCTGCCAGTGCCTTCAGAACCCTGGGGTGTAATCCATCCATCCTGGTGATTTGATCTCGTCTAGGGTAGACAGGTGCTCACTTACCATTTTCTTCCCTATTTCAAGTTGTGTTCCTAATCTGATATTTGTGGTGCTGTTTTTAGTAGGTTGGACTGTTTCTTCCCTTTGCGTAAAGAGAGATGCAAAAAAATGAGTTAAATAGTTCTGCTTTCTCTCTGTTGCTTGTCATCTTCTTACCATTTTCTCCCAGCAATGGATCAATTGTTACCTTAACTTTTTTCTGTTAACATGTTGAAAGAAGGGTTTTTTTTTGTTTTTTTTTTACTTTTGTGGTAAGCCTTTCTTCACTGTGAGCCTTATCTTTCCTCACTTCATCTTTATAGCATCGGGATATTTGCTGATATTCTGCCTTAGTTATGTCCCCCCCCCCCTTTCCACTTTTTATATTTATCCTTTTTGTCTTTCAATTTGTCAGAGAGTTCTTTATGCAGCCATGCTGGTTTCTTTTGGGAGCTGTTATTTTTCTTCTTCACTGGTATTGTGCTTAACTGGGCTTTTGTAATTTCATTTTTCAAAATTTCCCAAGCTTCTTGAGTTGTTTTCTCCTTGAGGATTCTCATCCATGGAATTCTTCCCAAGCTCTCTCTAAGTTTATTGAAATTAGCTCTCTTAAAGTCCAATACTCTAGTTTGTCTTTGTTCTACTACTTGTGTTTGCATAATGTTGAATTCCAGAATTGCACGATCACTTGCCCCCAAGGTTCCTGTAGCTTCAACACCTTCTATCATTTCCTCTCTGTTAGTGAGAATTGTCCAATATGGCTGATCCCCTTGTTTCCTTCTCTACCTTTTGGGAAACAAAAGTGTCTGCTAGGTTTGTTAGGAACCTGTTGGATCTTCCACTTTGTGCAGAGTTTGTTTCCCCGTTGGATGTCTGGGTAATTAAAATCCCCCATTACTATTGTGGTGTGCTTCCTACATATCTTAGTTAGATGACTAGCAAAATGTTTATCTATTTCCTCTGCTTTAATTCTTTTTACCTATTTATTGTATTTTTATCATTGTTGGTTTTAATTTCCTGTGCACCGCCCTGGGTCCATTTCGATGGAGAAGGCGCGGTATATAAATTGAAATAAAGTAAAGTAAAGTAAATGCTTGGTGGCCTGTAATATAGACCTATAGCAGTCATTCCCACCCCCACCCCCACTTTAATATTGACCCAAATGCATTCAAGATTGTTCTCATCATTGTTGTGTTCTATTTCTGTAGAATGTAGTTATTTCTTATATATAGTGCAACTCCACCTCCTCTTTTATTTGGTCTATTTCTTTTAAATAATTTAAATCCTTCTAGCTGTGTGTTCCAATTGTGGGTTTCATCCCACCAAGTTTCTGCAATGGCAACAATTTCATATCTGCCCTCATTTATTTGAATTTCTAATTCACCATTTATTCCTCATATTCTGTGCATTGGTGTATAGACATTTGAGTCCATTTTGATTGACCCTGTGTTTACCATCTACATAATTTGTGTTATGCCTGACTGCCCCTATTTTCTTGCCACCTGTATGATTCGTGCACATGATATGGCACTCACTATTAAATGCTTCGTTTTGCTTGACAGCAGGACTGATAATCTTACCCGCACAAACATCTATGTTACATGCACTGATAACCCTATGAATCTTAGATTGCTGGGGACAGAAATGTTCTGTATCAATTAATTCTCTGTCCCCACTCTTCAGATTAAATGTTTATCTAGAAAATTTGTGAATTTAATGCCAAGTATCTCAGTCCCTTTCTTGGATGGCTGCAAACCATCTCTTTTGTACAGTTTTTCATTGGACCAGCTGCAGGCATTATGACTAATAAACCCAAAGCCTTCCCTTTTACACCACTCATTTGGCCACACATTAAACTCGGCTACACGCTGGTCCTTCCCTTTTTATTCCTTATATACTGGTATAACCTCTGAGAAGATAAGCCTACAACCTGTACTAAGTTCATACCCCAAGCTCTGGAAATCATTCTGCACAGAAAGTACATCTTTTTGGGACAGATCATTTGTGCCAAGATGTATAATACAATCAACATCACAGCCCTTACTTGCATTCTTGACTATCTTAAGAATACGCTTCTTGTCTCTGCTGGCAGTAGTGCCTGGCAGACACCTGACCTCTTTCAAAAAACCCATATCCTTTCCTAAATTTACATTTCTTACGATTGAATCACCAACCAGAAGGTGACTTCTCTTTTTGGATACCTTGCTCTTCTTGTGCGACTGATGTGTGATACCTGATTCACAAGCCTGCACAAGGCGCAGCTGCTGTTGTCCATGCTGGTGCTTGCACAGTGGCAGTGAGACTGCAGGATTTTATTTATCTCCCTTCCAAAACATGCCAGAATGGTGCTCTTTGGGCCTTGGCCCTGATGGGCGCTAGCTTTCGTGCTAGCCGTGCACTTGTGCAGGTTGATGCTACAAGGTTCTTTACTTGGGATCACAGTGCAGACGCATATCCCCAAAACAGAATGGGACTGTTCATCTACTCTTCCTTCTCTTTGGCTGTTTGTCCTCGGGCAATTTTTCCATGACTTATCTCCTCAGCTGATACACCTCTACCTATATACTCCACCGCCCATATTCCACTGGCCCCTGAGTCCCACTGCATTCAGCACGGCCCATTCGCAGAAAGAGGGTTTGTCCTAGATCAGTGATGACTAACCTTTTTTGGTTCGTGTGCCAAAAGCGGGGGGAGCGCAGGGGGCTTGTGCGTGGGCGTGCCACACCCATAATGCTATGTGTGTGCCCCCCGGCTTTTGGCGTGCTTTTTTCACCCTCCCCAGGCTCCATAGGCTTTCTAGGAGCCTGGGGAGGGTGAAAACAGCCTCCCCTCCCCATCTCCAGAGGCTTCCCTGAAGCCTCCAGAGGGTGAAAAACGGCCTCAAAAGAAGACCTAAATCAGCTGGCCAGCACACAGATGTGTGCTGGAGCTGACAGGGCAACGCCTCGGGTGCCCTAAGAAATGGTTCCGCGTGCCACCTGTGGCTTCTATGCCATAGGTTCGCCATTACTGTCCTAGATGTTCAGCCCCCCCCCGCATCAGTCCCCTCCTCCCCCCCCCATCCAAGGGCCTTTCTTCACAGCCTAACTAATACCTTTTTAATGACTTCCCAATGGGGAAGTGGGTGAAGGTAGGGAGGGATGGAGGGAGGGAGGAAAATTCTCTTCTATTGGACCCTTCCAGACTTGGTTAACTAACTGGTGGAAGGAAGGAAGGAAGGAAGGAAGGAAGGAAGGAAGGAAGGAAGGAAGGAAGGAAGGAAGGAAGGAAGGAAGGAAGGAAGGAATAGACCCAAATCTGCCACAGTGGTTCAATGTGAGTTAGGAGATTTTTCCAAAGCAATCCGGCCCTGCTCAGTAGCCTATTAAGCAGCATTAAGGCAATAAAAGATAGAGCCACACCTCTTGTTCCAGAAGTCCTGAGTTTTTCTAAAAGTTTTCATCACGTTTCTTGGCTCCTTGAGAGATGTTATAGGAGACTTCAAGAATCCATATTATAATGACAACTGTAAAGAGACTGAAGATGGAAACAAACATAGAAAAGGAAAGTCTTCCAAAGTTATCTCAACCCAGAAGGATGTTTCAAACTCCAAATTAGTTATGTTTGTTTCGATTGTGGTGAGATGGGCAGAAAATAAAGACATAAATTGATGAAATAAATAATAATATCTGATGCCATAGAGATCAAACAAAGCAGGAAGGAATGCGCTGAGAGTCTGTGAACTGGAGGTGTCAGCATCCAAGATACTCTAGAAGCTATTCCCCACTGACAAGCATTTCTAGTACAAGAAGGAAGTTAAATCAGAAGTGTTCTATAGGAATCGATGGAATTCTCACAGAAATATTGTAGACCACAGAATTCACAAAAGTCCTAACAACGGTGACCAATCCTGAGAATGAGGTAGTGGTCAACAGACTGAAGAGGCCAGCACACATACCAACCCCAAAGAAAGGAAACATAGCTGGTTATGCAAGCATCAGACGGCATCTCTAATATTCCATGCTACCATTGTGCTTGTTAGGAGTAGTCTCCTAATGTTGGGTAGGCAGTATATAATACCATGATGACAAATGGTCTTTGTTGCTTTAAGATGTTTGAATGCAATTAGAAGCTGTCTCGGCAATACGAGGAAGTCAGGAGAGTGCATTCTCTCTCTCTGCTCATTGCTCTCTACTTCGTTGCTCCCTGATTGCTCAACTGTGACTGACTGTTTGAAGACGGAAGAATCATGAATTGCGACTGTAAGCAATTGTTTGTTTGTTAAGGACTTTGTTTGACTCACTATCTACTACCACTGCTTGTGAAGCAGTAGTTTAGTTTTACAACACCAGTAAAGCTACTTGTTTTTACTAGCAATGTTTGAGATACTATTTGTGTGTTTACTAGCAATGTTTCTCTAGCTGCACATTCCGCTGCACAACTTTTCTGTCTCCCAATGGAGATATCCCCAACAGTGTTTATGGCCATCCAGCACCAACCGGTTAGAGCCTTTAATGGGAAAGATGATGTTTCAGGTGCCTTTAGAAAAGTCCAAGGAGCAGGAGACTTTTTTGGGATCCATGCTGGATCACTGAGAAAGTCAAGGCCTTTGCCTATATTCATCATGTCAATCTGTACTTAAGAGACCTAAGAATATCTTAGGCATATCTCATAGTCTCCTACATACAAAACCTGCGTATAGGCCAGGGAGCCACGGAATGGATAGAACAGACCAGCTCCAGACTGGCAAAGGAGTGTCAAAGATGTCTCCTTATTTGTTCCACCTACCTACTGAATATGTCTGAAGGGACACTGAATGGAAAGAAGATGGATGTGGTTTGAAAACTGGGGAAGAATCATCAAGAACCTGTGATGCTATTTTGAAAACAGAAAGTGTTAACAATGTTAACCATACATATCTTCAAAGAAAGCACCAAGAAAGTCCAGTTTCTTGGACCTTCCAGGTGGAAAAAGCACCTTTGGCACTGGGTTTTCATTGTACTACTTTTATTCTTATGTTCCATCATTTGACTTTTCAAAGAGTTACATCCACCCTGAATGTTGGATGCAAATGTATTAGATAAAATGCAGGTTGTCCTCAACTTATAAGGGTTCATTTAGTGACTGCCTGAAGTTACAACAGCATGTTTTCACACTTATGACTATTGCAGTCTTGTAATGATCAAAATGCTTGGCAACTGGCTCATATTTATGACAGTTGTAGTGTCTGGGGGGTCATGTGATTACCTTTTCTAACTTTCTGATAAAGTCGATGGAGAAGCCAGATCCACTTAATAACTGTGTTACCAATTTAACAAGTGATTCACTTAATAACTGTGGCAAAAAAGGTTGTAAGATTAGGCAAAACTGACTTAACAAATGGTTCACTTAGCAACAGAAATTTTGGGCTCAGTGGGATTCGGTTTCCAGTTCTTGGAGGCGACGGACATGTTTTCCGACATGTCCGCCGCTTTGCTGCTCTGGTGGGTGTCTTCGGGGGCACTGGGGGCTCCGGAGTGACCCCCAACCATACAGACAGCTGCAGGAGAACCTCAACTTGATGGCAGTCAGTTGGGCGACTCTCCCGCTTCGCCCCAGGAGCTGAAGGGCTGATAGCGGGGGGGGGGGGGAATGCCCTCTCACCAATGAAAGCTAGAAGATTTGCATGATGGAGGATCGGGCTGAAATGCCAGGGTTGGAGGAAAGCACTGAGACTCTGGATTAAGCTGTGTGGACTGTGAGTTTTATTTTTCTTTAAATATTCTTTTTTGGAAAAAAGAATAGAAGGGGGAGTTTGTCTGTAGGAACCCACCCTCGCAAAAAGCGGCGATCTAAAATGCTCCCCAGACCGGGGAGAGAGAGGATTAATTACATCCGACTCAACAACATCAAAAAAGGGAAAAAAATTCCCTCTGCTTATGGAACTACAATAGCAACTTTGTAGCCGAGCTCTGTTGCAACAGAAATGAACTTTCACTACTTCTCCTCTTCCGGCGTTGAGACGAGAAAATGGCGTTTCTTTGTTCCCAGCTGGAAACTTTCTCTTAACTTATGAACATTCCTTCAACTTAAAAAAATTGCAAAAAATTCATACTTAAAGCCTTCTCAAGAAGCTCTTAGCGTCTCTCCCAATTTGTGGATTCTTCTTTTTTTTTCCTTAGGATTTAATAACGCAATTATCTCTCTGGATTTTATACAATATATGGTCAAAACTCTGACTCAGACTTTTCCTGACATCTCGGATTTCACTGACTGCTTGCTCACTGACACCATTTCTTTGCCATAAGAACTTAAAGCTACAGGGATGGCTGCAAGAAAGCCACCAGCTGGGAAGTCCCTTTCTGCTCCAGCCTCAACTAAAGCCAGTCCAGCTCTACAACAAACGAAGATTACTACATTACTACAAAAAGAAGCTGCTGGAGAGGACATCCAAGGATCATCGACAGACGAAATGCTACAAAGTATCATGAAAGAAATAAAAGAAATGTGGAAAGACCTGATAAGCTCAAGGCTGGAACTGTTGGAGACACAATGAACCACTGCAGATAACAAACAAAAAATTGAGGTGTTGGAGGGGGGAGCAGTTGAGATGAAAGAAGAGATAAGGGAAATACGAAAAGAAAATATAGATATTTCAGGGCATATGTCAAGAATGGAATTTGGGTCATTTCCGGTCTTCTGGAGACGACGGACGGGTCCTAGACGCGTCCGCTGCTTGGTTGCTCCGGCGGTGCCTTCGGGGGCATGGGGGCTCTTGCTGGAGAGCCCCCACCGCACGGAGGCTCGCAGGGAGTCCCCCACCCTGACGGCGGTCGGGGGGTGGCTCCTGCCTCGTCCCAGGCACCAGAGAACGAGTTGCGGGGAGGGAGTTCCCTTTCGTCCCCTTCGCCGATGGAGAGCCGGGACAGCTGCAATTAAAAAGACGGGCAGAAAGCCGGGGCTGAAGGCAACACCGAGGCTCCGTTATTGCTGCAGAGTGGATTGTGAGTGATTTAACAATTAATGCTTTCAACTTTCGTTTTTAAAGAAGAAGGAGGGGGTTGTTTGTAAAATCCCTCCTCGGAAGGGGAAAAAAAGCGGCGCTTTAAAATGCTCCCCAGGCTTGGGGAGGAGGAAAAAACTACATCCGACTTCTAAACAATGAAAATGAAAGTTTTTCACTTTAACTCTGTTACTGATACTTTGTATCTCTGTCCTGCAACAACTGAAATGGACTTTTACTAGTTCTCCATGACTGCCAGTGGAGCGGGAAAGATGGTGTTTATTTTTCTTTGTAATGTGCTGACACTCCTTCGTTTTTATGGGACTAAACTTTTTATTCACAAGCTAATGCAATTGACTCTTAGGATTTCTCCCAGATGTGCCTTCTTTCTTTTCCTATCTGATTGTTGTTAAAAATTGTTCTCTCTCTGGACTTCAAGCAAATTGTATTTTGAATTTGGTTATTGACTCTTGCTCTCTTCTCGCCTCACAGACTACCCCTCCAACAGATGCCATATTAGTGGCAAAAACTTAACACTTTCATTATGGCTTCAAAGAAGCATCCACAACAGCCTAAGATCACTTCAATGCTATCCAAAGAAACGGTGGGGGAAGCTACTCAGCTATCAGCAATAGAGGAAATTCTTCAAAACATTATGAAAGAGATAAAAGAAATCCAGAAAGACAATGTTAGTTCAAAATTGGAACTTTTGGAGACACAAAAAGCACTAATGGAAAATAAACAAAGACTTGATGGACTGGAGGGGGGGGCTGAGATGAGGGGAGAGATAAGTAATTCTCAAAAAGAAATGGTGGCATTAACTGGCCATATGTCGAGGATGGATTTTGAAAGGATGTCTTACTTTTTAAGGTTTCAAAATGTTCCTGAAGCAGGCTCCGAGAATTTAAAAAATTTAATGTGTACGATGTTAGCAGATTATACTAACAGGAGCAAAGAAGATATTTGGGGGGACATTGATTTGATTTATAGAATTAACTCAGCATATGCCAGAATAAATGAAGTACCCAGAGAGATACATATTAAATTTGTAAGAAGGTTGACGAGGGATGAGATCCTGAGAGCACAGAGAGATGGTCCCTTGATATATCAACAGAGTGAAATTGCCATTTTGAAACAGATCCCGAAAAAGATTCGAGAGATAAGAAGGAAGTATTCCTTCTTATCAAAAAGATTATATAAAAAAGGGGTGTGGTTCAGATGGTTGATGCCCGAAGGAATGTTAGTGTTCTGGGAGGGAGGGAGAGTAAGAATTAAAACAATTGCAGAGGCAGAAGCCTTTCTTAAAAAACATTCCTCAATCCCGGAGAATGAAAATGGGGGAACGGGAGGGGCCACGGCTCCGCCCACTGGCAGCCAGGGAGAAGAGGATACAATAGCTAAAAGACTCAGATTTCATAAATGACTTTCTATTATATAGCGTAACCCTTATCTGGATGTTTATAGAAATAAATGATTGATTGCATGAAGTTGTGAAATGATATATGTATGTATCTCTTTCCACTTTGTAGGGAAATTAAAAAATTATTGTATTGTTTTTTTTCCTGTATGAAGCCTCGGAGGGGGCAGACACCTCCGACACAGATGTCCTCAAAATGTCTCATTTATACCTTATACCCTTTTCCTATCTAAAAATTTGTAAAAACCAGTAAAACTTTTTTGATACCAAGAATGGAATTTGAAAGAATGTCTTTTTTTTTAAGGTTTCAGAACGTCCCAGAGTCCGATACAGAGAACCTTAAGGAATTAATGAGCACAATTTTAGCAGATTATACTAAAAAGAACAAAGAATATATTTGGGGGGACATAGACCTGATTTACAGAATTAATTCAGCATATGCTAGAATAATGATGTACCTACAGAGATACATATTAAATTTGTAAGAAGATCCACAAGGGATGAGATTCTGAGGGCACAGCGAGGGGGGCCGTTGATATACCAGCAAAAAGAAGTTACCATTTTGAAGCAAATCTCCCAAAGAATTCGAGAGATAAGAAGGAAGTATTCCTTCTTGTCCAAAAAATTATATTAAAAAGGGGTATGGTTCAAATGGTCAATGCCTGAAGGAATGTTGGTATTCTGGGATGGAGGTAGAGTTAGAATTAAAACAATAGGAGAGGTGGAGGCCTTTCTAAAAAAACACTCCTTAATCCTGGGAGATGAAGAAGAGGGAACGGGAGGAGCCATGGCCCCGCCCATTGACGGGAAAGAGGAAGAAGGCACAATAGCAAAAACACACAAAAATGAGTTTATTTTGAGATTATTATTATTATTATTATTATTATTATTATTATTATTATTATTATTATTATTATTATTATTATTATTATTATTATTATTGTAGTTCCTGAAAGCGGATGTTAATATGAAACAAACGATTGAATGTATGAAGTTTAAGACAGGATATATATGTATCTCTTGCCATCATTTACTTAACTGTACTTTATATGAAGCCTCGGGGGCAGTCACCACACCTGGCATGGAAGTTCTAAAATGTTAAAAAAAATACCTTACACACCCCTTTTCCTTTTGTATACTGTAAAGCCAATAAAAATTGTTTAAAAAAGAAAGAAAGAAAGAAATTTTGGGCTCAGTTGTGGTTGTAACAGAAAGTATACAACAGAACAACAGAGTTGGAAGAGAGGAAGCTCTTCTGCAGGGCAGACCGTGAGGCGTTGACCACCAGGTTGTCACAGATAATAATAGTCAAAATATTAGTATATTCAATTATAACCATTGGGATGGGAGCTTAACCCCCAACTTCTTCTCCTTTCCCTTTTATAGACCATAGTGAAATGCAAAAGCGTGAGCAACATTTACAAGCAGTGGCTTCAATTCGACAATTTGCTCTGGATTACGATCCAAGTTTACAAGGCAAAACTGGTAAGCAAGGAGCCAGCAGTTCAGAAACAGCTGCTTGATTGCAATACAATGGGTGTGCTGACTCAACAGGTTTAGCCAGTATACGAATAGAGAACTGTCTCCTTTAAGAAACTACCTCATGGGAAATACAGCTACCTTATGGAAGATGTAGGAAGAACTGCCTTCTGGGGAAATGTAGTCTATAGCATGTGACCACATCTGTGATATCTGATTGGCCACCGGGGTATCTTGCCACGGGAAAAGTTAGAAACAGTTAGTTTTATGAGTCTTTGTGTACCAGTCAGCCACACAGAATATCAGTCAGCTGCATTGAATCTCCGTTCAGAATGGGTTAGAGCAGTGATGGTGAACCTATGGCACACGTGCCACAGGTGGCACGCGGAGCCATTTGGCAGGGCACACAATGTGCGTGCTGGCCAGCTGATTCAGCCATTTTTAAAGCCATTTTTCGCCCTCCCCAGGCTTTATAGGAGCCCTCCAGAGGTTTCAGGAGCTTCCCTGAAGCCTCCAGAGGACTAAAAATGAGCAAACTGGAAGCCACTTCCTATTAAGCCTCTGGAGCCTGGGGTGGGTGAAAAAAGCATGTAAAAAATGTGGGGGAGCACCTGTCATGCATGCATGCATGCACCCTGGGGGGGGGGGCACGCATTGAATTAGCCTAAAAAGGTTCGCCATCGCTGGGTTAGAGAAATTTAATGTCTTTTTACCTATGCGATGGGACAGATAGAAATCATCAGAAGAACCTTAAACCATGAACTGTAAGTCTTGATATAAAGGATGCCTGATAATAAACTTTTATCTGAAAGAATTCCAAGCGTGGAGTTGAAACTGCCAGTCCCCAAGATGCTGGGGGCAGAACAATGGGGCAGCTTTTAAAATCAGGCTAGAGAAGGTGCAACTAGATTATATCCAGTTGAGAGATTTCCCAGCAAAGCAACATCCTCTTGCACCAGAATTCATGGAAACATGGTCCCTTTGTTGTATGAGCTGCCAACGTAATAAATTCAATGTTTTCTGAGGTCAGCTCCCACCCCGATCTGCCTGTTGAAAAGATCATCCTCAAAGGTCTAAATGTAGAGAGATAATTATGGAGGAGGACTTTGCAGATCTCATGTTCGTTAACTGTTCTTCATTCAAAATCTTCCAGGATTTCATCTTCTTTTCTCATGGTCTCCCTAATCACCTCAAAACTAAAAGAATTGGGACATGATTTGATACTTACTGTAGATTTTTACATGAGATGTACATTCACATCTCTTGACTTGAATTGCTGTACGTTTTTAGACCTCGAAATTCTAGCTGCGGTTCATCTCCTTACATTGCATCTGTTGAACTGGACCAGAAAGAACGAAGAGCTACAAAATGAACTGAGTAAGTTAATTAAGTCTGCAAACCTTCAGAATAAGCAAATTTCCTTTCCTGAAGCATTTCTGGAATCTCAAAGTGGTCTATAATCTTTAGTTTCAAACATCTAACCAAAGTTTATGATACTTGATGCTTCCAAATAGCTAGTAAGTTTTGTCTCTATGCCCATAGTTCCTTTTGCACAGATATATAGTCTTAACTTCTGGGATATAATTAACAAGACAGCAAAGTTCAAGAATTCTAAATAGTAACCCTTGTATTGAACCTGCAATAATGCATTCAGGTAGTCCTCGACTTATGACCACAATTGAACCAAAAATTTATGTTGTTCTGTGAGTTTTGCCCCATTTTATGACTTTTCTTGCCACATTTGTTGAGTGCATCACTGTAGTTGTTAAATTAGTAATATGGTTGTTAAGTGACTCTAGCTTCCCCCTTGACTTTGCTTGTCAGAGGATTGCAAAAAGTGATCTCATGATCCTGAGGCACTACAACTGTAATATGAACCAATTGTCAATCATCCAAATGTAAATCACATGATTGTGGGGATGCTGCAATGGTAATAAGTGTGAAAATGGTCACTTTTTCAGTACTGTTGTGACTTTGAACAGTCACAAGATGAACTGTTATAAGTCAAGAACTAGCTGTATTGGATTTAGCTTTTAGTTTTTATTCCGAGACATTAGTTCAGTGATGGCTAACCCTTTTTGGCTCGTGTGCCAAAAGCAGGGGGAGCGCAGGGAGGGGTTGTGCGCGGGCATAATAATAATAATAATAATAATAATAATTAAATTTATAGACCGCTCCTCTCCCCATAGGGACTCGGAGCGGTGCACAGGGAAACTAAAAACACAATACAATATACACATACAGTTAAGAAAAAATTAAATATGAGCCTGTGCTAAAATCCCCTTAATCTACTAAAATACCCAATTAAAAAACAGCTAAACCCTGTAGAGAGAGGCTAACCAAGGCCGGCCAAACGGAAAAGATGAGTCTTCAATTTCAGACGGAAGGAGCAGAAGTCCGTGGTTGTTCTGATGTCGGGGGGAAGGTCGTTCCAGAGGGCTGGGCCCGCCACAGAGAGAGCCCTTATTTATTTATTTATTTATTTTATTTTATTAAATTTATACCCCGCCCTTCTCCAAACGGACCCAGGGCGGCGCACAGGGATGTTAAAACACATATAAAACATATAAAATTTTAAAAAACTTATTCTAATAGACCCTGGATGATCTCACCCAGCGGCTTCATATATGTGTTAAACAGGAGAGGCGAGAGGACCGACCCCTGAGGCACCCCACATGTGAGGGGTCTCGAGGTCGACCTCTGCTCTCCTGTCAACACAAATTGCGATCGGCCAGAGAGGTAGGAGGAGAACCACCGTAAAACGGTGCCTCTCACCCCCAACCCCCCCAGCCGATGCAATAGGATACCATGGTCGATGGTATCAAAAGCCGCCGAGAGGTCTAATAGGACCAGGATGGAGGAACAACCCCCATCTCTGGCCCTCCAGAGATCATCGACCAACGCGACCAATGCCGTCTCAGTGCTATGCCCGGTCCGAAAGCCGGACTGGCGCGGGTCTAGATAATCAACTTCCTCCAGGTGACGGGGAAACTGTTGTGCCACCACACTCTCAACAACCTTCGCCAAAAAGGGAAGGTTGGAGACTGGACGATAGTTGTTTAATAAAGCTGGGTCCAAAGAGGGCTTCTTAAGGAGGGGCCTCACCATAGCCTCTTTTAGGGAAGCAGGCAAGGAACCCTCACTTAAGGATGCGTTGACAACCTCTTGGAGCCAGCCTCGTGTCACCTCCCAGGATGCCAGTACAAGCCAGGAGGGACACGGGTCCAATAAACATGTGGTGGCTCGCAGTCGCCCGCGTAGCCTGTCCATATCCTCGGAAGCAACGGAGTCAAACTCCTCCCAAACAAGATCTGTCTCGTGGCATCCCACTGGACCATCAATGGGGGCTAGCTCGTTCTGTATCTGAGCGATTTTCTCCTGCAGAAAAGTCACAAATTCCTCTGCTCTGCCCTGTAGCGGGGTTTCCCGCACCCTCTGTTGAAGGAGGGAGCGGGTCACCCTGAACAGGGCGGCAGGGCGGTTTTCTGCGAATGCTATGAGAGTGGCACAATGATGACGTTTGGCCACTCTCAGCGCCACAATGTAAGTCCGTAACTGGGCTCTTACTTGTGTCCGGTCAGATTCAGAACGGGTATACCTCCATCTTCTCTCTAGGCATCTCTTGTGGCGTTTCATCACCCTCAGCTCCTCGGTGAACCAAGGAGCCGGGGCGACACGTCGCCACAAGAGAGGCCGCAAGGGCGCGACCCGATCCAAGGCCCCCGTGGTCGCAGTATTCCATGCGGCCACGAGGTCCTCCATCGGGGCGTGGGTCAGGGGTACAGGAAGTGGCCCAAGCGCCATCTGGAACCCATCCGGGTCCATAAGGCGCCTGGGGCGGAACCAGATCGGTGGCTCTGGTTCCGCCTCCCCGCGGAGGGGAGCAGCGGTCGGAAAGTCGAGATGGAGAAGTGAGTGGTCTGACCCTGACAAGGGCGTGATGACTATATCCCCTATACCCAGATCACTCTTCCATTGGCCAGAGACAAAGATGAGATCCGGTGTGTGTCCACCCTCGTGGGTGGGGCCTTGAATTAATTGGGTCAGGTCCATGGCCGTCATGGAAGCCATGAACTCCCGAGCTGCCACGGATGATTCGCCCACCGATGGCAGATTAAAGTCCCCCATGACCAAAAGTCTGGGGGTCTCCACTGCCACCGTAGCGATCATCTCCAGGAGCTCGGGCAGGGCTGCTGCTACATAGCGGGGAGCCAGGTATACAACCAGCAAGCCCAACTGCCTCCCTAGGCCCCACTTCACGCAGAGGGACTCACAACCGGTGGTCTGTGGCACAATGGTCTCTCTCGGCTCAAGACCTTCCTTTATTATGACCGCCACCCCACCACCCCTACCTAGGGCCCGGGGCTGATGAAAAGCGCGGTAGCCTGGTGGGCACATTTCAACGAGGGGGAGTCCACCCTCGTGGCCCAACCAGGTTTCCGCTATTCCAGCCAGGTCCGGCTCCCCCTCTGACACAAGGTCATGGATGAGGGGGGCTTTGTTGACAATGGACCTGGCGTTACAGAACATCAGCCTCAGGCCCTGGCTCTGTATTCCCTGACCACCTAGCCTGCGGGGGTTGTGGCACCTGACCGTTTGCAACCAACGGCCACGTGTCCCCAACCGGGAGGATGGAACTTGCCTCCCCTCGGACCTGCCTCTCCCCACGACCTTCTGAATGGAAAAGCCCTCCGCCGGAACGACTCGTGTTTCTCCCCCCCTCACGGATTCTTCCGCTTCCCTCCGTCGCCTGTTGGCCTGGCCCTCTCTCTCTAACTGTACATACCCTTCCTCCTCCTCCCTGGAGCCCCCTAAAACCCGCATTAAAAACCTCCCTAAAAAACCCCTCAACCTGCGCTTCGCCCACCTCTCAGGAATAATCAATCCGTCCTCGAGGTGGGCCCGTGATAAACAAGAGGGCCAGGCCTGCGAGAGGGGAGACTCCCGCAGGCCAAGGAGGTCACGCCTAGAGTACACGATAAAACCTCAGGGTGGTTTCAAACCAGGAAGGCAAGAATACAAGTCCGAAATAAGTGGGTGAGTGCAGAGTGTTATTCGGGGGGGGGGGGGGGGGTAAAGTCAGAGTCAAGAGTCTTATGGATGGGGGGGTCAAGTCCAATCCCATTACAGGCCCCATCCATCTGTCCTTCCGACCATGGGGGCTTAGTTCGTAACAGCCCTCTAATGGCCCAGATGTTATGAGCCAGCCAGCCTCCACCAGTCCCAGGCACTCACACCATGATGTCCTTATGATCTTCCTGAAACGTCCTCGGCCAAATCCATCTTTCCCCAGCTGGATGCAGATGTTATGTGCTGGGCTGCTCCACCAAACATACCGCTTCTTCCATCATCAGCTCTCTCTTTCCATCGCCACCAACTCCTCGCCATCTCCGTCCATCTCATCATCCATCTACATCCGTCTCTCTCACTCCAGCATTCCATCTCCTTCCATCACCTTCCATCTCTCCTCCTCTCCATCTCTCTCTGTCGCCTTCTCCTCCTCCATCCCTTCTGCTTCATCCAACTCCTCAGCATTCCCAACATTCCGAGCCTCAGCACCTTCTCTCTTCCACCCTTCCTCTCTAGGAGCATTCCTCGCCGGTGGGGGTGGATGTTTCGGGCCCAGAACCAGGGTATGACCGCACGACCTGCCACTAGTCGTGCGGCCCGATGGTAGCTCTCCTGGCCTGGACCCCTGGGCCCCTCTCGCTGCCCGTGATGAAATCCGCGTCCCGGCTTGCGGCCTGCCTCTCACCTTCTGGCCGCGCCGGGATGCTCTGGGCCGCGGACGAGCCCCTCTCGCCGCCCGTGGTGAATCCACATCCCGGCTTGCGGCCTGCCTCTCTTCTTCCGGCCGCGCCGGGACGCTCTAGGCCGCGACCAGGCCGAGCCGATCTTCTCTGCTCTCCCGTCGCCCAAACAGCTCGCCCTTCAACTCCGGGCGGCTCGGCGCGACGACGGGAGAGTCGGCTTGTCAAGCCAGCCCTCCAAGATGGTAAGCGAGGGCTGGCAGCATCTTCCTGGGGGTAAACCCCCCCCCGGAGGCTTCTCCGGCTCTCAGAGCGCGACCGCCATGTCGCGCATGCGCAGATCCCATAATGCTATGTGCACAAGCCCCTGCTTTTGGTGCGCTTTTTTCGCCCTCCCCAGGCTCCAGAGGCTTCAGGAGCTTCCCTGAAGCCTCCAGAGGGTGAAAAATGGCCTCAAAAGAACGCCTGAATCAGCTGGCCAGCACACACATGCACGCTGGAGCTGACAGGGCAACGCCTCACGTACCCTAAGAAATGGTTCTGCTGCCACTGTGGCACCCGTGCCATAGATTCACCATCATGGCATTAGTTGATAAAGAGTACATTATCATGTGACATTCTTAAGTATCTGACCTTTCCATAAAAGTAGTCCGTAATTTAAACATTTTGTTGAAAAATGGAATGAACAGAGGCAACATTTGCAAATATCTATTAATCCTGAAGGATTGTTCAGAAGAAAAACATATTTTTATAACTGGTTTGTTGCACAGTGAGGCAGATGTTCAGATTAGATTTGGCATTTTTATCCTCCTGTTGAGTCCTTCCCAAGGACTTGGGATAGACAGATGTGTTTGTTTGATGATATGAAAGAAATCAACGCAGGATGTAAGATGTTCTGAGTCAAGCTGCCTTTTGCAATTGACAGATGGGCATCAATGCTGATTGTGTTCAGGTGGTTGTTTTATTATTATTTAAAATACTTTTTAAAAATAACCAAAAAGTGCCTCATGGAAGGACCTCTAGCCACTCATCCTGAGCCACAAGATTGGCATCAAATAAATGTAATAAATAAAATTTCAGAAAACTGTACTTCCTGAAAAATACTACCTGAAATTTTAGGAAGAGCACTGTACTCCAAAGTACACAATTGACTTTGAATGGTAAATTAATTTTAAAAATTAGAATATACTTATAAGATTTTTTTGAACTAACTAATATAGTCTTTTTGTTTTCTCTACGGGTTCAAAGAAATTCTTATTACAATGCTTCCAGGCTGGAAAGCTTTCAGAAAAAATCTCTATTACTTTTCTACAATACGAAAACCTTGGCCGGAGGCTCGTACTGACTGTTTAGCGAGGCATACTGCAGATTTGGTTTCCTGTAAATATGGTGAAGAACAAGTGAGTACAGGCATATATGTCACCATTTTTCTAAAATGGCTGTTTCATGTAAAAGTCTCAATTACTTTTCCCGAATGAAAATAAGGTTGCCTGGTGGTTGAAAATGGGTGCATCTAGGACACTGCCTGGATTCCTAACACAGGAGAAGGGGAGCAAGTGAGAGTAAGAGAGGCAGAAGGGAGGAATAGATGCTGAATGTTTCTGGAGCCACTTCTCTGTGTTGCCAGGCAGAGGGATAAGAGCAAGAGAGAAAGTGGGCAGGGGGCATCCTTGAGCAGGCCTGGTTAGGACCCGAGGGAAGAAGGCAGGGAATTTGCTGGGAAGAGGAAAAGAGAGACAAACTGCTTGCTTTTGTGTTATTTACTGTTTAGAACAGAACATAATAACAGTGGTCTTCTAGTCCAACCCCCTGCTTAGGCAAGAAAGCCTACACCACTGGACAAGTGGTTATCCAATCTCTTCTTAAAAACTTCCAGTGTTGGAGCATTCACAGCTTCTGGAGGCAATTTCTGTTCCACTGATTAGTTGTCAGGAAATTTCTCCTTAGTTCTAAGTTGCTTCTCTCCTTGATTAGTTTCTACCCACTGCTTCTTGTTCTGCCTTCAGGTGCTTTGGTGAATAACTTCTTTTGTGGCAGCCCCTGAGATATCGGAACACTGCTATCATATCATCCCTAGTCCTTCTTTTCATCAAACTAGACATACCCAGTTCTAGCAACCATTCTTTATATGTTGTAGCTTCCAATCCCCTAATCATTTTGTTACTCTTCTCTGCACTCTTTCTAGAGTCTCCACATCTTTTTTTAAAATCATGTTAATCAAAAACTGAATGCAATATTCCAAGTGTGGCCTTACCAAGGCATTATAAAGTGGTATTAACACTTCACTTGTTCTTGATTCTATCTCTCTGTTGATACAGCCTAGAACTGTGTTGGCTTTTTTGGCAGCTACTGGACACAACTGGCTCATATTTAAATGGTTGTCCACTAGGACTCCAAGATCCCTCTCACAGTTGCTACTATTGAGCAATGTATCATATATACTGTACCTGTGCATTTTGTTTTTCTTGCCTAAATGTAGAACCTTACTTTTTTCACAATTGAATTTCATTTTATTAGATAGTGCCCAATGTTCAAGTTTGTCTAGATCCTTCTGTATCTTAAGCCTATCTTCTGGAGTGTTGGCTATTCCTGCCATCTTGGTGTCATCTGCATATTTGATGAGTTTCCCATTTATCCCCTCATCCAAATCATTGATGAAGATGGGCCTAAAACAGAGCCTTGGAGTACTCCACTGCATACATTCCTCCATTTAGATGCAGTTCCATTGATAACTACACATTGAATGTAGTTGATCAGCCTGTTACGAATCCATCTGGTGGTGGTGCTGTCTAACCCACATTTTTCTACTTTTATCTAATAGTAGGTTATGGTCTACATTATCAAATTCCTTACTGAGGTCCAAGTAAATTGTATCAACAGCATTCCTCTGGTCCACTAATTTTGTCACTTTGTCAAAGAATGCAATAAAGTTAGTCTGGCATGATCTTTTTTTGACAAACCCATATTGGCTTTTGGTTATTACTTTGTTTTCTTCTATGTGTTCACTGATTCATTGCTTGATTATCTTTTCCAGAATCTTCCCTGGTATTGAGATCAGGCTGATAGGTCTGTAGTTTCCTGGATCTATTTTTTCTCCTTATTTGAAGATGGCAACTACATCAGCTCTTTTCCAGTCCTCTGGCAGTTCCCCAGTGCTCCAGGATCTTTGAAAGATATAGTTCAGTGGTTCTGAGATATTGTCTGCCAGTGCCTTCAGAACCTTTTTCATATTTATTTATTTATTTATTTATTTGTCAACATGTACAAAGTAACATGTATTAGTATAGACATGGACATTTTTGCATGAGATTGGTACAAATAAATGGATATAAATAAGTATAACATGGCCATGAATGCATAAAATGAGTAACTATCAATGGAGAATGTAGGACAGGGATGGTACGCTTGTGCACGCCCCCTTAGGGACCTCTTAGGAAATGTGTGAGGTCCACAGTGGACAGTTAAAAGTTAAAGATATGGGGGTTGAGGAACTAACAACGGAATCACATAAAACATTCCAGGCATTGACCACTCTATTGCTCGTATTTTCTGCAATCGAGTTTGGAGTGGTTTACTTTGAGTTTGAATCTATTGTTTGCCCATGTATTATTGCGGTTGAAGTTGAAGTAGACGTTTATAGGTGGGACGTTATAGCAGATAATTTTGTTTACTATGCTTAGGTCAGAACGTAGGTGGCATAGGTCAAGGTTGTCCAGGCCTAAAATTTCAAGCCTGGTGGCATAAGGCATTTTATTGTGAGCAGATGAGCTAAGCACTCTTCTTGTGAAATACCTCTGGACCCTCTCTATTGTATTAATGTCCGATATACGGTGTGGATTCTAGGCAGGGGAGCAGTATTCAAGGATTGGCCTAGCAAAACTTTTGTATGCCCTAGTTAGCAATATAGTGTTACCAGAGAAAAAAATCCGTAAAATAAGGTTGACAACTTTTAATGTCTTTTTGGTAATGTTGTTACAGTGAGCTCTGGGGCTTAGATGTTTTGAGATGAGTATTCTTAAATCCTTGACAGTGTGTGGGTCATCTATTTGGTGTTCTGGTTTTTGTTGCCAATGTGTAGTACAGAGCATTTGTTAGCAGAGATTTGGAATTGCCAATTGTTCGACCATTCAGATAAGTAGTCAAGGTCATTTTGTAGGGTGGTAGCATTGTCTCTGGTGTTAAATAGTTTTACGTTGTCAGCAAAGAGGACACAGCTGCTTATATGATCGCAAAGGTCATTTATGTAAAGCAGAAAAAGTGTGGGTCCTAATAAACAGCCTTAAGGAACATCACTGTTAACTGGTGCAGGGTTTGATATTCTGCTTCCAATTTTGACTACTTGTTGCCTGTGTGATAAGAACGCAGCTATCCACTTGTGCAAAGATCCAGAAATGCCTTAGGAGCTTAGTTTTAACAGGTTTGTCATGTATCACTGAATCAAAGGCTTTGCAGAAGTCTATGTAGATTGCATCTATTGCATTACCCTGGTTGAGTTGTGTGGTCCAAATGTTTTTGCAGTGTAGGAGCTACAGATTACAGGGCAATTTTTTTCTGAAACCAAATTGCAAATTTCATCTTGGGGTGTAATCCATTTGGTTCTGGTGATTTGAACTCATCTAGGGCAGACAGATGCTCACTTACCATTTGCTTCCCTATTTTAACTTGTGTTCCTAATCCTTTTTTTTGTAGTGCTGTTTTTGATAGGTTGGATTGTTTTTTCCAACCTATCAAAATGTAAAGACAGATGCAAAAAATGAGTTAAGTAGTTCTGTTTTCTCCCTGTTGCTTGTCACCTTCATACCATTTTCTCCCAGCAATGGACCAATTGTTTCCTTGGCTTTTTTGTTTTTAAGATGTTTCTCTTCCTTTCTCCTCTTCTCCTCTCCTGCTTGACTTAGAGGAAATTTCCTTTTGAAAGGATGGATGAGAACAGCCTCCTCCTTCCTCCTGGGGTGCCCAGAAAAGGGGGAGTTGCACTGCATATTGTACAGAACAAAAGAAAATAGGGGGAGGGGGGGAGGAGAAAGAGAAAGGGAGAGGGGGATGGGAAGGAAAGGAAGGAAGAAAAAGAAAGAAAGAAAAAGAAAAAGGAGAGAGGGAGGAAGGAAAGAAAAAAGGAAGGTGTCAGGCTTGGAAGCCATCTTTGGATAGGACCTCAAACCTGCCACAGAAGGGAGAACCTGGAACCTCATATTCTAAGTCCCTTCCTCATATCCTAATTGAGGCTAATTGGCTCAATGGGGTTCTTTAGGCAATTAACTTGACCACCTGTTTTTGCAACCTTAAACACTCAAGAGCCAGTTGGACCCGTTTCCCACAGAAAACAAAACACCAGGATCTCTCATCTCTCTCTCTCTCTCTCTCCCCCTCTCATCTCACGGGTCAGCCAGTGTCTTGGGACAGAGAGGAAGTTGCGCTTCTGCCAGTTGCGCAGCACCAACAAAGGCTGGAAGAAACATCAGCTAGATCCAGCAAGAGATGAAGCTTTGCTCCCGCTCTGGAATATGGAGCGAATCTCCATCTTCCCATTCCCTTCTCAGGCCAGGCGAGGAACAAGTGGGAGGGGACGGCGACGGCTGGGACAGTCAGTTGTGGGTTCAGCCAACAGGAAGCCACAGCTGGGGGACGAAAGACCTTCGGATTGCCGATACCTGTTGCTTCAGCCTGCCTCTGCCACAACCCCGCCCCCCTGCCGCAACAGCACCATTTCCTCATTCTGGCCAGCAAGGGCTGCACTATTCCTTGCACATTGCATCTCCTACAAAGTTGCAAGTTGCACACACCTCCCTCTAGGGCTCCTCCATGGACCACCAAAATTTTCTTGCAGACCACCATTGCCAATGCAGTTCTAGGTGGCATTAACAGAGGGAGGGAATCAAGATCACATGAAGTGTTAATACCACTTTATAATGTAAGACCATATCAAATATTGCATCCAGTTTTGATTAACACAATATAAAAAAATGTTGAGACTCTGGAAAGAGTGCAGAGAAGAGCAACAAAGATGATTAGAGGGCTGAAAGCTAAAACATATAAAGGACGGCTGAGGGAATTGGGTAAGTCTGTTCTATTGAAGAGAAGGACTAGGAGAGACATGATAGCATTGTTCCAATATCTCAGGGATTGCCCCAAAGAAAAGGGAGTCAATCTATTCTCCAAAACATCTAAAGACAGAACAAAAAACAATGGGTGGAAACTAATCAAGAAGAGAAGCAACCTGGAACTAAGGAGAAATTTCCCAACAGAACAATTAATCAGTGGAACAACTTTCCTCCAGAACTTGTAGGTGCTCCAACATTGGAAGTTTTTAAGAAGGATTGGACAACATTTCTCTGAAATGGTATAGGCTTTCCTGCCTGAGCAGTGGATTGGACTGGAAACCTCCAAGGTCCCTTCCAACTCTTATTCTGTTATTTGTTAATGCTGGTAATCTGAAAACACAGGAAGTGTGTGTTTCACCAAAGTGCTCTCCACCAAATGACTGTTGCTTTATCCCATACATCAGGGTTGTCAAACTCAAGGTCCGAGGGCCAGATCTGGCCTGTGGTGTGCTTAAATCCGGCCTGTGAGGCCAGCCTGGAAATATCAAAGGCCCAGCCCGGGGTGCCTGTGCTGACTAAAATGGTCCATGTTTTTGACCAGCAGAGTGCTGCTAGAGGCTGAAAATGGGCTGTGTGGCCCATTTTTGGCCCATGTTGGCTGGTAAAGTGCTGCAGGAGGCTATTCAGGCCGAAATCAGGACAGAGGGGGCTGTGTGTGGCTCCCATGAGCCCCGCTTTGGCCAGCAGGGAGCTTCAGGAGGTGTCCGTCCTGTCTTCCCTCCCCCACCGGCCTGCAGAGAAGTACAATACTAATCCGGCCCTAAAATAAATCCAGTTTGACACCTCTGCCATATATGGCCAAAGCCCCTGAAGGGGAGAGGTTCAGTCACTTCTTAATGGGGTCTCTGAATGAATCATGGGCCACATATGTTCCTCCCTTAAGCCTTTCCATTTCCAATAAACTGCCCCCCTCTTCTCTACCCCCCTTTCTTTCCTCTTATCCTCCCCTTCTAACTCCTTCCTTCTTTCCATCCATCATTTTCCAAGGCACCTGGGGGCAGGGCACTATTCTCCAAGGCACTTGGGGGCAGGACAAGAAGCAACGGGTGGAAACTAATCAAGGAGAGAAGCAACTTAGAACTAAGGAGAAATTTCCTGACAGTTAGAACAATTAACCTCTGGAACAGCTTGCCTCCAGAAGTTGTGAATGCCCCAACCCTGGAAGTCTTTAAAAAGATGTTAGATAGCCATTTGTCTGAAATGGTATAAGGTTCCTGCCCACGCAGGGGGTTGGACTAGAAGACCTACAAGGTCCCTTCCAACTCTGTTATTGTATTGTATTGTATTTATTTACATCTAATTTTCCCTCCTCAAGGGCTTTATGGATGAAATGGCAAGTAGAAATAAAAATGACTATTGGATTGGACTCCACAAGAACGAAAGTGTTGACGGTGGGCTAGTGTGGATAAATGGAATGGTTCCAAAAGAAACGTAAGTTTTCAAACAAAATCTAATTATGTGACAAGTTGCGCATAAGGGTTTCATGCCTACCACCCTCCCCGTAAGTCCTGGCTCAGTCCTGGCACACCAGTTGCTGGATTTACATATCATGATAAGTGAGTGGTAACGGTGGAGGTCAGCTTGAGGGACACCGCAAACCAAGCAACAGGAATTTACATAGCATGAGAGTTTGTAACCACAATTGTCAGTGCAGTGCAAAGTGCAGCCTCAAGTGACCAGTCGCAGGTGGTCACACAAAGGAAGGAAGTCTAACAAACCACATCAATCAACAGAATCAGAAGCACCCAACGGCCATTTCAGAATCAGGGCAATTGACGAACAGAATCCAAAGTTGATTTATTTGATTTTTATCCCACCTTTATTATTTTTATAAATAACACAAGGTGGAAGGCATACCTAATATTGTTTCCTATTTTCCCTGCTGGCACTAGCTCTGATTACATTAGCTAGTTGGGTAATGAAATGTCTGCAAGACAATCAAGCTCCGAGAGCAGTCAGAGAGCTGCATTGGTGTTAATAAATGCATTGTGGTAACCAAATTTTGCCAACTTCCTTTTCTCTGCAAGCTTCAAGCCCAACCCTGAACTACAAAGTTTCTCTTTTATTAGATCAACTTTTGTTGCAGATCTAACAAGGTGAAATATAACCCTAACATCTACCCAAACCCTTGACCACTAGAAGTCCCTATGGACCTCCTGCTGAATTTCATATATCCACTTCCCCAGCCCCCCCCCCAACGCCCTGCTGTAAATTTGCCAGTAAAAAGTTTTCTATGTCATACAGGCAGAAAACCTTAAACTAACAATCACCCATTTTGACTGTGATTTGGAGATTATGTATTGAACTTTTAAAGTGCATCTACATCTAGAGCAAATCTAAACCTGGATCTAGATCTGTACATTTATATTTCTATACTAGCTATACACGGCCACGTGTTGCTGTGGCCCAGACTGGTTAAATGGCCAACCAAACTGGTTAAATGGCCAACCAAACAGATCTACACCTGCACACATACACACAACCACCATATAACCCCCAACCTACCTACCTACTGTATTTCTCCCTCTCTATCTATCCCTCTACCTACCTACCTACTGTATTTCTTTCTTTCTCCCTCTATCTACCTACCTACCTACTGTATTTCTCCCTCTTTCTCTATTCCTCTACCTATCTACCTACCTACCTACCTTTCTCGCTATCTATCTATACACACCTACCTACCTACCTACAGTATTTCTCCCTCTCTGTCTATCTCTCTACTTACCTACCTATTGTATTTCTTGCTTTCTCCCTCTACCTACCTACCCACCTACCTACCTACCTATATTTCTCCCTATCTATCTATCTATCCCCCTAGCTACCTACTGTATTTCTCCCTATCTATCTATCCCCCTACCTACCGAATATTTCCCTATCTATCTATCTATCTATCTATCATCTATCTATCTATCTATCCCTCTACCTACCTACCTACCTACTGTATTTCTATCCATCTATCTATCTATCCATCTATCCATCTATCCATCTATCCATCTATCCATCTATCTATCTATCTATCTATCCCCCTACCTACCTACCTACCGTATTTCTCCCCATCTATCCACCTACCTACCTACTTACTATATTTCTTCCTTTCTCCCTCTACCTACCTACTGTATTTCTCGCTATCTATCTATACACCTACCTACCTACCTACCGTATTTCTCCCTCTTATCTATCCCTCTACTTACCTACCTATTGTATTTCTTGCTTTCTCCCTCTACCTACCTACCTACCTACTGTATTTCTCCCTCTCTATCCCCCTATCTACCTACCTGCCTACCTACTGTATTTCTCCCTATCTATCCCCCTATCTACCTACCTACCTACCTACATACATACCTACTGTATTTCTCCCTATCTATCCATCTATCTATCTATCTATCTATCTATCTATCTATCTATCTATCTATCTATCTATCTATCTATCTATCTATCTATCTATCCCTCTACCTACCTACCTACCTACTGTATTTCTTTCTTTCTTTCTTTCTTTCTTTCTTTCTTTCTATCTATCTATCTATCTATCTATCTATCCCCCTACCTACCTACCTACCTACCGTATTTCTCCCTCTCTGTCATTCCCTCTACTTACCTACCTATTGTATCTTTTGCTTTCTCCCTCTACCTACCTACCTACTGTATTTCTCCCTCTCTATCCCCCTCTCTACCTACCTGCCTACCTACTGTATTTCTCCCTCTCTGTCTATCCCCCTATCTATCTACCTGCCTACCTACCGTATTTCTCCCTCTCTGTCTAGCCCTCTACCTACCTACCTACTGTATTTCTCCCTATCTATCTATCCCCCTACCTACCTACGGTATTTCTCCCTCTGTCTATCCCTCTACTTACCTACCTATTGTATTTCTTGCTTTCTCCCTCCACCTACCTACCTACCTACTGTATTTCTCCCTCCTTCTTTTGAGGCCATTTTTTGCCCTCTGGAGGTGGGGGAAGGCTGTTTTCACCCTCCCCAGGCTCCTATAAAGCCTCTGGAGCCTGGGTATGATGTAAAAAGCATGCCAAATGCAGGGGCCATGCACATAGCATTATGGATGTGGCACACCTGTGCACATCGCTCCTACACTCCCCCTGCTTTTGGCACGCGAGCCAAAAAATGTTAGCCATCACTGCCCTATACCATTTCAGACAAATGGCTATCCAACATCTTCTTGAAGACTTGCAGTGTTGGGGCATTCACAACTTCTGGAAACAAGCTGTTCCACTGGTTAATTGTTCTAACTGTCAGGAAATTTCTCCTCAGTTCTAAGTTGCTTCTCTCCTTGATTAGTTTCCACCCATTGCTTCTTGTTCTGCCCTCAGGTGCTTTGGAGAATAGCTTGACTCCCTCTTCTTTGTGGCAACCCCTGAGATATTGGAAGGCTGCTATCCTGTCTCCCCTAGTCCCTCTTTTATTAGAGTCCTTCGGGAGATAGGGTGGTATATAAGTGTAAATAATAATAAAAATAAATTAAACTGTATTTCTCCCTCTCTCTCTATTCCTCTATCAACCTACCTACTGCAATACAATAATACAATAGCAGAGTTGGAAGGGACCTTGGAGGTCATCTAGTCCAACTCCCTGCCTAGGCAGGAAGCCCTATACCATTTCAGACAAATGACTGCCTAACATCTTCTTAAAGACTTCCAGTATTGGGGCATTCACAACTTCTGGAGGCAACGTATTCCACTGATTAATTGTTCTAACTGTCAGGAAATTTCTCCTCAGTTCTAAGTTGCTTCTCTCCTTGATTATTTTATTTTATTTTATTTTATTTTTCAAATTTATACCCGCCCTTCTCCTTGCAAGGACAAAGGGGGGCGCACAGGCAATATTAAAAACAATACAAAATTACAAAATACATTATTAAAAAACTATTAAATTATATCCCGTGCTAAAAACCCTTATAAAACCCTAAGAATTAAAATTTATACAGATAAAAGTCAGAAACGGGGGGTTATGCTAGGCCGGCTTTTGGAATAAATACGTTTTGAGACACTGGCGGAAGAGACGGAGGTCCGAGGTGGTGCGTAGATCGGGGGGTAGGTCATTCCAGAGGGCTGGGCCCACCACAGAGAAGGCCCTTCCCCTGGGCGTCGCCAACCGGCATTGCCCGGTCGACGGTACCCGGAGAAAGCCCGCTCTGTGGGAGCGGATCGGACGAAGGGATGTATGGGGCAGGAGGTGGTCTGGTATGTAGCTAGGCCCCGAGCCATGGAGCGATTTAAAGATGGTCGTCAGCACCTTGAAGCGCACCCGAAAGGCCACAAGTAGCCAGTGCAGCTCGCGCAGGAGAGGTGTTATGTGGGATTGCCTTGAGGCACCCATAATCACCCACGCGGTCGCATTCTGGACTAACTGTAACCTTCGAGTGCACCTCAAGGGGAGCCCCATGTATAGAGAGCGTTACAGTAGTCCAACCAGGATGTCACGAGTGCTTGAGTGACTGTGCGAAGGGCCACCCGGTCCAGTAAGGGGCGCAACTGGCGTATCAAGCGTACCTGATAGAATGCCCCCCTGGCCACGGCCGTCACATGGTCCTCCATGGACAGCCGGGAATCCAGGAGGACACCCTAGTTGCGCGCCCTCTCCACGGGGGCCAGTTGTTCGCCCCCAATGGCCAGTGTTGGACTTACCTGGCTGAACCGGGGTGCCGGAAACCACAGCCACTCGGTCTTGGACGGGTTGAGCTTGAGTTTGTTACTACCCATCCAAACCCGTATGGCCTCCAGACACCGGGACAGCACCTTGACGGCATCGTTGGGGTGGTTTGGGGTGGATATGTACAACTGAGTGTCATCAGCGTACAGATGGTATTCCACCCCAAAACCACGGATGATCTCGCCCAGCGGCTTCATGTATGTGTTGAACAGAAGTGGCGAGAGGACCGACCCCTGAGGAACCCCACATGTGAGGGGCCTCGGGGCCGACCTCTGGCCTCCTGCCAACACCCATTGCGACCGACCAGAGAGGTAGGACGAGAACCACCGTAAAACGGTGCCTCTCACCCCCAAACCCCCCCAGTCGGTGCAATAAGATACCATGGTCGATGGTATCGAAAGCCGCTGAGAGGTCTAAAAGAACTAGGATAGAGGAGCAACCTCTATCCCGTGCCCTCCAGAGATCATCCACCAACGCCTGAGACCCCCTATAAGCCGAATTAAAAATTTGCCTAAAAATGGGTGGATTAGTTTCCACCCATTGCTTCTTCTTCTGCCCTCATGTGCTTTGGAGAATAGCATCACTTCCTCTTCTTTGTGGCAGCCTCTGAGATATTGGAAGACTGCTATCATGGCACCCTTAGTCCTTCTTTTTGTTAAACTGTATTTCTTCCCCCCCCCCTCTCTCTCTATGGGCCACATGAGAGTTTGCTATCTCAAAGCCTTTTTGGCCCTAAGAGGCCTCCGTACAGTTTTTTTGAGGAACTGACTGTTGGAAATGCCAGGTGGGAGGAGTTACAGGGATTTTCAGTGGGTACATTTTACATTTGTGTACCTTGCACATGACACACGTGTGCTAGGCACAAAATGAGTTGGTATTCTATTATCCGAAGTCCTTGTGAACATTGTGTGAAAAATTGAGGTAAATCGGTCCAGTAGTTTTTGAGATTAGTGGATTCGTACAAACTATTTTACATTTTTATTTATATAGATTTACTTCTCTAGATCTATCCCAACCTAGAGCTAGATATGGAGTGATGGAGTATTGCTTTTTTTCAGGTTCTGGGCTAAACGGCAGCCTAATAGAGGAACAGATGAAAGCTGCGTTGCCATCATACCTCCCTGCAACATTAAGGCCTGTTGGAATGATGCTCCTTGTAGCGGGCCACGATTCTTTTGTTGTAAGATGGCACCAAAGCGCAGGTGGATGCTTAACTAATTCAAGACAGTGGAATCTGATTATAAAATCTCGAATCCCAGCTGCATTGGTGTTAATAAATGCATTGTGGTAACCAAATTTTGCCAACTTCCTTTTTTCTGCAAGCTTCCTACTTGTCCTTATCATCTTGAACCGGTAATAAAAAAAATGCTGCCATTTGCCTGAACCAGTAGTAAAAAAAAATGCTCAACAAAGTAAAAAAAGAATGTTCTGACAATCAGCTGTGCTGCACAATGGTAGGAACATTTTTTAACCTTTTTTTTTTTTAGCATTTGGGGTCTCTTTTTGCTCCCAGGAGGTGTCCCTGAGGCCTGATGGGCCAAAAATGGGTGTTGGGGATGCTGAGAAAGAAAGAAAGAAAAAGAAAGAAAGAAAGAAAGAAAGAAAGGAAGGAAGGAAGGAAGGAAGGAAGGAAGGAAGGAAGGAAGGAAGGAAGGAAGGAAGGAAGGGAGGACCACAAACCTGGTACTAGGCGCAGTTTCAGAGGACATCTTTTTTTTTTTTTTTTTGCAGAAAAAGTTTTATTGGTTTTAACAATTTTTTACAGGGAAAAGTTATATAGGGTGTAAAAGAACATTTTAGAGGCATCCATATCGGAGGTGCAGGCCGCCTCCAAGGCTTCATACAAAGATTAATTATTTTTCTATTTAAGGTGGCAGGAGTTACATATGTATCATTTCATAAAATTCATGCATTCAATAAATTGTTTCTACAAAACATCCGAAAGAAAAAGTTACAGTATATTAAAGGAAATCATTTTTGTAATCTGAGTCTTGTAAATATTGTATCCTCATCCTCCCTCCCACCAGTGGGTGGTGCCATGGCCCCTCCCGTTCCCCCATTTTCTTCCTCCAGGATTGAGGCATATTATTTTTTTGAAAAAGAAAAAGGCTTGCGCCTCTTCAATTGTTTTAATTTTTACTCTCCCCCCCTCCCAGAGCACCAACATTCCTTCAGACATGAACCATCTGTCGCAGATCCCATTTTTATATAGTAATTTATTTTCCAATAAGAAGGAATAATTCTTATTGTCTGGTATATTTTCCGAGACCTGTTTCAGACTGGCAAGTTCTTTTAGCTCATATATCAATAAACTATTGCGCCGTGCTCTCGGGGTCTCTTCCCTTGTCAGCCCTCTTACATGTTTAATATATATCTCTCTGGATACATCATTTGTTCTGGCATATGCTAAATTGTAAGGCATTCTTTCAAAATCGATTTTAAACATACAACCATCAAAATCTATTAATTCTTTTTGTGACTCCTTTATCTTTTCCCCCATCTCCGCTACCCCCCCTTCCCCCCTTCAGTTTTTTGTTTGTTTCCCACTAGTGTCCCTTGCATCCCCAAAAGCTCAGATTTTGATCTTAACCTGTCCTTCCGAATCTCTGTTATTTCTTCCATTATGCTTTGGAGAATTCCCTCTATTGATTGTAGCATTTCCATAGTGAGAGTTTTAAGTTCTTGACACTAATATGGCGTCCGCAGGGCGAGGAGCTCGTGAGGTCCAAGAAAAAGGAAAAGTCAGTGTCCAAAGTTAAAAATAATCCGCTTAAATTCCAGGGAGAAAAGGTTTTTATAATCAGTACTGATATAAAAGAAGGCACACGTTGGGAGAAACCCAAAAGTCACTTGCGTTGGTTTTTCAGTAAATTTTCCAAGCTTGTAACAGTGAGGGAAAAGAGAAAGTTCTCAGCCGGGAGCAAAGAAGCGCCATGTTTCCCCGCCCTTTGGTGGTCAGGCAGAACTAGTGAAAGTCATTTCTCTTGCAGCGAAACTCAGATACTAAGTAACAACGGCTAATCCACATTCAATAGACTTCCAGTTTCACTTATTCAAAATCGGATGTTGTTTTTTGCCTCTTCCCAAGCCCGGGGAAGATTTTAAAATAGAGCTTAATCTCAGGGGGGGGATCTCTCTTTTCCAAACACCCCCTCCATTCTTCTTTTCTTAAAAGAACTGAAGGCATCAAAATCTCAAAATCAACTCACTAACCACATAGCTGACCACAGAGCCTCGGTGCTTCCCGCAGCCCCGGATTTCAGCCTTCTTCTTCATTTTCTGTTGTTCCGGCGCTCCATAGGCAAAAGGGACTCTTCCCTCCGCATTTTGTTCCCCAACTCCTGGGACGAAGCAGGTACGCCCCCCCCCCCCGACAGCTGTCTGGGTAGGGGTCTCCCGCAAGCCGTCCGTCCAGTTAGGGGGCTCTTTTGCAAAGCCCCCGAGCGCCCGAAGGCACCGTTGGAGAAACAGGCGGCGGACGAGTCAGAGACCCGTCCGTTGCCTCCGGAAGCCGGAAGCGAAGTCCGCAGTTTCAGAGGACATCTTGAAAGAGCACAGCAATCCAAGGCTGGAAGGAACCTGCAGGTCATCTAGTCCAACCCCCTGCTCCAGCAAGATATTGTTAAATACCTGTATTTTGACACGCACACCCCAGTCACGTGACTAGTTGGGCTCACCCAGTCTCATAACCCCCACTAAGCCATGCCCACAGAACCGGTAGGAAAATTTTTTAGATCTTACCACTCCTCTGAAGCATATAGAAACCTGAATCCTTTAAGCCAGATATCTTCAAACTTGGCAATTTTAAGCTATGCTGGCTGAAGAATTCTGGGAGTTGAAGTCCACAAGTCTTAAAATTTGGAAACCTGTGCTTTAAGCAATTACAGGTTGTACGTCAATCAAACCCTTTCTTGGACCAACAAGCCTGGCTGACAGTCACCCATAGCACAGGCAGCCTCCATCCTGATTACTGCAAGGCCCTCCACATGGGGCTGCCCTTGAAAGGTATCCAGATTGGTTCAAAATACATTGGCCAACATGGTTTTTAGCAAGTCTAGATTTGCACACATGTCACTTCTCTTGTAGGGACTGTATTGGTTGTCAATTTGCTTCCGGGTACAATTCAAGATGCTGGTTGTCATCTTTAAAACACCACATGGCCTGGGATCAGGTTATTTGAAGGACTGTCTTTTCCCAGTTACCTGACCCACCAGAGCAGGAAGGCAGGGTGTTGTGGCCCACCAGCCACCAACTCTGCTCGGACAGTGCGGAGGTTGGGGAGGAATTTGGGCCAGTCCTGGAATCTGGGGAAAGCTCTGATGGGTGCTCTGCATCAGGGCAGGGCCATCCGACATTTATCAGCTGCCTTCAGAGTCGGAGATAAGTGGGGCAGAAGAATAGCTGGAGCCTTTTCCAGATGTGCGTATGCACAGAGCTGTCAGGAGAAGGGAACAACTAAGGAACAGGGGTCAACTTGGAAGTAAAGGCACAAATGGATGCTGAATGCCCCTCCCTCCCATACAGAATAAATAGGAGCAAAAGGGGTGTGGTGTTTCTAGGAGACTAGAGCCAAGGGGGACCACCAACCACACCAAGCGCAGGGGCCAACATGAGGAGGGAGGAGCAGCACTGAATGAGCTGCCCCAATTCAGGGGAAAATTCGATGGGGGCTCAGATCAGTTGGCTCTATTTCGTGACTTGGCTGAGGTCCACCTAGAGCGCTGCGGACAATTCCACCCACCCCACAGAGGCATGGTGAATACCTTTGCTGAGGGGCTAGAGGAAGAAGCAAGGGAATGGCTAGCAGCCCTCCATAAGAGGAGAAACCCCCCCATCTGCAATAAGTCGACAACTTCCTACAACAGCTAGAAGCCAGATTTGAGAAGGTGGAGGAGGATCCCTATGCAGAGGATGATCCCCGAAACATAAAGCAGAGAAGGAGACCCATTAAGAAACACATCTGTGAGTTCAGGAGAGCTGTGGGGAAGCCTGCTCTCGAGTTGCCATACGGGGATGGGGAACCGAGCCTTGCAGCTGCTACGGAACAAGTGAGCACTGAATACTGCAATCATTAAAATGGAGTCCGAGGGAACAGCTGTAGTTATCTGCAACACTTGTGCCATGTTTCTGATTTTGCGCAAGCGCGTGGAGAACTACACCTGCACTAAGTGCAAGCTGGTTGCACTGCTAGAAGAGAAGGTCCAGCAGCTGGAGGCACGTATATCTAACCATCAGCAAATTAAGGAGCTTGAGCTGTTCTTGGACAGAGCAGAGCAGACTATCCTGGACAATGAAGAGACAGGGCACAGCTCTCAGGAAGAAGTCATTTCACTAACTCAAGAGGTAGATCCATGGAGGAATGTCACTCGAAGAAATAGAAGAGCAAGGGATCGCTCTGAGAGTCTGAATTTACAGAATCAACTTGAGGCTCCTTCCCCCATCACACCTGATGAGGAATGCACAGATGAACAACTGGTCCAACCCGAGGATATCTCCTTCATCACACTTGACAAGATAGAGGAAGAGGAACAACAGGAACAAACTGAAGACCTCTCCCTTAATAAAGTTGATGAGGTGAATGAAGATGAACAGACTGCAGGAGAGAGGCTACTTGTACTAGGTGATTCAATTATTAGAAACACAGAGAGATGGATTTGTGATGCGCATGACAACCGCGTAGTGACTTGCCTACCCCGTGCAAAGGTTGCAAACATCACAAGAAATCTAGATAGTTTGTTAGAGAGAACTGGGAAGGAGCCAGTGGACGTTGGTACCAATGATCTTGGGAAGGCAAAGCAATCAGTCCTGGAAGCCAAATTCAGGTTGCTAGGAAAAAGATTGAAGTCCCGGACTTCCAAGATAGCATTTTCAGAAGTGCTGCCTGTTCCTCGTGCAGGACTTACCAGATAGGCAGAGCTCAGAAGCCTCAATGCGTGGATGAGGCGATGTTGTCGGGAGAAGAGCTTCAGATTTGTCAGGAACTGGAGAACATTTTGGGACAAGCCAAACCTGTCCAGGGGGGATGAGTTGCACTTGAACCATGATGGGACAAGATTGCTGGCACTCAACATCAAAAAGGCTGCAGAACAACTTTTAAACTGATAACTGGGGGAAAGCCGACAGGAGCTGGGCAGCATCCAGTTCGGGAAAGTGTTTACTTGAGTAGTGAGGAGGATGCAATAATTACTGAGCAGAGCGAGGAGCCAGTCACCAGCACTCTAGCAGAAGGATGCAAGAAGCAGTCTAAGGATGCAACTGGACTCAAAAGACTGCATTAGAAAAGTATATATAATGCCTGTATGCAAATGCCAGAAGCCTCCGGAACAAAATAGGGGAGCTGGAATACTTAGCAATAGACAAAAATATTGATATTATTGGTATCACTGAAACCTGGTGGACGGATGATAACCAATGGGATACAGTCATCCCAGGCTACAAACTGTACAGGAAGGACAGGAAGGGGCAAACAGGAGGTGGTGTAGCCTTGTATGTCAAAGAAGAGATAAAGTCATACGAATTGGCATATCGAGGTGATTTAGAGTCACCACTAGAAACTCTGTGGGTAAGACTATCAGGCCAAAAGAATGGTCTAACAGTAGGCATATGTTATCAGCCTCCGACCCAAGCCCCCGAGAGAGACTGGCAGTTGGAGAATGTTGTAAAGGAGGCATCAAAAAAGGGAAGCCTGGTTATAATGGGGGATTTCAATTACCCTCACATAGACTGGGTGAACTGTTGTTCAGCACATGACAAAGAGATAAAGTTCCTAGATATGCTAAATGATTGTTCCCTGGAACAGATGGTTGAAGACCAAACTAGAGGTAGAAGAATCCTTGACTTGGTTCTGAGCAATATACAGGATCTGGTGCAAAATGTTAATGTGACTGATCCAATAGGGAACAGTGACCACAACACAATTATTTTTAACTTAATCATAGACTGCAAATCACCGATAAAATCTAACACAGAGACCTTAAATTTTCATAAAGGAAATTTCCCGAAGATGAGAAAACTAGTAAAAAAGAAGCTGAAAGGGAGAATTGAGAAAGTCCAAACACTCCATGAGGCATGGAGGCTGCTCACAAAAACAATAACAGAGGCCCAATTGGAATGTATACCTAAAAGGAAAAAGGGCACCGGCAGGTTCAAGAGGACTCCGATGTGGCTTACAGGAGCTGTTCAGGAAGTGATCAAAAGCAAGAAAAGTTCATTTAAAAGATGGAAGGCTTCTCCAAACGAGGACAACAGGCAGAAACATAAATTCTGGCAGAACAAATGCAAGGCAACAATCAGGAAAGCAAAGCAAAACTTTGAGGAGCGTTTAGCTAAAAACACTCAAAGAAATAACGACTTCTTTAAGTACATTAGAAGTAAGAACCCAACTGGGAAGGCCATTGGACCATTAGATGACAATGGAAGGCAAGGGATTATTAAGGAGGAAACAGAGATTGCAGAGAGACTCAATGAATTCTTTGCTTCAGTATTCACTGAAGAAGACAGAGATCACATGCCTAAAACAGAGCCTATCTTTGTAGGGAGGGAAACTGAGGAACTAACCCAGATAGAAATAACCAGGGAGGAGGTCCTTGCATGTCTTGTTAAACTAAACACTAACAAATCACCAGGACCAGATGGCATCCATCCACGAGTTCTCAAGGAACTTAAAGATGAAATTGCTGATGTCCTTGCCAAAATATATAATCTTTCCCTCAAATCAGGCCTTGTGTCGGATGACTGGAAGGTAGCGAATATAACACCAATCTTCAAAAAAGGATCCAGAGGTGATCCAGGAAATTACCGACCGGTCAGCTTGACAAGTGTCCCAGGTAAAGTGATGGAAACCATCTTAAAAGATAAAATTAATAGGCACGTAGAAGAGAAGGCGCTGCTGAAGGAGAGCCAACATGGCTTTTGCAAGGGGAAATCAAGCCTCACTAATCTGCTGGAATTTTTTGAGAGTGTCAACAAGCACGTGGACAAGGGAGATCCCATTGACATTGTTTATCTGGACTTTCAGAAGGCCTTTGACAAGGTCCCGCACCAAAGGCTCTTAAATAAACTTGCAAGTCATGGAATAAAAGGACAGGCCTTGTCCTGGATTAGCAACTGGCTAAGGGACAGGAAACAAAGAATAGCATTAAATGGACACTTCTCCAGGTGGAGGGAGGTAAAGAGTGGGGTCCCCCAAGGTTCAGTACTGGGACCCCTGCTCTTCAACCTTTTCATAAATGATCTAGAAGTAGGAGTAAACAGCAAGGTAGCCAAATTTGCTGATGACACTAAATTATACAGGGTAGTAAAAACTGAGAGTGTATGTGAGGAGCTCCAGAGGGATCTCTTGACACTGGGGGAGTGGGCAGCCCAGTGGCAAATGAGCTTCAACATTAGTAAGTGCAGAGTGATGCACGTTGGGGCAAAAAAACCCAACTACATCTATAAACTGATGGGGTCTGAACTCCTTGCAACTAACCAGGAAAGGGACCTTGGTGTCCTGATGGGCAGCTCAATGAAGGTGTCAACCCAGTGTGCCGCGGCAGTGAAAAAAGCAAACTCATTGCTAGGAATCCTTAGGAATGGTATAGAAAATAAGTCAGCAAGGGTCATTTTGCCTCTTTATAAATCTATGGTGAGGCCCCATCTGGAGTATTGTGTACAGTTCTGGTCCCCATACCTTCAGAAGGAGATTATGGAAATGGAAAAGGTGCAGAGGAGGGCAACTAGAAGGATTAGGGGGCTGGAACACCTTCCTTACCATCTGAGGCTGCAACGGCTGGGCCTCTTCACTCTAGAACGACGGCGCCTGAGAGGTGACCTGATTGAAGTCTATCAAATCATGCACGGTGTGGACAAAGTAGAAAAGGAAAAACTGTTTTCCCTATCGCACAACACTAGAACTAGGGGGCACTCCATGAAACTTTTGATAGCTAGACCTCAAACAAATAAGAGGAAGGACTTTTTCACCCAGAGGATCACTGCCAGAAGAAGTGGTGACAGCTGTCAGCCTCGACACCTTTAAGAAAGGATGAGAGGAGTTCATGGAGAACAAGGGTATCCATGGCTATCATGATGGATGCCTAAGGACACCCTCTGGGATGAAGAGATAGGCAGGATGTCTCTCAAGGCCATTTGCAGGGAATCATGAGCAGGTGAAGACATCTGCTTGGGAAGACCCTGAAGCAAATGGGGAGCCACTGTGTGAGACAGAAGGCTGGACTGGATGGGCTCTGGCCTGTTCCAGCAAGGCTGTTCTTATGTTCTTATGTTCTTATACCCAACTATTTTTGGGTAACATCACACATGGACAAGTTAAAGACTACATCTCAAGACTGAGAAGACAAAATTGAACAGTGGAAACAACATCAATAATGGACAACCTGTGATCCAATAGACTGCTGGAAATGTTATCCGGACACAAACTGAACTGGACAATTTGAACCAAAAAATAAGAAAACTGGTAACTATTATCTGGACATGACAAAAGACACGATGAAAGCTCTTTTTATTTTACAACATATGGACAGACTTCACCATAGAATTTAGAACAGAATAGAGCTGGGAGGAACCTTGGAGGTCTTCTAGTCCATCCCCCAGCTCAAGGAGAAGAACCTATACGATTTCAGATAAGTGACTGTCTAGGGTCTTCTTAAAAACCTCCAGTGATGGAACACCCAAAACTTCTGGAGGCAAGCTGTTCCACTGGTTAATTATTTTCACTGTTCAGAAGTTTCTCCTTAATTCCAGGTTGTTTCTCTCTTTGATTAATTTCCAACCATTGTTTCTTGTCCTGCCTACTGGTGCTTTAGAGAATAATTTGACCCCCTCTTCTTTGCGGCAGCTCCTCAAATATTGGAATACTGTTATCATGTCATCCCTAATACTTTTCTTTAGACTAACCAAACCCAAAACCTGCAGCTGTTCTTCATGTTTTAGTCTCCAGGCCTTTGATCATCTTAGTTGCTCTTCTCTGAACTTTTACCAAAGTCACATCTCTTTTTGTGGTATGGTGACTAATACTTCACATGATCTTGATTCTATGCGTGTTTATTCAACCCAGAATTGCATTAGCTTTTTTGGCGCCTCCTGCACATTGCTGGCTCATAGTTAAGTGATTATACACTAGGACTCTAAGGTGCCTCTCACAGTTACTGTTTTTGAGCCAGCTCTTCCCTAATCTGTACTTATACCTTTGATTTTTCCTGCCTAAATGTAAAGCTTTGCTTTTCTCTATATTAAAATTCATTTTTTTCAATAGAGCCCATTGTTTAAGTTTGCCAAGATCTTTTTGGATCTGGAGTTTGTCTTCTGGAGTGTTGGCTATTCCTGCCAGTTTAGTATCATTGCAAATTTGATGAGTTCCCCTTCTATTCCATCATCTAAGCCATTTATAAAAAATATTGAAGCATATTGGGGCTACCACGGAGCCTTGTGATACCTCACTGCTTACTACTCTCCATGTGGATGTACTGACATTAAGGACTACTGGTTGAGTATGGTTTGTCAGCCAGCTACAAATCCATTTGTTGGTGATATTGTCTATTCCACATTTTTATGTGGAATGGGCCCAATCCAGCAAAAATGAATTGTTGAATAGGAGCATGGGGTGAAAGCCCATGGTGGAAAAACTCAAAATAGGTCTCCTTTGCACCTTGCCTGACATGCTAGGAGGAGGCAGACTTCTGCTCATGCTTCATTTGGAGAGGTTATTCTAAGAGTGGGGAGTGTTAAGCCTGGTAAAGCCTAGATCTGAGGCCCAGGCTTTCCGGGACTGATGCCACACATGGAATGCTGATGAAGTGAGCCAGCCAGCCAATCAGGGAACCACATCAACTGAATGGGAATTCTGGAATGATGGTTGACGGTGTTGACAGAAGGATCCATGGCCGGAGGGAAGAGAGGCTGAGAGAAACAGAGGCACCACCTCATTATCCCCTGCCTTCCTTTGGAGAGAAAGGGAGCTTATTCTTGTAAGGTGAACATCAAGCATCTCTCACTGGCCAGCTGTGCAGGATACAACTCAGCAAAAGCCTCACAGCTGGGGATCTGGTTGAAGGGGAACATCAGGAATGAACTGAACCCATCTGTAAACGTAAGGGTGTGCGTGTGGAGAGGAAGCCCCTTTGGGACCCAGAGGCACAAGGACACCTATATGGGGGTCTCTCTGTCTCTCATATCTATCACATCGGCTGCTCTCTGCTGAATTTAGAAACCTTAGAATGCCCCTTACTTCTTGATTCCTAGGGAAGCATGATCAAAAATGGAAACCTGCCATGAAATAGAGGGTTGGGGGTTGTTGTTGTTTTTTTTACAGAGACAGGAAAGAGCAAATTGTCAAGGCAAAGCAATGAAGACAAGAGAAAACGTTTTATCAGAATTCATATTCCTCACTCTCATGTTCATTCCATCCCTACCTGGGTCCTCTGATCTCCAGGGCCTCATCTGGACATAGATTCCATCATCTGATGCTTCCCATCGTGGCTCCGTCTGAGGGAAATGGCTGAGAAAACTTTTCCCTCACGGCTGTCTGAGGGAAGGACAAAGATGTCTCTCTCCCTTCCTTTCTTTCAGCTGCTGCTTTCTTTCCAGAGCCTCTCTTCATCAGGGCAGTCTATCTTTTAGTTGCAATCTTCACTTTGACTCCCGTCTTTCATTCTCTTTATTCAGCCGTTTCCTCACAAGGTCTGTGGCAGGAGAGCTTCAGGCAGCCATCTTGTCTTCCCTCCTTCTCAAATCCTGCCTAGCAACAGCCCTTTGATTGGCCACTGCTGCCTCTCTTTTAGTTGCAATCTTCACTTCGACTCCTGTCTTTGGTTCTGTTTATTCGGCCATTTCCTCACGAGGCCTGTGGTGGCAGAGCTTCAGGCAGCCATTTTATCTTCCCTCCTTCTTCCCTCCAGCCTGGCAACAGCTCTTTGATTGACTACTACTGTTTGATTGGCAGCTGGGTCGCCCTGACAATGGCCCTGAGGGGCGGGTTCAAGGAGCTTATAAGGCTCTCCACAGCTAAGATAAAATATGGAGGTACAAACACTGCTCTTTAAAAAAAACAAAACTATTTTATTACATAAAAATTCTTTTGTGAACAGAGTGTTGTCCGACTTCCCCCTTTTAATATTCCCACCAAAAGACAAAATTCATTTGACATTATATCTCCATTATTTCCAATTTCAGCCGCATTGCTTTTCTTCTCCTGTTTTCCAATTTCCAGTTTTTAACACCTGCAAACAATATAGCTTTTCTTTCTCTTTAAAAATAAACTATTTTATCATTTCTTTTCCATGTATCTTCCATTCACAATATGAATCTTCAAGTTTCAAATGTCAAGTTTCATATCCTCAACATAACGTAATTATGTAATCAGCTTTAAGGTCCTCCATATAATTCCCACACATTCTAATGAAAGCCTGTGGCCACCTTGCTAACAATCTCTCTTTCCACTGGATCATATCATTCCACTATTCTCCTATTTCTACACTAGCCATTCCCAGCCATGTGTTGCTGTGGCCCAGTCTGGTTAACTGGCCAACCAAATCTGTGTGTAGATCTACACCTGCACACACAAACACCTACACACAATCACCGTATAACCCCCAACCTACCTACCTACTGTATTTCTCCCTCTGCCTCTCTATCTCTCTACCTACCTACCTACTGTATTTCTCCCTCTCCCTCTCTATCCCTCTCGCTACCTACCTACCTACCGCATTTCTCTCTCCCTCTCTCTATCCCTATAGCTGCCTACCTACCTACCCATCTTATGGACAGAGTATTTTATGTCATAAAGGATGACATAATACCTGTGGCCCACTGTTCTCTCTGTATCCATCTACCTGCCTTTTTTACAATTTTTTACATTTCCCTTGCGTGTTCCTGGCACAGGTGTGACATCTACACAATCTATGTGTAGGCAACTGCCTGACGTGTAAACAGCCTGAGTTCGAATCCCAGTAAGGTTATGGCTATCTGATGAGAGCTAAATAGCTCGAAATAGATCTATCATAGTCTCCCTTTATTTATTTACCTATCAGCACAAATGCAACACAATCTATATATATATATCATTGGTGCCATATTCGACTGGAACGTTGTGTGAAAATTTGGAAGCGATCGGTGCAGTATATTTTCTTTTCTCTTTTTCATCTTTTTATGTAAACGCTGCTCTTAAGAGGAAAAAGCAGGCTCTTTTTTTTTTTTTTTGAACCTCAGAGATGCAAACTTTACAGATGGAACAGATCGGTCTCAATCCCAACAAGACTGAGGATATTTGGCCTCCTGGGTTCTTGGGAGTCTTCATCTCTGGTTTTGGATGGGACTTTGCAATTGGGGTCATTTTGGTCCCATGGCTGCTACTTGAAGAGCTGTGGCTGAGAGGGTCTTTGCAAACATTTATCCAGACTGCCAATTGTGCCTGTTCCTGTATCAACCCCCCCCCCCATCCCCAGACAGTCACTCAGGCTCTTGTTGGAAGAAAAGTCCATCTGGAGTCAGTTCCAAGTGGGGAGAAAGACACTGGAAGCATGGAGGCTGCTTGGGAAGATGGCTTAATGGTGAAACTGAACCACCAAGCACGTGTTTCAGGTTTCAGGTTTTATTCAATTTATATACCGCTCCTATCTCCCCAATGGACTCAGGGCGGTGCACAGGAAATTAAAATGCCACAACAGACAACAATAAATACAATACAACGTTAAAATATAATTAAATTAAATAACCTATGCTAAAATGTTAACTAAAAATATTAAAATCCCCTATAAAATCCGGTTAAAATTTTATCTAATCTAAAATCTAATCTAAAATCTAAACTAGGCTGGCTAGGTGGAAAAAGTGCGTTTCAAGTGATCAGCGGAAAAGGCGAAGGTCCGTGATGATACGAAGTTCGGGGGGTAGGTCATTCCAGAGGGTTGGACCTGCCAAAGAGAAGGCCCTTCCCCTGGGCGCCGCCAACCGGCATTAACCAGCAGACGGCACCCTGAGGAGGCCCTCTCTGTGGGAGCGGATCGGTCAAAGGGAGGTATGTGGTAGGAGACAGTCCCGCAAATAGCTAGGCCCTGTGCCATAGAGTGTTTTGAAGATGGTTACCAGCACCTTGAAGCGCATCCGGAAAGCCACCGGTAGCCAGTGCAGCTCTCGCAGGAGAGGTGTTACATGGGAATGCCGTGAGGTTCCCAAGATCCCCCACGCGGCCGCATTCTGTACCAACTGGAGCCTCCGGGTGCACCTCAAGGGAAGCCCCATGGAGAGAGCATTGCAATAGTCTAGGCGGGACGTAACGAGCGCTTGAGTGACTGTGCGGAGGACATCCCGGTCAAGGAAAGGGCGCAACTGGCGTACCAGGCGAACCTGGTAAAAAGCCCCCCTGGTCACGGCCGTCACATGGTCGTCCAAGGAAAGCCGTGAGTCCAGGAGGATGCCTAAGTTGCGAGCCCTTTCCATGGGGGCTAGTGACTCGCCCCCGATGGCCAGCATTGGATTCAGCTGGCTGTGCCGGGGCGCTGGAAACCACAGCCACTCGGTCTTGGATGGGTTGAGTCGAAGTTTGTTACTCCCCATCCAGACCCGCGTGGCCTCCTAACACCGGGTCATCACCAACGGCATCGCTGGGGTGGTTGGGGGTGGATATGTATAGCTGAGTGTCATCAGCATACAGATGGTACTCCACCCCACAACCGCGGATGATCTCGGCTTGGTGGGCATGACAGGGGAAGGATACTGTAAAATCTCCGTTCCCTCCCCACTCCAGGGGAAGGTTACTGCAAAATTCCCATTTCCTCCCGATCAGCTGGGACTCGGCAGGCAGAGAATAGTTGGGGGCGGGGCCAGCCAGAGGTGGCATTTGCTGGTTCTCCAAACTACTCAAATTTTCCGCTACCAGTTCTCCAGAACCTGTCAGAACCTGCTGGATTTCATCCCTGGCCCCTATCCTGGTGACCAGTTAGAAGGCAATGAAAGCTTGGTTGTTCTCCCAAGTCTTGTGTTGGGTGAGCCCCTGTGAGCATTTGCTTTTGTTTTAAATAGTTCTTCTTTTTCTGGGAACATACCTCTTCATTCTTTCAGTTGATTGTTCTATCTTTTAATAGTGCAAAGCAACCAGAGTCATTGAGAGTCAGGCATTCATTCAAATCTATGTGAATAAGTAGAAGTCAGTTGAATCAATACAATACAATACAATAGCAGAGTTGGAAGGGACCTTGTAGGTCTTCTAGTCCAACCCCCTGCGTGGGCAGGAGCCTTATACCATTTCAGACAAATGTTGAATCACCAAATGTTGAGTTCAAACTTCTCCAAGCTCTTCCAAGATCACCTAATTCAATGCTTTGAATGAGCTTCAACTAAATGGAAATTCAATCAGATCACCTTTGAGCTGTATCGATCCTTTGGACCTTGTGTTCTTGCTCAATAAATGTTGTTATTTAAGGGTCGGATTAAGCGGCAGAGAGTTGCAGATCCAACATGGCTTCCAGATCCAATGTGGCTTCCAGATCCAAGGTGGCTTCCAGATCCAAGGTGGCCTCCAGGTCCAATTTCAGACGCACACAGCAAAATGCAGGTATGTATGTTGTATATATACAATTACCCATAAGAGTAGGACATATAAAAGGGGAGATTACAGGAATCAGGAAGAGGCTGAAAGTAACCACGGCAGAGAGGACAAAACTATTGAAGATTCAGTAAGCAATAAAAGAAACAGTGAACCAAGGCTGGACTTTACCATCTCCTAGTTTCACACTCTTAAAAGAACCTTCCAGCCTCAGTCTGTGGTTCCGAATCGGGGGAATTGGGTGGCCTCTTGAGCAAAAAAGTGGCCTCAAATGGCTTCCTTGGTTGCCATTTGTCTTTCCACTGGCGGATGAATACCAAGATTGTCTGCTCAGCCTGGTTAAACTCAATGCTGACTGAGACGTAGCTTTCCTGGGATTCAGATGCTATGATTTTGCTTTAAAATGGACTTAATCGAGGTTGATAAAGGCTGCTCCCTGTACATCCATGTACCTCATCAATCTAAAGACACATTTCTTTCATCTAGCCGGCCTAGCGTAACCTCCGCTATGACTATTTTAGATAGTTTTTAAATTTTGGGGTTTTTAATTTGGTTTTAGCGCAGGACGGATATTAAATAAGTTTCTTAAATTTTTTATTCGATTTTGTATGCATTTTTAAATTCCTGTGCGCCGCCCTGGGTCCTTTTAATAATAATAATAATAATAATAATTTTAATTTATATCCCGCTCTCTCTCCCCAAGGGGACTCGAGGCGGGGCACAGGCAATTAAAAATACAAATAAACCACAAACAAATACAAAATACAGAGTTAAAAATAGATTAAATAGATCCTGCGCTAAAACCCATAACTAAACTAAAAATTACCCCTAAAAAACCCTGACCTAAAAAGAGACTACCCAAGGCCGGCCAGACGAAAAAAGTGCGTCTTTAATTTTAAGCGGAAGGAGCGGAGGTCCGTGGTTGTCCTGATATCGGGGGGAAGGTCATTCCAGAGGGCTGGGCCCGCCACAGAGAAGGCCCTTCCCCTGGGCGTCGCCCGCTGACAAAGTCTAGTGGACGGCACCCGGAGAAGTCCCTCTCTGTGGGAGCGAATCGGCCGTGAGGATGTATGGGGCAGGATCCGATCCCGCAGGTAGCTAGGTCCCGAGCCATGGAGCGCTTTGAAGATGGTAACTAACACCTTGAAGCGCACCCGGAAGACGACAGGTAGCCAGTGCAGCTCGCGCAACAGCGGTGTTACATGGGCAAACCTAGAGGTGCCCATAATTGCTCGCGCGGCTGCATTCTGGACCAACTGAAGCCTCCGGGTACACCTCAAGGGGAGCCCCATGTAGAGAGAGTTGCAATAATCCAGTCGGGATGTCACGAGAGCATGAGTGACTGTGCGAAGGGCGTCCCGATCCAATAGGGGGCGCAACTGGCGTACCAGGCGAACCTGGTAAAACGCCCTCCTGGCCACGGCTGTCACTTGATCTTCCATGGACAGCCGGGTATCCAGGAGGACACCCAAGTTGCGCGCCCCATCCACAGGGGCAAGATGTTCGCCCCCTATGGCCAGCGTTGGAGAGAGCTGGTTGAATCGGGCAGCCGGAAACCACAGCCACTCGGTCTTGGTCGGGTTGAGCCTAAGTCCGTTACTTCCCATCCAGATCCGCACGGCTTCCAGGCACTGGCACATCACCGCTACGGCATCGTTGGGGTGGTTTGGGGTAGATATGTACAGCTGGGTGTCATCAGCGTACAGGTGGTACTCTACCCCAAAACCACGGATGATCTCGCCCAGCGGCTTCATGTATGCGTTAAACAGGAGAGGCGAGAGGACCGACCCCTGAGGCACCCCGCATGTGAGGGGTCTCGGGGTCGACCTCTGCTCTCCTGCCCGCACAAATTGCGATCGGCCAGAGAGGTAGGAGGAGAACCACCGTAAAACGGTGCCTCCCACCCCCAACCCCCCCAGCCGATGCAATAGGATACCATGGTCGATGGTATCGAAAGCCGCCGAGAGGTCTAATAGGACCAGGATGGAGGAACATCCCCCATCTCTGGCCCTCCAGAGATCATCTACCAACGCGACCAATGCCGTCTCGGTGCTATGCCCGGGCCGAAAGCCGGACTGGCGCGGATCTAGATAGTCAACTTCCTCCAGGTGACGGGGAAACTGTTGTGCCACCACACTCTCAACAACCTTCGCCAAGAAGGGAAGGTTGGAGACTGGACGGTAGTTGTTCAAAAGAGCTGGGTCCAAAGAGGGCTTCTTGAGGAGGGGCCTCACCATGGCCTCTTTTAGGGAGGCAGGCAAGGAACCCTCACTCAAGGATGCGTTGACAACCTCTTGGAGCCAGCCTCGTGTCACCTCCCAGGATGCCAGTACAAGCCAGGAGGGGCACGGATCCAATAAACATGTGGTGGCTCGCAGTCGCCCACGTAGGCTGTCCATATCCTCGGAAGTAACGGAGTCAAACTCCTCCCAAACAAGATCTCCCCCGTGGCATCCCACTGGGCCATGAATGGGGGTTAGCTCACTCTGTATCTGGGCGGTTTTCTCCTGCAGAAAAATCACAAATTCCTCTGCTCTACCCTGTAGCGGGGCTTCCCGCTCCCTCTGTTGAAGGAGGGAGCGGGTCACCCTAAACAGGGCGGCAGGGCGGTTTTCTGCGGATGCTATGAGAGTGGCACAATGATGACGTTTGGCCACCCTCAGCGCCACAATGTAAGTCCGTAAATGGGCTCTTACCTGTGTCCGGTCAGATTCAGAGCGGCTAGCCCTCCATCTTCTCTCTAGGCATCTCTTGCGGCGTTTCATCACCCGCAGCTCCTCAGTGAACCAAGGAGCCAGGGTGGTTCGCCGCCGCAAGAGAGGCCGCAAGGGCGCGACCCGATCTAAGGCTCCCACGGCCGCACTATTCCATGCGGCCGTGAGGTCCTCCATCGGGGCGCGGGTCAGGGATACAGGAAATGGCCCAAGCGCTGTCTGGAACCCATCTGGGTCCATCAAGCGCCTGGGGCGGTACCAGATTGGTGACTCTGGTTCCGCCTCCCCGCGGAGGGGAGCAGCGGTCGGAAAGTCGAGCCGGAGAAGTGAGTGGTCTGACCATGACAAGGGTGTGATGACTATATCCCCTGTACCCAGATCACTTTTCCATTGGCCCGAGACGAAGATGAGGTCCGGCGTATGTCCACCCTCGTGGGTGGGGCCCTGAATTACTTGGGTCAGGTCCATGGCCGTCATGGAAGCCATGAACTCCCGAGCTACCACGGATGATTCGCCCAACGATGGCAGGTTAAAGTCCCCCATGACTATAAGTCTGGGGGTCTCCACTGCCACCGTAGCGATCACCTCCAGGAGCTCGGGCAGGGCTGCTGCTACATAGCGGGGAGCCAGGTATACAACCAGCAAGCCCAACTGCCTCCCTAGGCCCCACTTCACGCAGAGGGACTCACAGCCGGAAGTCTGAGGCACAATGGTCTCTCTCGGCTCAAGGCCTTCCTTAATAATGACCGCTACCCCACCACCCCTGCCTAGGGCCCGCGGCTGATGAAATGCGCAGTAGCCTGGTGGGCACATTTCAACGAGGGGATGTCCTCCCTCGTGGCCCAACCAGGTCTCCGCAATTCCTACCAGGTCTGGCTCCCCCTCTGACACAAGGTCACTAATAAGGGGGGCTTTGTTGACAACGGACCTGGCGTTGCAAAACATCAGCCGCAGACCCTGGCTCTTTATTCCCTGGCCACCTAGCCTGCGGGGGTTGTGGCACCCAACCGTTTGTAACCAACGGCTACGTGCCTCCAACCGGGAGGAAGGAACTTGTCTCCCCTCGGCCCTGCCCCTCCCCACGACCCTCTGGATGGGGAAGCCCTCCACCGGAATGACTTGTGTTTCCCCCCTCTTAACGGAACCATCCGCCTCCCTCCGTCGTCTGCTGGCTCGGCCCGTTCCATTCTGGCTAGTCTCAACCTGTCTAAACCCTCCCTCCTCCCTGGTACCCCCTAAAACAGGAGAAGGGCGGGGTATAAATTTAATAAAATAAAAATAAAATAAATAAATAAACCTGTATATCTCCTTCCCTTCATTCCCTGGTGGGGCCATGTGTTCCCTTTCCTATTCCAGACAGGGGTGGGAAGAGTGGGGCAATTCCCCTGGGACCCATCCCTTCACCATCCGTCTTCCCCCCAGACAAAAGGGAAAGTCCTCGCTCTGCCTTTCTTCATCCTTCTCCTTTCCTTTTGGGAACCAAACCAGAAGAGCAGAGGGGCAGGGAGTGACCAGGAGGGGCTTGGAAAGGAAAGGGAATGGAGTGGACAACTATTATCCACAATCCATTTCTAGCTGGAGAAACAGCAGCCCACCTCTTCTTCCTCCTAACCTCTGGTTAGGTCACAGGATGATATTGGATGATATCAGCCCCACTACTTCCAGCCCCACTACTTGGAGGTGGAGAGAGGATTTTAGCTGGGCATTTTCAAATACTGTCACAAGGCAAACAACAAAGAGGTTTCTTCTAGGGATGGTGGTTAAAATAGACTTTTCTTTCTTTTCTTCTTGTGTCCTCCAAGGGATATTTGCTAATTTGTGGCGTAACCTGACCGACTCTGCTTTATATATTGCAAGTGTGCTGTGTCTGCTCCTGTTTTTGGCTACGGTTACGATGATCATTGTGTGTAAGTTAACCTCTCCTAGCTTAATACATTAGAACATAGAAATTAGCTACCCTGTGGAAAGATTTGCTTTTTTAACAGTTTGTAATTGGAACTTCAAATTAGTTGACTTTGAGACAAGGGACTCCACCTTGATGCCCTTGGCATGATGGTGTCACGAGGTCTTTGGCTTAAACACAGCGTCACACAAGGGACGATGTAAATGTCCCACTGATGTACTTCTGTCTTGAACAGGCATTCGTGAATGAGAGACACTTTCTCTCCACAATCAGCCTGCCCAAATGAGGTGTCACTGCACTCCTGCTCGAAGGGCAACTGCCATCGTCTTCAGAGTCTCATTTGATGCAGGAGATTTCCTTCCTTGATGGGAAGAGATCTTCTCTCTGTACGAAGAAGTAGCTCTGGAGATGGCTTTAGGGATTCTGCCCAATGTGGTCATCACTGGTCATTGTGGGACAGAAGACACAAATTACTGAGCCCTCATAGCACTGCAATCCCTTAGCACAAGGGTCCCCAACCTTTTTGGCACCAGGGACCGGTTTCATGTTAAAAAAATTCCGTGGACCGGTGGCCATGTCTCGGCCACCACAGAGGGGGAGCGGGGGGGAGGAGGAACAGGCAGCGCATGCATGCAGGGGGTGTGAGTCGGCTCACTCGCCCCTCTTGGGCCCCCAATGGCATGAGCGGCTGCGCCTGCGCTCTCCCACCCCCGGCGTATGCTCTGCCCAGGGGCTGCCCCCTCTTCCCTCCTCCTCCTCTTCAGCCCTTTCTAAGAGTTTCGCCGCTCACTGCGGCCCGGTTCCTATGAATCCATGGCCCGGCACCGGTGCGCGACCCGGGGGTTGGGGACCCCTGCCTTAGCAGGAACACTGATAACAGTCTTCCAATATCTAAGAGGTTGCTACACAGATGAAATTAAGCTATTCTCCAAAGCACCTGAAGGCAGAAGAAGCAGCATTGAATGGAAACTAATCAAGGAGAGAAGCCACCTAGAACTAAGGAGAAAATTTCCTGACGGTGAGAAACATTTAATCAGTGGAACAGCTTTGCCACCAGGAGTTGTGGGAGCTGGAGGTTTTTTAACAGCCACTTGTCTGGAATGATAGAGGGTCTCCTGCTTGGGCAGAGGGTTGGACAACCTCCAAGGTCCCTTCCAACTCTGTTACTCTAAAGAAATAATTCCACTCAGAATTTGATCTATTTCATGAAACCTTAGCTATTTTTTTAGTGCAAATGGAGTGAAATCAGCAGCAGGGTTTTTGTTCATGGCCCTCACACTTTTTGGAACACAATCCTCTGACTGGAAGGAGAGCAATATTCAATGCTTTGCAACCTCCTCTTTAATCTGGAAATATGACCCAGTCCGTGGCCAATATTTTTTACAGTAGATTGTAATTTTGTGTATTTTTAATCAGTGAAGATCCTCAATCATTCAGGTAGAGTTGGCTGTTAGTTGAGTTATGGCAACTGGACTTTTCTTTCTTTCTTTTTGGGTTTGGTTAGCTTCCTCAGTTCCATTTTAAATGGCTTCTGGTTTTTGGTCCTTTGAGAGCAAAGATGTAATGCAGCAAGTATTTGTGAAACAGAGGCTGCTTTGTGGCATAAATCTGGCACGAAAAACACTCCAGTCAGCCAGGGGCACATTCTACCATCAATGGTGGACATATCCACAAGCCCAAAGATATTGGGGTAAGATGTCTTGTGTCTGGGGGAGAAATAGGTAAACTGGGCCTCGCCTGGATGCGCGGCTTCTCCATACATCTTCCAATCCTAATTCATCTTGAATTTGATCACATATCGATGGCCGTTTCTTACCCCTTTCCTATTTCCCAACCCCCCCAGGCCTAGTCTTTAGTGGTATCTAGACAGACAGGAAACAATATTTTATCAAAGTTGGGGAAAATGGTACGAATGGATAGAGCAGGGGTCTCCAACCTTTGCAACTTTAAGTCTGAAGGACTTCAGCTCCCAGACTTCTCCAGCCAGCAAAGCTGTCAGTGTCAGGGCCTGGGCCAGGGGTCCCCAACCTTTGCAACTTTAAGTCTGAAGGACTTCAGCTCCCAGACTTCTCCAGCCAGCAAAGCTGTCAGTGTCAGGGCCTGGGCCAGGGTTCCCCAACCTTTGCAACTTTAAGTCTGAAGGACTTCAGCTCCCAGACTTCTCCAGCCAGCAAAGCTGTCAGTGTCAGGGCCTGGGCCAGGGGTCCCCAACCTTTGCAACTTTAAGTCTGAAGGACTTCAGCTCCCAGACTTCTCCAGCCAGCAAAGCTGTCAGTGTCAGGGCCTGGGCCAGGGGTCTCCAACCTTTGCAACTTTAAGTCTGAAGGACTTCAGCTCCCAGACTTCTCCAGCCAGCAAAGCTGTCAGTGTCAGGGCCTGGGCCAGGGGTCCCCAACCTTTGCAACTTTAAGTCTGAAGGACTTCAGCTCCCAGACTTCTCCAGCCAGCAAAGCTGTCAGTGTCAGGGCCTGGGCCAGGGGTCCCCAACCTTTGCAACTTTAAGTCTGAAGGACTTCAGCTCCCAGACTTCTCCAGCCAGCAAAGCTGTCAGTGTCAGGGCCTGGGCCAGGGGTCTCCAACCTTTGCAACTTTAAGTCTGAAGGACTTCAGCTCCCAGACTTCTCCAGCCAGCAAAGCTGTCAGTGTCAGGGCCTGGGCCAGGGGTCCCCAACCTTTGCAACTTTAAGTCTGAAGGACTTCAGCTCCCAGACTTCTCCAGCCAGCAAAGCTGTCAGTGTCAGGGCCTGGGCCAGGGGTCCCCAACCTTTGCAACTTTAAGTCTGAAGGACTTCAGCTCCCAGACTTCTCCAGCCAGCAAAGCTGTCAGTGTCAGGGCCTGGGCCAGGGGTCCCCAACCTTTGCAACTTTAAGTCTGAAGGACTTCAGCTCCCAGACTTCTCCAGCCAGCAAAGCTGTCAGTGTCAGGGCCTGGGCCAGGGGTCTCCAACCTTTGCAACTTTAAGTCTGAAGGACTTCAGCTCCCAGACTTCTCCAGCCAGCAAAGCTGTCAGTGTCAGGGCCTGGGCCAGGGGTCCCCAACCTTTGCAACTTTAAGTCTGAAGGACTTCAGCTCCCAGACTTCTCCAGCCAGCAAAGCTGTCAGTGTCAGGGCCTGGGCCAGGGGTCTCCAACCTTTGCAACTTTAAGTCTGAAGGACTTCAGCTCCCAGACTTCTCCAGCCAGCTTTGCTGGCTGGAGAAGTCTGGGAGCTGAAGTCCTTCAGACTTAAAGTTGCAAAGGTTGGAGACCCCTGGGATAGAGGTAAAAAGATTACGGGATGAGCGATAGGGAAAAATGTACAATGTAGATATGTAAATAGTATATAAAATATATATATGGAGCAGTAACAATTATAAAGAATTAATAAATGTAAGATATAGATAAACAGAAACCAACAGAATAGCTGGAAATGTAGTAAGATGATATATGATGTTACCTGGTAACTGTATGCATATAGGGGGTGAGTCACTCCCAGTTATATCTATGTAGTTTTGTCTTATCAATGTCCTATTTTTGGTTTTTTCTTTCTGTTACTAGTTTACAATAAAATTAAAAATTAACTTTAAAAAAAAAGAAAGAAGAAAAACACTCCAGGATCCAGGCATATGGGGTTCATGATGATAACAGCTCCAAATTAGCCCAGTGCTATCAGGGTAGGATGGTAGGGAGGTAGAAATATGTAGAAATATAATGCATTGGAATATTATGCTTACCTTAATTTTTTTTTTTAAACCCAGATCTTTCTGAACTAAACAGATCAACATCCATGAATTCAGCAATTAAGGCTATTGAGAACTTTATTATTAGCCAGGATCCATCTCTCAAAAATGGAAGTGGTAAGCAAGATATTCTTATCAGTCTTTCCCTTTGAAGGAGGCAGGCAGTTTCTGAGAGAGAGAAAGAGAGAGAGAGAGAGAGAGAGGGAGAGAGAGAGAGAGAGAGAGAGAGAGAGAGAGAGAGAGAGAGAGAGAGAAAGTTAAAGAGATAGATAGATAGAGAGAGAGAGAGAGAGAGAGATGATAGATAGATAGATAGATAGATAGATAGATAGATAGATAGATAGAAAGAAAGATAGAAAGAAAGAAAGAAAGAAAGAAAGAAAGAAAGAAAGAAAGAAAGAAAGAAAGAAAGAAAGAAAAAAAAAAGAAAGAAAGAAAGAAAGAAAGAAAGAAAGAAAGAAAGAAAGAAAGAAAGAAAGAAAGAAAGAAAGAAAGAAATGGCAGAAATAACTGTACATATTCTCCAGAAAAGTTTAACCAAATTTAAGCAATAATGTTTTCTGTAGATAGTAGTATCATGCAACCTGACAAATATAGACATTTACTATCTGGCTTCTAAGTGGGTTTGATTTTTTTAAAATAAATACTGCAAATATGGAATAAAGGGACAGGCCTTGTCCTGGATTAGCAACTGGCTAAGGGACAGGAAACAGAGAGTAGCATTAAATGGACACTTCTCCAAATGGAGGGAGGTAAAGAGTGGGGTCCCCCAAGATTCAGTACTGGGACCCCTGCTCTTCAACCTTTTCATAAATGATCTAGAAGTAGGAGTAAACAGCAAGGTAGCCAAATTTGCTGATGACACTAAATTATACAGGGTAGTAAAAACTGAGAGAGAGAGTGAGGAGCTCCAGAGGGATCTCTTGACACTGGGGGAGTGGGCAAACCAATGGCAAATGAGCTTCAACATTAGTAAGTGCAGAGTGATGCACATTGGGGCAAAAAACCCCAACTACATCTATAAACTGATGGGGTCTGAACTCCTTGCAACTAACCAGGAAAGGGACCTTGGTGTCCTGGTGGGCAGCTCAATGAAGGTGTCAACCCAGTGTGCCGCGGCAGTGAAAAAAGCAAACTCATTGCTAGGAATCCTTAGGAATGGTATAGAAAATAAGTCAGCAAGTGTCATTTTGCCTCTTTATAAATCTATGGTGAGGCCCCATCTGGAGTATTGTGTCCAGTTCTGGTCCCCATACCTTCAGAAGGAGATTATGGAAATGGAAAAGGTGCAGAGGAGGGCAACCAGAAGGATTAGGGGGCTGGAACACCTTCCTTACCATCTGAGGCTGCAACGGCTGGGCCTCTTCACTCTAGAACGATGGCGCCTGAGAGGTGACCTGATTGAAGTCTATAAAATCATGCACGGTGTGGACAAAGTAGAAAAGGAAAAACTGTTTTCCCTATCGCACGACACTAGAACTAGGGGGCACTCCATGAAACCTTTGATAGCTAGACCTCAAACAAATAAGAGGAAGTACTTTTTCACCCAGAGGATCCCTGGTCTATGGAACTCCCTGCCAGAAGAAGTGGTGACACCTTTAAGAAAGGATGAGAGGAGTTCCTGGAGAACATGTGTATCCATGGCTATCATGATGGATGCCTAAGGACACCCTCTGGGTTGGAGAGATAGGCAGGATGTCTCTCAATGCCATTTGCAGGGAATCACAAGCAGGTGAAGACATCTGCTTGGGAAGACCCTGAAGCCAATGGGGAGCCACTGTGTGAGACAGAAGGCTGGACTGGATGGGCTATGGCCTGTTCCAGCAAAGCTGTTCTTATGTTAAGGAAGGAAGGAAGGAAGGAAGGAAGGAAGGAAGGAAGGAAGGAAGGAAGGGAGGAGTTCATGGAGAACAAGGGTATCCATGGCTGTCATGATGGATGCCTAAGGACACCCTCCAGGTTGGAGAGATAGGCAGGATGTCTCTCAATGCCATTTGCAGGGAATCACAAGCAGGTGAAGACATCTGCTTGGGAAGACCCTGAAGCCAATGGGGAGCCACTGTGGGAGACAGAAGGCTGGACTGGATGGGCTGTGGCCTGTTCTAGCAAGGCTATTCTTATGTTCTTATGTTCTTATAAATTAGCAGAAGTACAAAACGGAACAAATCAGAAGCCAAATAGCATGTCCACCCTTTTTTCTCTCTCTTCCCTTTATGTATTTTAATTTTCATCAAATGTGCTTCATGCATTTGATAAATTTCTTTAATGGAGTTTAGTATTTAGTATCTTTCTTTGTTCAGCTTGGACAAATAATATTAAATGACCTTTAGAGGGAAGAGTTTAATACTAAGTAATCAGCCTGAGACTGAAATCTTTATCATCCAACAAATACTTTGATTTGTCAATTTTGGATGACAAAGCTAAATAATCTTACGCTCATTAACATTGCCATTTTAAACCACAATTAATACTGATATGATGTGTCTTTCTTTTTTATCTTCATTGATTTAAGTTATCTAAACATTATAGCATTGATAAACCTTAATCACAATTGAGAAATAGCACAGTATCAAAGATCCATCCAACTCTCCCTCTACCGTAGAGTGTAGCAAGGTATATGGAAAAGTTTTGCTTGTTGAGATCCGTCTGACTTGAATTTTGCAAACCCTTTTTAGAATATGAAATATTTGCTGGTGCTCAGAGATTAGCAGATGAATTGACAAAATGGACGATAAAAATCATTGAAGTGGAAGGCGCCATTGGTAAGTCTGAGGGTGCAAGGCGAAACTTTCAAGGGTTGGGAGAAGCCAGACTGAGGCTGTATCTGTTGAAAATCTGCCTCAGCTCTTTAAAGTAGAGAGCTTCCGTTCTCTTGCCCATCTGATCAGCCTGATGAAGCTCAAGCCAACGGAGTGGCGACATTTTGAGTTCCCGGTTTTCACTAAAATTTGCAATCCACATTTTTCTCCATTGCAAAGACACGGCAGTGGTTAATGAAACCGTACAACGGAACAATAGTTCAATCGCTGAAATAAAGTAAGGAAAGTCAGGATTTCCATGAGTTAAGCTTCAGGGGCAACAGAGCCATGCAGACATTTCTTGGAAGTAATTCAGAAGTGGTTCAAAACTACAGATACTCTTCATTTTTCATTTCATTTCATTTATTAGATTTCTATCCTGCCCTATCTCCCAAAAGAAGGACTCAGAGCGGCGCACAGGGGCTTAAAAACCAACAATACAAATAGTACAAATTCTACAAAATTTAAAATTACTATTAAACAATTTAACCCGTGCTAAAAAGAGACAATCAATTTAAAACCCAAATCTAATAAAATATGGTTGTAGCAGCTATGCCAGGCTGGCCATACGGAAAAAATAGGTTTTTAAAGTCTGGCGGAAGAGGCGAAGGTCAGTGATAGTCTGGAGGTCTGGGGGGAGGTCATTCCAAAGTTCGGGACCTGCCACGGAGAAGGCTCTTCCCCTGGGCGTCGCCAGCCGGCATTGTCCAGCGGACGGCACCCTAAGGAGGCCCTCCCTGTGGGAGCGGACAGGTCAAGTGGAGGTATGCGGTAGAAGACGGTCCTGCAAGTAACCAGGCCCATTGCCATGGAGCACTATAAAGATGGTCACTAAAACCTTGAAACGCACCCGGAAGGCTACCGGCAGCCAGTGCAGCTCGCGCAGGAGAGGTGTTACATGGGAGTATTTTGAAACTCCCAAAATGCCCCGCGCGGCCGCATTCTGCACCAACTGGAGCCTCCGGGTGCATCTCAAGGGCAGCCCCATGTAGAGAGCATTACAGTAGTCCAGGCGCGACTTACAACTGCTCCTTTTAATGACCACAGTTACAATGGCACTGAAGAGTGCGACTTACGGTTGCTTTTCACAGTTATGACCTTTGCAGCATCCCCCTGACCATGTGATCAAATTCAGACGCTTGGCAACGGGTTCATATTTACGACCGTTGCTGTGTCCCAGGGTCATGTGATCATCTTTTGCAAACTTCTGGCAAGCGGTCAGTGGGGCAGCCAGATTCACTTAACAGCCATGTAACCAACTTATTAATGGCAGCGATTTATTTAACAACTGTGGCAAGAAAGGTCATAAAAATGGGACAAAACTCACTTAGCAAATGTCTCGCATAACAACATCAATTTTGGGCTCCATTGTAAATCGAGACTATATAAAATTTCAATATGCAGTACCTTCAGCTTATCTCCTGCTAAATGCTGTGTCTTCCTGTCCTGCTTTCTTCTCTCGGGAACATTTCCTCATGGCCTGAAAGACGTCATTGCTATTCTGCTTAAAAAAAATTGGGTGCCCTTTGAAGGGACCCTTTACCTCTTCAACACCGTTGGGAGCAACTGGACGGCAGCAAAAGCATTTTGTGAGACTAAGCAATCCACCTTGGTTTGTATCGACAATTATAATGAGCAGGTAAGTTCCTTGGAGAGAGACACAAACGCTCAAAATAGTAGCAGGCAGATTGATTATATTCTGAAATATCTGTGTTGTGTGTCTAGGAGTGAGACTGCTTCTTCACCAGCTTCTTCATCATGTGTAGTAGCTTATATCCCTCCAAGTTTCTGTCTTGGGACAAATTCGGAGGAATTTTGAGTCTAATGGTTAAGGCACCAGGTTAGAAAGCCAGGGACTGTGGGTTTTAGTCTTGCCTTAGCCACAAAAGCCAGTTAGGTGACTTCGGGCCAATCACTAGGAGAAAGTGAGTTCTAGTCCTGCCTTAGCCATGAAAGCCAGCTTTGGGTCAGTCACTCTCTCTCACCTCACCGCTTTGTTGTAGAATAATAGGAGAAGGAAGGTGTGTGTGGCTTATGTTTGCTGCCTTGAATTATTTATAAAAATGTTAGAAAAGGTGATGACACGGCCCCGGGACACTGCAATCATCATAAATATGAGTCAGTTGCCAGGTGTCTGAATTTTGATCACATGACCATGGGGATGCTGCAATGGTTGTTAAGTATGAAAAAACTATCACTAAATGAACTGTTGCAAGTGGAGGATTACCAGTAATTGCAAAATGCTATGCCCACCTATTTTCCTTGGCAAGTAGAGTCTGCCAACATTGCTGCATGGATGAAGGGCATGATTCATTGTCATTATTATGGTTGGTCGTATAGTCAGCAACGTTTAGACTGGATTTGTAATTCTTTCTATCTATCTATCTATCTATCTATCTATCTATCTATCTATCTATCTATCTATCTATCTATTATTATTATTATTATTATTATTATTATTATTATTATTATTATTATTATTATTATTATTATTATTAGCCTTTCGGGTGCGCTTCAAGGTTTTGATGACCATCTTCAAAGCGCTCCATGGCTCGGGGCCTGGTTATATGCGAGACCGCCTCCTGCCCCATACATCCCTTCGACCGATCCGCTCCCATAGAGAGGGCCTTCTCAGGGTGCCATCGGCTGGGCAATGCCGGCTGGCGACACCCAGGGGAAGGGCCTTCCCTGTGGCGGGCCCTACCCTCTGGAACGACTTGCCCCCTGAACTACGCACCATCTCAGACCTCCGCCTCTTCCGCCAGTGTCTTAAAACGCACCTTTTCCAACAAGCCGGCCTAGCATAACCTACCATTTTGACTGTTTTAGATAGATTTTAATTTGGGGGATTTTATACAATTTTAGCACAGGACATGGATATAATAGCTTTTTAAAAATTTTATATTTTTGTTATATTTGTATTGTTTTTTAAACTTCCTGTGCGCTGCCCTGGGTCCTTTTTTGGAGAAGGTGCGGGGTATAAATTTGAATAAAATAAATAAAATAAAAATTATTATTCAATGAGCAATTAATGAACCAGGAAAGGGATTCCAAAAAGTATTTTAAATGTATTTGTGGTTGTTCTTTTTAGGCATTCCTAATAAAACAAATCTCAAACCATTCTTCTGACTATTGGATCGGATATTACGAAAATGGAACCACCTGGGTATGGGTTGATAAAACTCCACCAAAAGTTTTGTAAGTTGGCACATATAGAAAGTCTGACACACTTACTTACTTACCTACTTGCACTTCGTCGAAACCTCTATTTATGCACATTCATCCTTATCAGGAATGCACAATTTGCAGCTCCGAGATTTGATACGATCCAAAAGGGCACATTGGATTAATGGGTCATGTGACAAAAGGATGAAGTTGTCAAATAAATTCAACACCAAGCAAAGTAGAGGAAAGGAATAGGAAGATAACTATGCCTATCCACCACTGTGTACATTGCTTTCTGCTCTTTAAAATGGTAATTTCTCTCTTAGGATCTCACCTACTCCATCCAACCACAGCTTTCTTAATATTCCTTTCAGCCCATTCTGTGTTCTTTCAACTTCCCACACTGACCTTTACTCTGCCTTTTAAATCCTTTTCTTTCTTTGATTACGTTTCGTGGCAAACTATTTTTGTGCGTGGGAAAGAACCAGGTTCAAATACAAAGAGTTCAAATTTACTGATTTATTGCTCAAACTAATGCACAGGAATCTTCTCAACTAACAGTTTGCGCCCAGGTAAAGTTAGATAAGTTTCAACAGAATTTGGGGGGGGGGGGGAGAGGAGAGGGGATTGCACCTTGTTTTCTTAGGATTACATCGAGAGCCTAAACTGATTCCTCATTTGACTCCTCCTTCTGGCTCTGCCAGTCCTCCCTCTCATGGTTTTTCTCTATGTTCACAGCTCCCTCTCCTCCCTGTTTTGGCTACAGTCATTCTCATATATGACAGGGATGTCCAAACTTGGGAACTTTAAGACTTGTGGACTTCAACTCCCAGAATTCCCCAGCTGGCTAGGGAATTCTGGGAGTTGAAGTCCACAAGTCTTAAAGTTCCCAAGTTTGGACATCCCTGTCATATATGCATGTTTCCTTCATCCACAGTCTCTTTCACTTCATCATTCCTCCAAGCATCCTTTTTCCATTTGTCCCATTAGTGCAACTAGTTCTGGCAGTAACTGTCTGCTGCAATGTTGTTGTTGTTTTTTATTTTATTCCAAGCAGCTTCCAGGTCTTCTTTCCTTACAACCATAATACTTTTTCAAAGATGTTTAACTCTTTCTCTTACAGCATTTTTTTCTATTTCTATTCTCATTTCTTCCACTTCCTTCCTTTTCTGATGGGCATTCTTCATATTGCCAAAAATAAAGCATACTTCTTGATTTAGTACTTTTCATGCATCACCTATAAAACCTTCAATAATTATTATCAAATTTTCATTGTGAGTCCAATCAATCCTGTTTTTAACTTTATATTCAATTTTCCCCCCCACATATACCAAAGACGTATGCTTAAATCTTGTAGAATGGTTTATCCACCAATCCTCATCCAATCTTTTCTCTCCAAATGACCCAGTTACTTTTCATTTTTCTAACCTAAAGCAGTGTTGGAAATAAATTCCATTTAAGGTATTGGGACTCAACCCCTCCATCCATCTATTCATCAAGTTCTCTCTCTTCAAACTGAATAGGACAGGACCAGATTAGGTGTGAAAAGAGAAGCCAATGAAATCTCTCTCTAGATTGCACCTGCCTTGATTAAACCTACACAGACACATTCATTCACACAAGCAACACAATCTGGAAAGAAAAGGCATACATAGAGATAAAAATAAACAGATCAGTGTATGAGGAGATCAGAAATATTTTTCAGGCTTTTTAATTAACAATCTATAAGAAAGGTGAACAAATTGGGTTTGGTGGCCATAAAGATGTGTGCTGTAATAGATAAAAGGAACTCTAACAGAGGTAGTCCTTGACTTACAACAGTCAGTTTAATAACCATTCGAAGTTACAACGGCACTGGAAAAAAAGTGACTTATGATAAATCTGTTGCAGCATCCCATGATCATAGGATCAAAATTCAGATGCTTGGCACCTGCCTCGTTTTGTGATCTTCTGACAAGCAAAGTCAATGGGGAAGCCAGATTCACTTAACAACCATGTTACTAACTTAACAACTGCAAAGGATTCACAACAACTGTGACAAGAAAAGCCATAAAATGGGGCAAAACTCACTTAACAAATTTCTCACATAGCAAGATAAAATTTGAAAGTTGTGGTCGTAAGTCGAGGACTACCTGTACTGGGTTCATCTTGAGATCCAGGGATTGAAAAATTAAGCAAAATGGTCTTAAAGTTCATATGGCAAGGGAAAAAAGCTAGAATAAAATTAAAAATTTTACAAGATACCAAAATAAGGGGAGGTATGGGATTGCCTGATTGGGAACTATATCATCAAGCTGCAAATCTGATGTGGATTAAAGATTGGATTACACTAAGAAATACTAGATTATTAGAATTAGAGGGACATGATTTGCCATCAGGATGGCACGCAGCTCTATGGTACCGAACCACCAGGAAACATGGCATTTTCAGAAGGCACTACGTAAGGGAATTTCTGATTGTAAACTGGGAGAAGATCAAGAAACTGCATTATTTCAAAATACCAGTCTGGGTATCAATTACTGAAGCATTTACGTACGCAATAATACACAAAAAGGAACGAACAATCAGATATTCGGATCTATTAAACTCAAGGGGTGATCTTAAAACTATTCAGGAACTAAAACAAGAAGGAATGGATATTAATTGGTATACATACACACAAATACATTCAAGATATAAGGAAGATCAAAAAAAAGGAGGGGTTTATGACAAAATGACGGAATTAGACAAAATATTAATAGGCGTCGATGAAAAAATAATTTAAAAACTCTATGCCTACTTACTAGAGTTTAAACTCCAGGAAGAGCAAGTGAAAGAAACAATGATAACATGGGGGGGAAACTTCGGGCATGGGATCGACTTAGATAAGTGGCAAAAATTGTGGACACAAAATTACAAAATGACGATGTCAACAGCCTACAAAGAGAACTTATACAAGATGTTCTACAGGTGGCACTTATCACCCTCAAGAATCTCAAAAATGAGTAAGAACAAATCTCAAAAATGTTGGAAATGTCATCAGACGCCTGGTACTTACTACCATATGTGGTGGACTTGCTCGGAGGCCAAAAATTATTGGAGTATGATCCACACATGGTTGGACAAAATAACAGGAAAACATATAGATTTCAAACCCGAACTCTTCTTGCTTGGGACTTACTTTAGAAACATTCGACAAAAATTTGAAATACCTAATTGTGAATATTTTGACAGCCGCCAGAATCGTCTTTGCAAAAAATTGGAGAAATGACAAATGACCATCACAGCAAGAAATTATTTATAAAATTATGGAATGTGCAGAGATGAGTAAATTAACATTTGAAATTAGAGAGCAAGACAGTGAACAATTCTATGAAATTTGGAATAAATTTTATCAATGGCTGGAAACAAGATAGTCAAATGAAGGTTGAGGTATAATAATTGTAATATATATAAATATATTTGAACTAAAATATGTGATTTGATATGAATATGACTATGGAAGAGATGCACAGTTTGTAACCAACTGACACATTTTCTACAATTTGTAATGGAAGATGGAGTTTATGCTTTTTGTTTTTTGTTATATTTGTTTGTGTTTGTTCAAAAATAAAAATAAAAATTGTTTAAAAAAGAAAAAGAAAATAAAGCTGAAAACATGATTGCCACAAGTGGGCTATCTAATTAACTTTAATTTTAATTTAATTAGATTTATAAACCGCCCTATCTCCCCGAAGGGACTCAGGGCGTTGCACAGGAAACAATAAAACAGCATTCAATAAATACAATACAAAATAATTAAAATAGATTAAATATACAGGCCTGTGCTAAAATAAATTTAATACCCTACTAAAACCATCTTAAAATTATGCCAGGCCGGCCATCTGAAATAGGTGAGTTTTTAGTGTCCGTCGGAAGAGGCACAGGTCCGTGCTTCTTCCAAACAGAACTGAAGAAACTTCTATGAGAAGCAAAATGTTTTCAAGAAAAAAAAATCTTAAGAAAGTCCAGTTGCCTTTTGGAACAAGAATCTTTGTGACAAGAATTCTGGAGTGAACTGCTTGGCTGTCATGATCCCCAGAGCCCAGATTCAATTTCCTGGTTTCTTATCATTTTGTGTCCTTTTGCCAGGGGCATCCTGGGAGGCTAAAGAGGCTACAATGGTAGCCATGACTGCACAATTAAATATCCCCTTTAGGGATTTCACACAGAGATATTGTAAAAAGAATAGGCCTTTGATCAGGTCTGTGTGATCACCATATTATTGTTTTGGCCCATGAACATCCCTAACCTTTAGATTACTCTCTCACCGCTGACCAATTGTCTTGATTGATTAAATGATTAATTATATTCTGTTTGATTTTCAGATTTTGGTCGACCACCATAACTAATCACAGTACAGACAAATGTACCCTCATGTTATCACATTGTTCAGAAGCACCAAATTGTTGGTCAAATAGTGAATGCTCATTAAATAAGTCCTTCATTTGTGAGAGGAAGCCAGATAAAAAGTGGCTATAAAACTCAGCCCCATTCAGCAAGCTGTAACTGAATTGCTACAACAGGCTTCAGCCCTTCGATATCCAACAGAATTACGGAAATGCATGATTGGAAAAGTTCAGCTTTCTGCTTCCATGTCCAAGGTCAGGTCTCCAATGGGTGTCTTTGAGCTAAAGAAAATGACTTTCTTGTCCAACGCATAGACATTACGTGTCTACCAAAACGAAAGGTGGGATGGCTCAGTCGTATCCACCTTCCCACTAGAAATAAATTAATTTTGTATATTGCCTTTTGCTTCCTTGCTTGATCCTTCTGATGCCCTGCTTGTTTTTCACACTCCAGCAATTTATACATTTGCAAACCCACGGCGATTATCACGTTTGTCCTGTTTATCTCCCAGGCCATCACTCTGTTAAACACATATTTCCCACAGCACTGTCTTAGATCCTGAGGATATTTACCCAGGTAGTAGGGCTGGATTGCTGTTGTTCTTACCTTTCCTATTATGTATTACAAAGTGATAGTCATAAAATACCAATAGGAGTATTATCTATTCCTTTCGGTATTTTATGACTATCACTCTGTTGGTTGCATCTTACGATTTATCACTTTGTTGTTTGCATGTACACTGAGAGCTTATGTTTTATGTGTAAACTGTTAGTATATAATACAATACAATAGCAGAGTTGGAAGGGACCTTGTAGGCATTCTAGTCCAACCCCCTGCGTGGGCAGGAGCCTTATACCATTTCAAATGGCTGTCTAACATCTTTTTAAAGACTTCCAGGGTTGGGGCATTCACAATTTCTGGAGGCAAGCTGTTCCAGAGGTTAATTGTTCTAACTGTCAGGAAATTTCTCCTTAGTTCTAAGTTGCTTCTCTCCTTTATTAGTTTCCACCCATTGCTTCTTGTCCTGCCCCCAGGTGCCTTGGAGAATAGTTTGACTCCATACAATATACATTGTATGTTTCTAGAGAGGTTATTCACTGGAGACAAATTCCTTATGGGTCCACTTGGCCAATAAGGAATTCTGTTCCTGTTCCTCTTCCTCTTCCATTCTTTAAGGAGATATACAATACACATTGTAGCAGATACTGCAAATTGTAGCATCACGATGAGGAAGCCACATTTAATCAGCAAAGACAAACATGGATAAAAGGGGAAAAAATCCATATTTCCTAATTGATTGCCAATAGCCTCGTGAACAAGAGGACCGTCATTCCCAAAGCTTCCACAGGGAGTGACCAGAGATATTGGGGAAGGGGCCCTCCTGCAACGGGCGAAGGGAGCCCTAGAGCTGCCAGAGAGTGCTGTTTTTAGGCGTATTTCGGGAAAAAGAGGAGAGGAGGTTGCCTTCCAGGGGAGGAAGAGGCGGTGGGGAGGAGGAAATGGTCCCAGCCTGCACTTGTACTGAGGCAAGATGGCACAAGCCATTTAATGGCGGACCAATTCACGGAACACCAATCCGGCATGCTGCCTCATCCTGTTCCTGGAGGGTGAGAGGGGACTGATGCTGGGAGCCCATGCCAAGAAGAGACACTCCTAGCAGGGCCCCCAGAGCATGGAGGTCATCCCAGCTGCCTCAGCTAAAGCATGGCGGGCCCTGAACTGGGCAACTGAGATAGGAAGACACTGGTGGCAGAGGATGGCTTCAAAGGCAATGGCAAAGGGGTCGTTTTGGAGGCAATAGAACTCCTTTCTAATTGCAATCTTCACTTCGATAAACAGAACTTCGGCTCTGTTTATTCAGTCATTTGCTCATGAGGCCTGAGGCGGCAGAGCTTCAGGCAGCCATCTTGTCTTCCCTCCTTCTCACCTCCTGCCTAGCAACAGCCCTTTGATTGGATACTGCTGCCTATCTTTTAGTTTCAAGCTTCACTTTGACTCCTGTCTTTGGCTCTGTTTATGCGTCCTTTTCCTTATGAGGCCTGTGGTGGCAGAGTTTCAGGAAGCCATCTTGTTTCCCTTCCTTCTCGCCTTCTGCCTAGCAACAGCCCTTTCATTGGTGGCTGCTGTTTGATTGGCAGCTGGGACAACCTGAGGACAGGCACAAGGGCCTATCACCTGTTCAGGGAGGCGGTTCTTCCATGACAGATGAGAGCCAACTAATCATGAAGAGGCCCATCCAGAGTCACCTGACCCCCAAGGGCCAATAAAAGAAGAGAAGTGGGGTCTGTCAGGTTTTGGCGGGAAGGGTTGAGGTGCCTTTGAGGAGGGAGGGCAGCCATGATGGGCTCCCCTCAGGGAAGGCTGGAAACTGGCTTGGCTACAGTTTGCCTTGTGTGTTTTTTCCACTCCTTCTTTGCGCATAGATCCTTTCTTTTCCTTTCCTTTCCTTTCCTTTCCTTTCCTTTCCTTTCCTTTCCTTTCCTTTCCTTTTCCTTTCCTTTTCCTTTCCTTTCCTTTTCCTTTCCTTTCCTTTTCCTTTCCTTTTCCTTTCCTTTCCTTTCCTTTTCCTTTTCCTTTCCTTTCCTTTCCTTTTCCTTTCCTTTCCTTTTCCTTTCCTTTTCCTTTCCTTTCCTTTCCTTTTCCTTTCCTTTCCTTTCCCTTTCCTTTCCTTTTCCTTTCCTTTCCTTTCCTTTCCTTTCCTTTCCCTTTCCTTTCCTTTCCTTTCCTTTTCCTTTCCCTTTCCTTTCCTTTCCTTTTCCTTTTCCTTTTCCTTTTCCTTTTCCTTTTCCTTTCCTTTCCTTTTCCTTTCCTTTTCCTTTTCCTTTCCTTTCCTTTTCCTTTCCTTTCCTTTTCCTTTCCTTTCCTTTCCTTTCCTTTTCCTTTCCTTTCCTTTCCTTTCCTTTCCTTTCCTTTCCTTTTCCTTTCCTTTTCCTTTCCTTTCCTTTCCTTTTCCTTTCCTTTCCTTTCCTTTCCTTTTCCTTTCCTTTCCCTTTCCTTTCCTTTCCTTTCCTTTCCTTTCCTTTCCTTTCCCTTTCCTTTCCTTTCCTTTCCTTTCCTTTCCTTTCCTTTCCTTTCCTTTCCTTTCCTTTCCTTTCCTTTTCCTTTCCTTTCCTTTCCTTTCCTTTCCTTTCCTTTTCCTTTCCTTTCCTTTCCTTTCCTTTCCTTTCCTTTCCTTTCCTTTCCTTTTCCTTTCCTTTCCTTTCCTTTCCTTTTCCTTTCCTTTTCCTTTCCTTTCCTTTTCCTTTCCTTTCCCTTTCCTTTCCTTTCCTTTCCTTTCCTTTTCCTTTCCTTTCCTTTCCTTTTCCTTTCCTTTCCTTTCCTTCCTTTCCTTTTCCTTTCCTTTCCTTTCCTTTCTTTTCCTTTCCTTTCCCTTTCCTTTCCTTTCCTTTCCTTTCCTTTTCCTTTCCTTTCCTTTTCTTTTCCTTTCCTTTCCTTTCCTTTCCTTTTCCTTTCCTTTCCCTTTCCTTTCCTTTTCCTTTCCTTTCCTTTCCTTTCCCTTTCCTTTTCCTTTCCTTTTCCTTTCCTTTTCCTTTTCCTTTCCTTTCCTTTTCCTTTCCTTTTCCTTTTCCTTTTCCTTTCCTTTTCCTTTCCTTTCCTTTCCTTTCCTTTCCTTTTCCTTTCCTTTTCCTTTTCCTTTTCCTTTTCCTTTTCCTTTCCTTTCCTTTTCCTTTTCCTTTCCTTTCCTTTCCTTTTCCTTTTCCTTTTCCTTTTCCTTTCCTTTCCTTTCCTTTGCCTAGGCAACGCTGCTTGCCCATTTATGCCAAAGTCTTCCTCTCTGTACATTTCACATCCCTGTTCCACTTTCATGGCCACCATCTGGCCATTCTCCCATCAGGGCCTTAAGGGCAGAACTTGGGCCATCAAGCATGACTCACATCTTGACATTTCTGACTAAAACGTGGCTAGCTGCAGACAACCCCATGTATGATTCTCCACTAAAGAGAATAAATAACTGGTACTTGTGGGGTTTTGGGCATTCTCTGAGGTTGGTTTCCTTCTTGCAGGTGTTTGAGAAGAGGGCTAGATAATTTCACCAGTGAGGTCTAATAGCTGTTTATATAACAGAAGAACAGATTTGGAAGGGACCATGGAGGTCTTCTAGTCCAACCCACTGCTCAAGCAGGACAAAGATGAAAGTGAGCATTCAAACCCTTCGTCTTAAATCAGTTTCCCTTCAACTGCTGTTAAATTATTAAAACACTGGTAGGCTTTAAGTTGCTCTTATAAAGGGAGCCATACTGAGATAATACAATACAATAGCAGAGTTGGATGGGACCTTGGAGGTCTTCTAGTCGAACCCTCTGCCCAGGCAGGAAACCCTATACCATTCCAGACAAATAGCCATCCAACATCTTTTTAAAGACTTCCAGGGTTGGGGCATAATAGTCCTCTTTGACTTCCACCTTGATGCCGATCAGTCTCTCTCTTGTAAGTTCCTCCTTGCTTCAATCTACCAAGCCTCTTCCCTTCCCCTCTGCAAGAACGGACACCAAGGATACCCACAAGCCTTGTTTCCTGGAAGCAGGATAACTGCTTTCTGAAGCAGACATGCAGTGGATTGAAACACACAGACATTCGGGCTTCACACAGGCCTTTTGCTTTGCATTCAGCATTCTTTGGAATGAAATCACAGAAAAGCATCTAAGTGGCTGAACTGTAAGTATACTGATTGCTAAATCTATCTCCTTCCTTTGGCATTTACGTATCAGGCTGAGCAAAGGAAGAAATGCAGACTGCTTTGGGGGGAGGGTCCCTTGAAGACATGGATCTTCTGAATCTGTACCCATAAGTTGGACTTGTTTGGGATTTGCTCGCATTCCTGGAACAAGAAAGCCTCGTCCCCTACAATGACAAAAGAATGTGGGAAATGCGTAACTGGAGAACAACCTGTGCTATTAATAGTGAAAGGAGTGTTCCTAGATGTTTTCTTTTTGGCTGTGTGATCAAGAAGACAAGAAAGGTTGCAGGAATTGGGTATGTCTAGTTTGACAAAAAGAAGGACTAGGGGTGACATGATAGCAGGGTTTCACTATATTCTCCAAAGCATCAGAAGGCAGAACAAGAAGTAGTGGATGGACAGACTCAATTTAGAGTTAAGGAGAAATTCCCTGACAATTAGAATAATCAGTGGAATAACTTTCCTCCCAAGGTTGTGGATGCTCCAACACTGGAGTTTTTAAGAATAGAATGGACGATGTTTTGTCTTTCTCTTGGTATATGGTCTCTTGCTTGAGCAGAGGATTGGACTAGAAGACCTCCTAGGTCCCTTCCAACTCTGTTATTCTGCAAACATCTTCCAAAAATGTTGCCAAGAAATTATGTAGGGATTTGTTCAATCACCAGGAAGCCAACATTGAAAGCATTAAAAAAAGTGTGCCAACGTCATTGTAACTTATATGTAAACTGAAGTATTTGATGCTCTAACAATCTTAATTCCAGGCTCAAGAGGTGAGAAAATACTCCCAGCTTTGAGATTACCTGTTTCTTTCTGGGCTTACCCTTGCATACCCAAATTTGCCAGAATGCTTACTTCTGTTATTGAATTAATGCAAGTTTCCCAAATTCACACATTACATTGACCGAAGAACCAAGCAAATGAGTTGGTTTGCACAATTGAATCAACCATAGCATATTGCACAAATGCAGATGTTCGGTCTTTAACTAACCTGGCTCAGAACGAGCCTCATTAAGCGAGATCCAGTTTCCTGTTTTATGTGAGTCCCGCAAAGCTCTTACAAAGAGGAACATGAGCTTCAAAGAGTGGCATTCTTCATTAAAGATGTCTGGCCATCCACCAATTTATTTTGGAGGCAACCAGATGTTGCTATTCATTCTGTGGATTTCCTATGAGACTTGACATCAAAATGAGAAACTTTTCACCTTCAGTTTTAGCATGATCCTGGAGAATCAAGGTTGTTATTTCAGATGAAAGCCAATGTTAGGGTTCCCCAAACTCCAGGTTCTCTTTGCAAACCCATCTGTAAAGTTCATGGCAGTCGGCAGCTTTCCAGTTGTGGTTTCCCATTGAAGGCACAACAGAAACACAGTCTTGTTCTCGACCTCCAAATCTGCTTGAGTGCCTAGGACTTTCACTAGACCAATATCTGGAATTGGAGAAGAGAGAAGAACAAGACACTTCAAAAAGGCACAGGGAAGTGGCAAAAAACATACATTTAATAAAAGAAACAATGGAATTGGATGAATTAACAGCTTGGTTTTCAAATGGAGAGTCTTTTCTGAAATTCTTTTGGGTGTGCCTTGAAGTGCAACTAGTGGTGCTTTAGATCTGGAGGAGAAAAGAGGCTTTAAAGCCCTCATATAATATCTAGAACCTCCAAAAGCAGCTGCAACTTTACCTTACACCAGTGGTCTTCAAATCTGGCAACTTTGGCGGACTTCAGCTTTCAGAATTTCTCAGCCAGCCATAGCTGGCTGAAGAATTCTGGAAAGTCCACCAATCTTAAAGTTACCAGGTTTGGAAACCCTTTCCTTACACAATGGGTGTAACAAAGTGTGGTTGCACATACAAACCTGGGATGTGGCAGGGTGACCACATCTGGTTCTCTGACACAAGGGCTCCTTAAGTTACACCCTCCCACGCTTCTGGAGAGAATCTAATCAGAACCTGGAACTTTTTCCCACCAGACTAGAAATGCTTAATCAGTGCCATCAGACTCACCCTGCTGTTAATGTGGATCTGTCACTCCACTCCCACCCACCCTCTTTGTTTTTATCTGTAAGGCCAATCCAAGCTGCCTGAGTCAGCTGCGAAGTGATGTAATTCTGCACAAAAAAGGGGTGAGAAGAGAAAAAGAAACATTAACAATCAATGACAATGGGCAGCCATTAATACCCTAATTAGCAACTGCAAGCTACACACAACCAGGCACCATATAAATATGCGTAGAATGGGCCAGTGGAGACATTCTGGAAAGAGAGAATTTCCCTGATGATGGGCTCCAGCACAAGCCTGAAAGACTAAACCTCTGGTCTGGGTGACCAACTGAGATTGGATCCTGGACATTATCCTGGGACACCTATCTTCACCTTCATTTGTGAGAAGTAACATCCACTCATGAGGGAATATTAGATTCACCACTCAAACTGTCACAGCTACCAGTAGCACCTCCCTTAGGCAAAAGTGCCTGTGGGTTTTCAGGTAATGATAAGGTATATTCTCCCTTCTCAAAGAAACCTATGGGGTTAGTTAAGAAAAACTGAGCTTCCAACTACCTGTAGAGGTAGTTCTACCTTCACAGGTCACTTTGCTCAGCAGCCTTTTGGTCACAACTCCTAGTGCAACTACAGACACACAGCAGAACCTCTGCAGATTGCACTGGAAGGCAGAATTTGACGAAGTGTACTTTAAGTCCACCGTTTGGGCCTTTTGCTTGTCCAATGGAAGTAAGAGCTGGACTGTGTCCAACAGATACTTGGGAAAGCCATGAAAAATTCATGAAGTTGGAAAAGTATACTTCAAAAGCCCTGTATACTAATGTCATCCCGTTTGGTAGCCAGACCAGGAAATCAACTCCACCAGATTGACTCTACTGTACCTTCTCCTCTTCCTTCTTATAGTTTGGCAAATGGGAGGTCTGTTTGTCTGAGCCCCTTCTTAAGTTTATCTGTTATCTGCCCTGGAGTTAAGAAATATTTTAGCCCCTTTTGTTGAGACAACAGAGCCTCAGATCATATTGACATAGACCTGATCTTGCAGATGAGGTCCTGTGAAAGGCTTCCATAGAATCCCAGATTAATTTAGAAGGTAGCTTGAAAACCAATGCAATAATATCGGAAAGGTTTGTCAATATATAAGAATGTATGAACTGGAATAGCCATAACAAAAAGTCAGCCAATGGAAACTATTTGGTGACTGAGACACAGGATTTGTTGTGAACCATGTCAGACAGCTTGGAGCCTGGGCATGACTTAACTTAACTGCATGAGTTTGTTTTTCCTTACTCTTTGCTTCTATTTCTTGTCCTTAAACTTGCTGCCACATTGCAAGAGCTGCATGGGTATTATATACATGCATCATGTTTTATACGGTATTGTTGTATGTTAAGAAGTTTCTTCTATAAATGAATCCTACTGAATTATTTGCGTGTGTGCTGGCTGGATAGTTACAGACTCTGATAGGTTTGCAAGATGTGGAGAAGAGCTTCAACAGTGCTAGCCAAAGCTCTTACGGTGATATTTTGATTAGAGGGAAAGGAGAAAAAAGGTGGATAAGAAGTGAGCATTCCACCCATCTGAGCAGTTTGTTGAAGAACCCTAGAAGTCCTAAGGGAAAGAAGAAAAGTGTAAGACCTGCTCCTTGTCATGCAGGATGGAGGCCAGGTGGGCATCTCTGGACATGCAGAAGTTCTCAGCATCATACCAGGTCTTTTGTCCTTTGGAAAAGTAGTAGAGGCTCCTCCCCCAAAGCTGCCACCCGCCAGTGACCCTCACATTTTTCCGGAAGATGGATTCTAAGAGAAAAGAGGGGTCAGAAATGAAGGGCTCCCTTGAGTACCCCTGAAGATGGATGGATCACCCTAGCAGAACGGTGGAATATAAAGTGAGACAGCATCAACCTCAGCAAAAACAATGCACTCAGGGAGAGATCCCAGGATTGACCCACTGAGCTATAACTCCATTCAGGATCCCTTGTGCCAAGAAAGAGATGAAGAGGCTGGAGCTCTGATTTTTTTATTCCTAAGGAAGGAGGAATGGCTAAAATATTGTGTAGGAAGAGAGGGTTGCCGATAGTTTCTGAGGGATTCAGGTTTGAAGAGGTTTCTCAATCCATATCTGTCAGTTCTTCAGGGCAGTCCAGACAGGAAACCCAAACCATGAATTCTAACACTATTTATATGGTATAGTGATGGCAACAGACCCTTGCAGGTCTGAAAACACTCCCTCCACCCCCACCCCCTGCCTTTACTGTTTACAGATCTAGGAAGGATCTCTTGTGAAACTGTCTCTCCACCACCTCCTTCCTTACTTTGTTCCCCTCCCTCCCTCCCTTCCTGTGAGATTATTCTCACAGTTTATTACAGTATCTGCTTCTTTGCCCAAGTTCGCCAGTTCTATACTTAAACTCATCCATATTTGTTTACCATTGCACTTCCCAAAACATCTCTGATCTGTCATCAAAAAAAAAAGATACTTACGATACTTTTCTTTAATCCCATGGAGGGCCTTTGCAGCCTTCTCTAAGTGAGTTGGCAAGTTCAATATTTCTTCTGCTGTCTTAATGGCTAAAAGCAATCCAAGAGTTAGATAACCCTTTTTCTACCCCATTCCTTCCCTCCCTGAAAATATGACCACCAAAATGTTAAGAATGCACTTCTGCTTCTATGCTTTCTATTTTCATCCACTAGATCTGGGGTTCCCAAACCTGGCAACTTTAAGACTTGTGGACTTCAATTCCCAGAATTCTCCAGCCAGCTATGCTGGCTGGAGAATTCTGGGAGTTGAAGTCCACAAGTCTTAAAGTTGCCAAGTTTGGGAACCCCTGCTCTAGATGATCACTCATTCTTTTGCCAATGCTTTTCCACACATGTAATGAGTCAGGGACATCTGGTTTGGTTTGACACATACCTAAGGGAGAATACCAGCATATAGCCCGAATCTAAAGATGAAGTCAGGAAGCTATGGCTCAGAATGAACTGAGATTTGCAACAAATGTCAAAAATAATAATAAAAAGTTTCTTTCAATATATAAAAAACAAGAAAAAAGTCAAGAAAACAATCAGTCCACTAATGGGAGAAGATGGCAAGGAGGTGACAGGAAACAGTGAGAAAGCAGGGGCATTTAATTTATTATTTGCATCTGTCTTCATGCAAAATGAAGAAAATAGCACAAGCTACCGAGAAAAGAACTGCAAAAAAAGACTAATAATACAAATTAAAAATAGGCGAGTTGATGGTAAGTGTAGTTATTCTGACTACTCAAGAATTGTTCAACAATGCCACACTTACAAGAGTCATGCTCAGAAATCACAATCCTCCAAAGATGGATGAGACTAAGAGAAACAGGTGTGATTGGCCTCCAGGTATTTAAAATACTCTTTAAAAACATATAAAAAACCAAGATTCTACAGGCCCTTTTATTCAGTAGACAGAATGACTGAATAACAGAATAGCAAAGTTGGAAGGGACCTTGGCGATGTTCTAGTCCAACCCCCTGCCCAAGCAGAATATCCTATCATTCTGGACAAATGGCAGTCCAGTCTATATTTTTAAAGATGTGTATTCTACTTTTTTTCTGCAACTCAAGGTTGTGTATATAATGTTTCCTTCTCTGTATTTTCCCTGCAACAACTCTAATCAGCATGAAATGTCCATTTCTGTCACTTCAGTGCTTATCTTTTGGTCATAACTTTGAAAAGGCTTGGAAAAAATATGTAGATTATGAGGTCTTTTGACAGATCCCTTGATTCTTCAGTCTGATCTCTGAGTCTATTTCTGAACGAAATCTGGAGTATATTGTTCTGTTTCTTACACTTACAATTTTCATAATTGAGCTTCATATCTTTGATCCCAGTAACCAGTGAGGTCTTCAGTTTTTTCATTGGTTTCTCCAGAGAATTCACATTTTCTGTCTCTAGGTTAATATCTAGAAATGTTTTTTTTTTAAAAGATACACATTAAGATCAGGGGTGGGTTCCTGCCAGTTCTAAGCTCTCCTATAGAAGAGGTTCCACAAATCTACAGTGCCGTTTAGAACCAGTTCCAGCTCCCTCCCCCCACCATTCCACACATCATCAAGATGAAGAGCGAGAGGAGGAATTCTGGGAGTTGAAGTCACAAGTCTTAAAGCTGTCAAGTTTGAACACCCCTGGGGGTTTTTCTCTAAAGGGTTAGGGGTGCAAGGGTCTTGTAACTTGACAGTTTTAAGACCTGCGTGCTTCAAATGTCAGTTTCTGAGCCAACATTTTGGTTGCTAAGCAAGAGCGTTGTTAATTGGGTCAACATTTTACACGTTGACCACGCCAACCCAGTCTCATGACTGTTAAGCCACTCCCACTCGGTCACATGGCCGGCAAACCACTCCCACCTGGTCACATGGCCAGCAAGCCACTCCCACAAAGCAGGCCACACCTATAGAAGAGGTTCTAAAAAAATTTGAAATCCACCACTGATTAAGATAATCAGGTGCCTTATTTTATTCGTCTTGAAATTTTCTATATATATGAGGTTTTTTGTTAAAAATACAGGAATAGAATGCAGGAATCTATCTATCTATCTATCTATCTATCTATCTATCATCTATCTATCTATCTATCTATCTATCTATCTATCTATCATCTATCTATCTATCTATCTATCCATTCATTCCTATGTTACACACACACACACACACACACACACTATATTGCCAAAAGTATTTGCTCACCTGCCTTTACCTCGCATATGAATTTACAGTAAGTGACATGCCATTCCTAATCCATAGGGTTCAAGATGATGTTGGTCCACTGTGCACTAATCTGAAGGCCACATGAAGTTTGGAGGTCTGTAGTAGCGATGGACTCTGCAGAACATTGGCGACCTCTTCGCACTAGGCGCCTCAGCATCCGCTGACCCCGCTCTGTCCGTTGACATGGCCTACCACTTCATGGCTGAGTTGCTGTCGTTCCCAAACACTTCCACGTTCTTATAATACAGCTGACAGTGGACTGTGGAATATTTAGGAGCGAGGAAATTTCACGACTGGATTTGTTGCACAGGTGGCATCCTATCACAGTTCCACGCTGGAATTCACTGAGCTCCTGAGAGTGACCCATCCTTTTACAAATGTTTGTAAAAACAGTCTGCATGCCTAGGTACTTGATTTTATACACCTGTGGCCATGGAAGTGATTGGAACCCCTGATTCTGATTATTTGGATGGGTGAGCCAATACTTTTGGCAACATAGTGTATATATGCAGGTCTTGGCGTATTCAGGTCTTTTCCCATGTAAGATTAAGAGTATCTTGGTGACGTTTTGACGAGGTCCCACTCGCCATGTTCAGGCTGGTGCCTTCGGCTTCATGCTTGTGCGTAGGCACCAGCCTGAAGATGGTGAGTGGGACCTTGTTCTCAGTGCTTTCTGAAAGAGTGTCAGAATATTGAAAACCCACTTTAGGAAAGTAAAAGTGAGGAGATGGAGCTGAACTTACAGAGGTAGCCAACTGTCACCAAGGCGGTAAAAGAGATGACTGCAAGCATCACTAGAAATGGCCAGGACATCTTTGACATCATAGAATAACAATCATGACCACCTTTGGTAGAAGCAGCAATAGAAGGTGGTGGTGATGGCCGTGGTGGAGATGGTGGTGGTAAGGATGGAATAAATTCTTCTAGAGGTCCAGGATTTATCTTCGAGACAGTAAGTGCCATAGCTTCAAAAGAAGGGGGCAGGGGGGGGGGATTGCTCATAAAACCTCATCAACGAAGAAATTCAATCTACTGTCTTTTAAGAAAGATCCATAGGTGGGATCCAACTTCTTGTCACTGGTTCCCCCAAACCATTAATTAATTCCGGTTAAAAATAAAGTGCAAGAGAGTGTTTCTCTCTCTCTCTCTCTCCCTCCCTCCCCCTCTCTCTCTCCCTCTCCTTACTCCCTCCCTTCAGTTAATAGCGCCACTTAACAATTGCAGCTAGAATGCAGCTGATACACACTGAATCAAATCAATGAACAACAGAAACTGACAGAATTAGGGCAGGAAAAACCATCAATCACCCATCTAGGGATGGGATTAACTTCTTCCCTTCAGGAAGAAGGACACCACAAACATTTTCATTATAAAGATTATTAAGTAACACTTCTGTGATCAGCTGATACTCTGGAATTTCCCAAGACCTTTTAAAGCTTCTGCAATGTTGTCTACTTCTTGTTTTTTCCTGGGGGGGGGGGGAGGGGGGGGAGAGATACAGGATGGGACAATGATACAGCTCGATCATACAGGCCGTGAATTTAATGCATGTGTGGTCCAGCCAGCTGTATTGCTTCTGCTGTGAAGCACCCATTTTAGAACATAGAGAACATAGAACAGTGATGGCTAACCTTTTTTGGCTCGCGTGCCAAAAGCAGGGGGAGTGCAGGGGCGAGGACGAGGTGCACAGGTGTGCCACATCCATAATGCTATGTGCATGACCCCCTGTATTTGGCATGCTTTTTACGTCCTCCCCAGGCTCCAGAGGCTTTATAGGAGCCTGGGGAGGGTGAAAACAGCCTTCCCTCCCCACCTCCAGAGGGCAAAAAACGGGCTCAAAAGAAGGCCTAAATCAGCTGGCCAGGGCACGCATGCATATTTATATTTATATATTTTATTAAATTTATACCCCGCCCTTCTCCTTGTTAGGACCCACTGAAGCTGACAGGGCAATGCCTCGCGTGGCCTAAGAAATGGTTCCGTGTGCCACCATCATGGACATAGAATAACAGAGTTGGAAGGGCTAATGGCTTTCAGTTAGCCTGAGCAGCTGCTCTTAGTTTCCCTCTCAGCTGCTGCTTTTGCTTTGGGGTTGACTTTTTTTTTTTTTTAAAGGGGAATGGCTGTTTTAATTTTTCTGCATTGTTTTAGTGATTCCTGGCACTGTCCCTTTGGGGTGTACTTCCCTCGTTCTTTTTGAAAGCCTCTAGTGATGGAACACCCACAACTTCTGGAGGTAAGCTATTCCACTGATTGATTGGTCTCACCCTTAGGAAATTTCTCCTTAGACCTAGGTTGCTTCTCTCTTTGGTTAGTTTCTTGTTGTGCCTTTTAGTGCTATGGAAAATAGATTGACTCCCTCATTTTTGTAGGAGCCCCTCAAATTTACTGACAGAACAATTATCCAGTGGAACAACTTGCCTCCAGAAGTTGCAAATGATCCAACACTGGGAAGTTTTAAAGAAGGGATTGGATAATCATTTGTCTGAAGTGGGTGTAGGGTTTCCTGCCTAAGCAAGGGATGAACTAGAAGACTTCCAAGGTCTTTTCCAATTCTGTTATTCTATTCTAAATATCGGAACAATGTTATTTTATTGTGCTATTTTATTGTGAGTTGGACTAAGGGGAAATTTCCTAAGGGTGGATCAATCAAGTTGGCCATGCCCACCCATTTCCCACAGAAAATACAGGGAGGCACAAAACCTGGGTAGGTGTGGCTGGGGGGGGGGGGTTGTCATGTGACTGGGTGGGAGCGACATTGAATTGGCCATGCCCACCCAATCACATGACCACCAGCCATGCCCATCCACTCACATGACCACCAAGCCACACCCACAGAATCGGTAGTAAAAAAGTTTGAATCCCACCACTGGAAAGAACCAAGATGCAGCAGGAAACAGATTTTTATGAGTTGCTGAGCAACAATCAATAGCTTGCTTTAGGAGATTTTGGGCTAAAGTTACTCCCCAATCTTCAGAGAAAAGTCTGCCTGTAAGGCTCAAACTCAGAAGTATCTTTACACTTCCCAAATTTTTTTTTTCTTTAGCTAAGAATACAATTGTTGAGGGATGACTGGGCAAGAAGGAAGTAGCTTAAGCCCTGAAAATAGGAAATTGGAATATTCTGGGAACACCTAAGCAAATCCTAAGAAGGGATAACCTGCTGTAGACTTTATGCCCATCTATCGTTCTTCCATCTCGTGGTACCTGGTAAGAGATGCACGCTGCCATCTGAGCATGTTCGTTTCGCATCTTTATAGGTGAATCTGGCCCACCAATTCCGCTCTGCCTCCCATCATGGCCTCTTGCTGTCTCCATATGCCTGGCTCACTTTCCTTGAATTCCCAACTGGTTGCTTCTAGATGGCTTTGCTGATTGGCTGCCCTGCGGCTTTAGCTGGAGGTTCACAATCACCAGGGCACTGCTGGGGGATTCTGACATCATGGGAAAGGAGGAGATATCCTGAGGTCAGCTTTGGCTGACACAAATGAAGATGGCCCTCTGCTGTTTACTCATCTCCTGAACATAGAGATGCAAAGAGAACTGTGTCCGGGCAATGGTGTTGGATTGCCATTCCAGTGAAACTAGGCCTTCACCTCTCCGAATCTTCTCTGTCCCTCCACCTTCCAAAGGACTATGATCATCTAGGATCCAGTTGTTTAATGGGGATCCACTCCATGTAACCCCTGCCCACTTGAAAGTATCTCATACGCACAAAATTTGTAAAACCCAATAAAACTTTTGCAATAAAATAAAATAAAAAGAAAGTATCTCATACGATCTAGGTTTATAATAAATGAGAATCTGCGACGTGCATTACTCCCTCCCTCTCACCTCCTTTTCACAATATAACAACAAAAAATAGGTAAACACACATGGCTGATTTATTGCAAAATTCTAGAATTTTGCAAAGGGGAATTGGCAGGAGTAGCCAACACTGCAGAAGATAGGCTTAAGATACAGAAAGATCTTGACAAACTTGAACATTGAGCACTATCTAATAAAATGAAATTCAATGGTGAAAAGAGTAAGGTTCTACATTTAGGCAACAAAAACGAAATGCACAGGTACAGTATTTATTTATTTAAATTTATTTAAATTTATAGCCCTTCTCCACAAAGGACCCAGTATAGGTGGTACCTTGTCAATAGTAGCAACTGTGAGAGTGATCTTGGAATCCTAGTGGACAACCATTTAAATATGAGCCAGCAGTGTGCAGCAGCTGCCAAAAAAGCCAACACAGTTCTAGGCTGCATAAACAGAGGGATAGAATCTAGATCACCTGAAGGGTTAATGCCACTGTATAGTGCCTTGGTAAGGCCACACTTGGAATACTGCATACAGTTTTGGTCGCCACGATGTAGAAAAGACGTGGAGACTCTGGAAAGAGTGCAGAGAAGAGCAACCAAGATGATTAGGGGACTGGAGACTAAAACATATGAAGAACGGTTGCAGGAGCTGGGTATGTCTAGTTTGATGAAGAGAAGGACCAGGGGAGACATGATAGCAGTGTTCCGATATCTCAGAGGGTGCCACCAAGAAGAGGGAGTCAAACTATTCTCCAAGGCACCTGGGGGCAGGACAAGAAGCAATGGGTGGAAACTAATCAAGGAGAGAAGCAACTTAGAACTAAGGAGAAATTTCCTGACAGTTAGAACAATTAACCTCTGGAACAGAAGTTGCCTCCAGAAGTTGTGAATGCCCCAACCCTGGAAGTCTTTAAAAAGATGTTAGATAGCCATTTGTCTGAAATGGTATAAGGTTCTTGCCCACGCAGGGGGTTGGACTAGAAGACCTACAAGGTCCCTTCCAACTCTGCTATTGTATTGTATTGTATTGTATTGAATATAAAACAAAAACAAGACAAGTAAGGGCAGAGGGACATAGTTGCCAATGGTGTTCTTATTCACATTTATTAGAAAGATTTAAAACAGTAGAAGAAACAGATTCGTCTGAACTGAGGAGGAAAATAGGTTGGGGGGTGGTGGAATCTAGATTTAGCACATGTGCAAAGATAACAAAGAAATGCACAGACATACCAAGCCGGGCAGTAGCCCCAAGGCCTCTGCTTGTAGCACATGCTGACTCTTTGCTGCCTCCTTCCTGCCCTGTTTCATTCTCCCCTTTTGTGCAGCCATCTGCTGCAGCTCCTCTTGAAGCCCCACAAGGGGACGCCAATCTCTGGGCTGCAGGGACCTCCCAGAAGAGAGAGATAGAGGGAGGCAGAGCGGGAAGGGGGGGGGAGCAGGTGTCATAGCGTTTGCAGCATGAGTCCTATTAGGAGACAACCCAGGAGCAAAACACAGCACACAGAGACTTAGACATTTAACAGTGGTTTATATGCAACATATACAGAAATATACGTGGTAGCAAATGCCTGACAAGTAATCAATCTTCTTCTGAACTCTACATAAAGAACTTAGCAACGGATACCAGACACAAGGAGAGAGAAATATGCCCTCTCCTGGCTGCCTTATATAAACACTTCTTAAAGTGGTAAAGGCTTTTTTGTGCACCCCTTCACAGTCTTCAACTGGCTATATACCAATGCTGATTCATTTCATCGGCTTTACTGTTGCATCAGCTTTACATTGGCTGGTCAGCTTTAAATCATCATTACCCTGACAGGAGGAATCCTGCTGCCCTCGGTGGGCATCCCAATGTGTACAACTCCTTGGTGTCTAAGAGAGAATGATGTTCAGGCAGCCAAAGGGGTGGTTCTTTTGAGAAAGGAGGGCCCATGTAGGTCTCCTGTTCCATCCAATCTGCTTTGCTTAAAGTGAGGGGCAAGGGCCCAGTGGGGACCCTTGTGCCTCTGGGTCCCAAAGGGGCTTCCTCTCCACACACCCCCTTATGTTTACAGATGGGTTCAGTTCATTCCTGATGTTCCCCTTCAACCAGATCCCCAGCTGTGAGGCTTTTGCTGAGTTGTATCCTGCACAGCTGGCCAGTGATTCTCTCTCCCTCTCTCTTTCTCCCCGACTTTCTGATGTTGCATGACTCGCTTACGCAGCCCTCCCACCGCACACCTGTCAGAGGGAAGGGAAGCAAAGAAAGGAATAGGGCAGGAGAGCTGCGGGTGAAGGGCCTGGGCCTGGGCCTTTTGCCGGCCGAGGAAAGAGCTTGAAGATTTGCCAGGGATTTCAGTCCACTGCCACTCTGCTGGGGGGGGGGGGGGGGGCGGGCGAAGGGTCCTAACAGGAGACGCTGCGCATCGCTTCCAAGAGTCGCGCCTAGTGCCAGGGTGGCGCTCTCCCCTGAGGGCCACCTACCCAACCTCCCCTCCGCCTTGGGCCCTTATTCAGCCCACGACTGGGGAAGCATCACTTCTGGGCTAGTCCGGCTGGCAGGGGAGAGTGCCATGCTGCGGTGCTGCTTCCTCTCAGGCCTCCTGTCCCTCTCTGCTTATGCTCTGCTTCACCCAGGGTGAATGGAAAGCACTCAGGTACCTGGCACTAAGCGCGACTCTTGGAAGTCACCTGTTCCGCCCACCCGCTGGCTCAGGAGCACATGGCTGCTGTGCCCACGGCAACGCTACTCCGCTGAAATTCACAAATCAAGATGCAGGTTTCTGGGAGGGTCAAAGAAGGAAACGGAAGGCTAAGTGCTGAATGCTGATTGGGCCCAGCATCCAGCCAATGGGAGAGAGGCAGAAGGTGAATATTCTACATCATAAGGGAACAAACTGTCAAAAACTGTCAGAAGGAAAATCCATCTGAAGACACGAGTAAGTCCGGTAGAGCTCCTGCTCACAGTTTAATTTGTGGTAGTAGACCAAGAGGCTAGAGTTTGGGTGGGTATCCCGTTCCTAGGCCCACTACCCTCTACTAACAGGGAGAGGGAATGGAGGAGAAAATTGGGGCAGGTGGTAACAGCAAAAAAAAGGCAAAACCTGGAGAGGTAAGGCAGGGACAGGCACAGGAGAGATTCGATAAGGAAATGATTCACACAAGCTCAAGCATCCAAGTAAGGAGCCCAATGCAAGAGATTAGAGCAGGGATGGCAAACCTTTTAGGGACCGAGTGCCCAAACTGCAACCCAAAACCCACTTATTTACCACAAAGTGTCAACAGGGCAATTTTACCTGAATAAGGAGGTTTCATTGCAGAAAAAACAACTCATGCTTGATTAATGTCTTTTCTCTGAAAAAAACAACAATAACAGAGGTTTCAATGAATCAAGCAACTTTTTATTAAAAGGTAAATGTTTGCATTTGGCATGCTTTTGATTAATGTGACTAATTAAGGGGGTATCCACAAACTACAGTACAGCAAAACAGTCAAAATGGTGGCTCTGATAGTTGATCAGAGCTCCTCTGATTTTTTTTATGTGAAACAGTTTTAGCATTTAAGAATAGATGTAACTGTCGGGAAATTTCTCCTTATTTCTATGTTGGTTCTCTCATTGATTAGTTTCCATCTGTTGTTTCTTGTTCTGCCCTCAGGTGCTTTGGAGAATAGCTTGACTCCCTCTTCTTTGGGGAAACCCCTGAGATATTGGAAGACTGCCATCGTGTCACCCCGAGTCCTCCTTTTCATTAGATTAGACATGCCCAATTCCTGCAACTGTTCTTCATATGTTTTAGCCTCCAGCCCCCTAATCATCTTTGTTGCTCTTCTCTGCGCTCTTTCCTGAGTCTTAACTTCTTTTCTACATTGTGGCAACCAAAACTGGACACCATATTATATATTTATATATTTATTCAATTTATACCCCGCCCTTCTCCAAACGGACCCAGGGCGGCGCACAGGAAAATTAAAATACATACAAAACATCATATAAAATTTAAAAAACTAATTCAATAGAACCTGTGCTAAAACCAGATTAAAATCCCCAAATTTAAAAACTATCTAAAAGTCAGTATAGGGGGCTACGCTATTCCAAGTGTGGACTTACCAAGGCCTTAGAAATCCATGCTACCACTTCCTGTCATCTCGATTCTATCCCTCTCTTATTGCAAGGTAGGATTGCATTGGCTTTTTTGGCTGGTGACGCACATTGCTGGCTCATAGTTCAGTGATTGTCCACTAGGAGGACCTAAAATCCAGGAAATATTAGATATTATATAGATCAGATATTAGCTAATTCTGAAGCTGCCTCCATTTTGCTGGCCACTTTCTCTTCTTAACCAAAATGTTTGCCTTTCCGCTTACATCAATTGTCATAACTTTCTCCATTCTCCAGCTGTACACATTGGGATGAGATGTTACATGCACCAATGAAGTAAAATGGCTCCCAAACCACCACCAGCAAAAGGTAAGCTAGCTTTTCTGCCATCTTCTTTTCAAAATAGGTCATCATCATCAGAGGTGATATTCAGCTGGTTCTGACCACTTCTGCAGAACTGGTTACGAAAATTTTGAGTAGTTTGGAGAACCGGTAAATACCACCACTGGCTGGCCCTGCCCCATCTATTCTCTGCCTCTTGAGTCCCAGCTGATCGGGAGGGAATGGGGAGTTTACAGTAACCTTCCCCTGCCACCCCCACCAAGCCATGCCCACCAAGCCACGCCCACAGAACTGGTAATAAAATAGCCCACCACTGGTCATCATCGTCACTGGACGGGACTTTGGAGCAGGGGTGGGTTCTGGCATTCACTGCTGCTGGTTCGCTCATGGGCGCGCCATGCGTGCACGCTCATGCACAGTACAATAAAAATGCTCTGTGCACAGAAGCAAAAAGCAAGATGGCGGCACCATAGGCACCACCCAGAAAACCAGCTGGGGTCATGGCAGGCCTGGGCCGCTGCTGGTTCCAGTGATTCAGGCCACCAAACCACTATCGGTTCAGCCAAACTGGTAGGAACCCACCACTGCCTTGGAGGTCTTGGAGAATGTTACCCATTCCCTAGACTCCCATGGCTTGGCTACTGCAAGATGCTCTACTTGGTGCTGGTCTCTGGAGATGTCACTCCAAGAGAGCCCTCAGACTGGGTACAGTGGGTAGCAAGTTGCTTTGGCTAGCACGATGGGTGGCATATGAATTTAAATCAAAACAGAAATGTTCCCGCAACATGGCCATAGTCCAAAGAAACCTAATCATGCCAGGATCAAGCCTGAATCTGTTCACCCCCATCTAGGCCCACACAGTTTCCTGGCACTGGACCAGGACTTTGATCTTCCCGGGTCCAGAAGAATAATATCATCAGCATATTGATGATATTCTCACCCCAAACTCTGTGGTCCTTGGTGTTCTTTGAGCTTGGCTGTTTCCTTGCAGAAGTTTCATTATCCAAGAAGTGCACTGATGCTGTTACCTAGCTGGGTGATGGAATGCCTGAGAACACAACCAGGCTCAGAGAGCACCAAGGATCCCACCCTCCTCTTTCCTCTCCCCCCTCTGGACTGGAATGGATAAAAACAAAGCTTCCTCATTAAGGCCGCCTGCTTAATCCTTTAGGGGGACTTGGGGCTTTTGGGAATAGGATTCTTGGGTTCCAAATGTGATCGGCCCCATTAGGCTGGGCCTGATCCCATTTGGCATATTGGAGGTCAATTGGTTTTCTGTCTTTCTCTAGATCCAGCTCCAGCTCCACCACCAGGTAAGTACCGTATGCATCCAAACTCCATGTTGTAGGTCAGGGGGTGAGAAAACAACCAAGTTCAGGGAGCTCCCAGGTTCCTACAGTCCTCCTGCTCTTCCTCCTCCTCTTCCTCCTCCTCCTTTCCCCAGCAGTTGCAGAAATGCAATTCCTCATTACATAACTGCAATACAATTCCTCGTTGAGGCCACCTGCTTGATGAAACTTTAGGCAGACATTGTGCTTTTGGGAGAGGATTCTTGGGTCATGCATTAGCCTGGGACTGATCTTTTTATTGTTGTTGTTGTTATTGTTATATCTATTTCATTATATAAAATACGAAGAAACAAAATAGAAATAGGAAATTAAGGGAAGGAATGTTAAGTTGGCTGCTTAGGGCTGCTGGGCAAAGTGACAGCTCAGGGTGTGTGCAAGTGGTGAAGGGGAGGGGCTACTGTTGGAGAGATCCAGATCATCCTCGGCCACAGAAAGTCCCTGGGAGAAGGGAAGGGAAGGGACGAGGGAGAGGAGGGGATGGGGAGAAGGGAAGGGCAGGTTATTCCATCCCAAGAGACACAAGGAGCAGCTGGGTCGAAGGCCCAAATCCATCGGTTCCTTCTTGGGCTGGATGCCTTGACCCTTCAGGGGTGTGTCCAAACTCTGCTCCTTACTTGCTCAGTGAAGCCTGGCATGGATGTTGTGTCTATAATCTAAGGCCACCACAGTGGGCAGGGCAGGTTTAACATCTCCTCCAAAGGTGAGCATTTCATGAAGGCTTCTTCATGAACAGGTTTGCTTGTTGAGGGCCCAGCTCTGGAGCAGATTGCAGATTCGGGCCCCACAGCATGTGAAAATGCATCATGAAGATAGTGTGATCCTTATTGTTACCTCTTCGGATCATTTCTAATCAAGGCTTCCTTTCCAAAACACAGGCACTCCAAACAAAGTGCAACAATGTCTCCAAAGCTACAATTGTGCAACACTTGGCATTCTCATGCTCTTCTCTCTGTTTTTGTACACCCTTTGGTATATCAGTATATGTAAGTTTTTAATTTTATCCAACTAATGAATCAATTCTGAGAGTCTGTAATGGTATGTGGGAATGAGCATGGCAGTTGGAGGGAGGATCAAAAAATGGACAATGGTTGGCAAAGATCCAAGTTAGCCTCCAGCTGCAAAGATGCATTCAAAAGAAAAAAATAAACCAACATACATATGTACACATATTATCCCTTCTAACTGAATACTGATTAATATAGTACTACAATATTGGTTCCTCTCCCTTGCAAAACAGGCACCCATAATTTTTAAACTGGTAAATCTATTTGGAAATTATTGACCTGTGAACTATTTTGTCATTAAGATTTTGTCATTAAGGACAAAATAGTTCACAGGTATCATCATTGTCATCGGTGGCTGCAGCAAAATTTCACAGGCCAATTATCTACCACATCATGATTGAGTGGCCAAAGTCATACAATGATTGGAAGCTTTGCCAAGAGTTGGGGTTCAAATGCAGCAAAAGTTACTGGGAACACCAAGTTGACAAAGTTCTTGAAAATGAACAGGTGAATATCCTGTGGAACTTTTGGATCCAAGACTGAAAGCGGAACATGGAAAGGAAACAATCGAGCACTGAGTTTCTAACTGGAAAAAGAATCCTATGTGCAGGCAATACCTGAAAGATGGTGAAGGAATGGAAGATGCAAAGCCCACATGAAGCTTGTTGAGATCAGGGGTGCAGAAGAAAGAAGCTGAAGGCTTAATTTCGGCTGCCCAAGAACAGACCTTGCAGACCAATTCCATGAAAGCATAAATTCAACATGTCAGTAACCAGAGCAAATGTTGCTTATGCAACGAGAAAGATGAAACAGTGGATTGTCTCATCAGTAGCTGCAGCAAAATCTCACAGACGGATCATCTACAACCTCACGATCAAGTTGCCAAAAATCATACATTGAGGCTCTCTGAGCTTGCATCTTTTCTTGCAGATGTTTCCCAAACAAACAACATCATCAGTGCTAGTAAGGAGTGCAATTTGCTGTAACATTGTACAGTGCTGTTAACACTGACGATGTTACCTAGTTTGGAGAATGAAATGCCTTCAAGAAGAAAAGCTCAGGGAGTACCAAGGACCCCTCATGTCAACCAGGGGTGGGTTCCAGCCGGCTTTACTGCCAGTTTGTTCATGTGCACACTGCACACATGCATGTGCATGCGCAATTCAATTAAACTTGTTCTGCGCATGAGAAGACCTGCAAAACAAGATGGCGGCACCAATGGCGCCAACCAGAAAGCCAGTTCAGGGGCGTGGCAGGCCTGGGTCGCTGGAGCTGGCCGGTAGTGGTATGGTGGCGTGGGTCGCTGGAGCTGGCAGCGACCAACGCCACCATACCACTACCGGTTCGGCTGAACCATGCCAAACCAGTAGGAACCCACCTCTGATGTCAACCCTGAGCTACCAATATTCTCCTTTATTACATCATAGGTTGGAAGCTTTGCCAGAAGCTTAGGTTCAAATGCAGCAAAAATGATTCGGAACACCAAGTTGACAAAATTCTTGAAAATGAGCACATCAAGACCTGTGATACTTTTAGATCCAAACAGACAGACATCTGGCCCACAACACACCTGACATCACTATTGTGGAACAGAAAAAGATTTTTTTTCATTGATATTACAGTACCAGGGGATGCACAAATTGAAGAGAAATATCTAGAAAAAGTAATAAAATATTGTGATTTGCAGCAATGGTGGAAGAAACCAATGGCTGTACCAATAGTAATGGGAGCCCTTGGAGCAAATATCCAAAGGGCTGCCTAGATACGAGGACATTTTTAACTTATTAGACCTGAATATCCTAACTTTGCAAAAAATCACCCTGGTCACTTCTCCATTCTGTCAGGCTTCCAGTCCTGTAAAAGAACGCAGGCTGGAACGTCAAAGGGGCAAGGCTTATAGAAGGGGTTTGCCATTGCCCCCTTCCGAGGGCTGAGCCAAACTGACTGGCCCAAGGTCAGCCAGACGGTTTTGTGGCCAAGGTGGGAAAAGATTTCATGATCTCCCTATTTCTAGTGTGGTACCTTGAACATAACACCAAATGGGTGTCAATCCAACATTATTATATGGTAATTAAACCTCTCCTTCAGGTGCTATTGAAAAGGAAAAACGGGAACCACTTCGGTATGCAGTCGCACAAATTAGGAAATATATGATTGCACAGAATGCTGAATATGGTCAACTTAATGGTAAGTAAAGCGTTCCACTCTGAACCTTCAAATGCATTCCTGTCCCCAAGGCCACCGAGCCCATTTTCCTTCCTCTAAGCTAGATTGGTGGGTTACATCAGAATGGAAGGAGCATTGCCATCTATCCCATCCATCTGCTGCTGGCCTTGAATTCTTCTCCAAGTGACCTCCAAACTGGTTCTGCAGAAGAATCAGGAGCTTTTAAAAAGCCCAGCTCCATCCTGACAGTAAATAAATTGATTGGCAATCTACCGACGGTCGGGAAACAAAATCTGATCAAAGCTTGAGGGAGCCAACAGGATGAAGCCCAAGTCAAGGGTGAACAGGGGAGGAGATCCATTCATCCATTGCTAACCTTCAGCCTCTCCACCAACCCAATGCCAGTCCGCAAGGCACAAGATTTAGGTCATGGCTCTGAAAGGCCAATCTTGCCATGATTCTCTATGGTTTGGTGAGATTGTCCTCCAGGGACCTCGTAATGGGATCCTTCCTGGGGAGAAAACCACTTCCTAGCTGCAGAGACCGACAGACCCCTTCAGACTGTTTCATGCATGGAAGGAAGTGGGCTCTGGATAGACCAGGAGGCAGCTTCCGATCTGAAGAGATGCTCTTGCTACATGTGTTTCAGATACTGAATTGATCCTGGCAGCTGAGAAGGAGTCAAGACGGTTGCTTCCATGGGCTGAAAAGATCAAAGAAATTCAAGCCGAGATTGGTAAATTTCTCACAGATTGAGATGAATAAGAATCCTGAGGGATAGCTTTCTCCCTCTCAGGGTTTGGTGGTTTTTATTTTGCAATTTTCTAGGCACCATCCATCAGTCCTGGGGATTAGAGAGGTGCACCTAGCTGTTTTTTAAAGTAATGTCTTGGGCAGATTGTCAGTTATCCCAACTTGGTCAGTTAGACAAGACTCTCGGGCTCATGATTAGCCAAAAGTTCACTTTACTAAAGCCAAGTGGTTATAGCAGAAGCAAAGCCAGATCTGGGATTTTTGGGCCCAAGGCATATGGTCCCTTCTTCCCACCCACACCCGCCCCTTGTTACCAACAAGTATCCAATTCAGTGCTAGCAAATTGTTTGGGTAAAAGTCCCTATTTTTGCAGGCTGGATGGTTCTGCATTGCTTTGTGTAACTTTGTAGTGGCCAGCCCTTCTCACAGGACAGTATGATGCATAGTTTTGTTGCCTCATGCTAACCCTTCCCTTTATTGCACTCCACTGATCTCCCCCACCTCCCCACTCTGTTGAGTATGGCTATCTGATAGCAGGCAATGCATGGCTGAGCAGGATAGCAGTCCTGACACAAATTTTGCTTTCTTGGGCTCCCTGAAACTTGAAAAGTGAGCTAAAACTACAGCCCTATTCCACACTACCATTCTGCTGGATGGAGGGAACTCCCACATTCATGGTCTAGCTATGAAAGTGGAAATCTTTAGAAAATGTCACTGAAGCTCAGGACGCTAATCATATCAACAGAAGAGGATCTCTGTGGCTCAGGATTGAACTGTAGAGTCCTTGGTTTCGTTACCTGGCTAGGTAACATCTTTAGGCTATTATTTGCTGCTTGGTTATTTGTCTGGTGTTAATCCCTGCTTATTGTGGATGCACTGTGCACTGGTGATGCTCATGGTGCCCTGATGATGTTACCTAGTTGGGTAGTGAAAGATCTGCAGTCAAACAAGCAGACCCAGGGAGCACCATGGATTCCGCTTCCTTGCCAATTAAAATTCATTAAGTCAAATGGTTTTCTCGGGTGCGAGTCCCTCCTTGTGAAGTGGGGCCTAGGGAGGCAGTTGGGCGTGTTAGTTGTATACCTGGCTCCTCGCTATGCAACAACAGCCCTGCCTGAGCTCCTAGAGGTGATAGCCGAGGCGGCGGTTGAGACCCCCAGACTGTTAGTCATGGGGGACTTTAACCTGCCATCAGCAGGCGAAACCTCGGGGGTAGCTCGGGAGTTCATGGCTTCCATGACAGCCATGGACCTGACCCAAGTAGTTGTAGGCCCTACCCACGAGGGCGGACATACCCTGGATCTAATCTTCGTCTCGGGACAGTGGAGTAGTGATCTGGGAATAGGGGATCTAGTCATCACACCCCTGTCATGGACAAATCACGCTCTCCTTCGGCTGGACTTTCCGATCGCCGCACCTCACTGCGGAAGGGAGGCGGAACCGGACATTCCTATATGGTTCTGCTCCAGGCTCCTGATGGACCCGATAAGCTTCCAAAGGGAGCTTGGGCCAATTCCTGTGGACTTGCCCCGCGACTCGACTGAGGACCTAGTGGCCACATGGTTAAGTGCGGCCACGGGGGCCTTGGACCGAGTCGCGCCCTTGCGGCCTCTCTTGCGGCGACGAACTACCTGGGCTCCTTGGTTTACCGAGGGGCTTAGGGAGATGAAGCGCCACAAGAGACACCTAGAGAGCAGATGGAGATCTTCTCGCTCCGAGGCCGACCGAACACTAGTGAGAGACCATATTAGGACTTACTTAGTGACGATAAGAGTGGCCAAACGTGAGTATTGTGCCACTCTTACTGCATCCACAGATAACCGCCCTGCCGCCCTGTTTGGGGTGACCCTCTCCCTCATTCAACAGAGGCCGTGGGAAGCCCCTTTACAGGGTCGAGCAGAGGAATTTGGGATTTATCTGCAGGAGAAAATCACTCGGATTCGGAACGAGCTACCCTCCATCGACAGTGGTCCAGTCGAGCGGGCCGAGGCTGTTCTTGTGGCACCATCTTGGGAGGAGTTTGATTTTGTTACCACCAAGGATATGGACAAGTTGTCAAAGAGACTTAGGGCTACCACATGTTTATTGGACTCATGTCCCTCCTGGCTTGTACTGGCATCCTGGGAGATGACACGAGGCTGGCTCCAGGGCATTGTCAACGCATCTTTGAGTGAGGGGTCCTTGCCTGCCGTCTTGAAAGAGGCGGTAGTAAGGCCCCCCCCTCAAGAAGCCGTCCCTGGATCCAGCATTATTAGAGAACTATCGTCCCGTTTCCAACCTCCACTTTTTAGTGAAGGTTGTTGAGAGTGTGGTGGCTCAACAGTTTCCGCAACACTCGGAGGAAGTTGATTATCTAGACCCGTGCCAGTCCGGCTTCCGATCCGGGCACAGCACCGAGACGGCATTGGTCGCGTTGGTTGATGATCTCTGGAGGGCGCGGGATAGAGGATATTCCTCTATCCTAGTCCTATTAGATCTCTCAGTGGCTTTTGATACCCTCGACCATGGTATCCTATTGCGCTGACTGGGGGGGTTGGGGGTGGGAGGCACCATTTTGCGGTGGTTCTCATCCTACCTCTCTGGTCGGTCGCAATATGTGTTGGCAGGGGGGCAGAGGTCGGCCTCGAGGCCCCTCATATGTGGGGTTCCTCAGGGGTCGGTCCTCTCGCCCCTAGTGTTCAACACATATATGAAGCTGCTGGGTGAGATCATCCGTGGTTTTGGGGTGGGATATCATCTGTACGCTGATGATACTCAGTTGTACATATCCACCCCAGACCACCCCAACGATGCCGTCGAGGTTATGTCCCGGTGCTTGGAGGCCATACGGATCTGGATGGGTGGTAACAAACTGAAGCTCAACCTGTCCAAGACTGAGTGGCTGTGGCTTCCGGCGCCCCGGTTCAGCCAGATTATTCCAACTCTGGCCATTGGGGGCGAAACACCAGCCCCCGTGGAGAGGGCGCGCAATTTGGGTGTCCTCCTGGATTCCCGGCTGTCTATGGAAGATCATGTGGCAGCTGTGGCCATGGGGGCATTTCATCAGGTACGCCTGATGTGCCAATTGTGCCCCTTACTGGACCAGGGTGCCTTACGCACAGTCACTCAAACACTCGTCACCTCTCGACTCAACTACTTTAATGCTCTCTACATGGGGCTCCCCTTGAGGTGCACCCAAAAGCTGAAGCTAGTCCAGAACGCAGCCGCGTGGGTGATTACGGGAGCGCCTAGACACTCCCACATAACACCTATCCTGCGCGAGCTGCACTGGCTTCCTGTGGTCTTTCGGGTGCACTTCAAGGTTTTAACGACCATCTTTAAAGCGCTCCATGGCTCGGGGCCTAGTTATATGCGAGACCGCCTCCTGCCCCATACATCCCTCAGACCGATACGTTCCCACAGAGAGGGCCTCCTCAGGGTGCTGTTGGCTGGACAATGCCGACTGGTGACACCCAGGGGAAGAGCCTTCTCTGTGGCGGGCCCAGCCCTCTGGAACGACTTACCCCCTGAACTCCGCACCATCTCCGACCTTCGCCTCTTCTGCAAGTGTCTGAAGACACATCTATTCCATCTAGCCGGCCTAGCGTAACCTCCATTACTGACTATTAGACAGTTTTAAATTTGGGATTTTTAATTCGGTTTTTAGCACAGGGTTTATTAGAATAAGTTTTTTAAATTTTATATATTTTGTATGTATTTTAACATCCCTGTGCGCCGCCCTGGGTCCGTTTGGAGAAGGGCGGGGTATAAATTTAATAAAATAAATAAATAAATAAGTAGTGATTTCTCCCTTCTCTCTTGATAGCTTCCTTTTCATAGGGATCGGAAGTTGCATTTCTCCATTTGCCAGGTTGAGATGTCAGTGAAGGATCCGTTTGGTTTGCTAGGCCCTTTAGAAGCAAGTCTGTTAGGATATTTATCCTTATGCTATATATATATTGTATCCTTATACATTATATATATAAACCAGTATTCTTAAAGAGTATATTTTGGTGGCGGAGGGAGCCGTGAGTAGGGGGGAAACACGAGTCATCCCGTTAGAGGGCAATTCCATCCAGATGGTCGTGGGGAGACGCAGGTCTGAGGGGAGACAATCTCTATCCTCCCGGTTGAGGGCACAGAACCGTTGGTTATATACGGTGAAGTGCCACAACCCCCGCTTGCTAGGTGGTCGGGAAGTACAGAGCCAGGGCTTGAGGCTGATGTTTTGCAATGCCAGGTCCGTGGTCAACAAAGCCCCCCTTGTACATGACCTTGTGTCAGAGGAGGGGCCGGACCTGGCAGGAATAGCGGAAACCTGGTTGGGCCACGAGGGTGGACTCCCCCTCGTCGAAATGTGCCCACCAGGCTACCGTGCTTTTCATCAGCCTCGGGCCCTTGGCAGGGGCGGTGGGGTAGCGGTTATTGTAAAGGAAAGTCTTGAGCCGAGAGAGACCACTGTGCCACAGACTACCGGTTGTGAGTCCCTCTGCGTGAAGTGGGGCCTAGGGAGGCAGTTGGGCGTGCTGGTTATATACCTGGCTCCCCGCTATGTAGCAGCAGCCCTGCCCGAGCTCCTTGAGGTGATCGCTACGGTGGCAGTGGAGACCCCCAGACTTTTAGTCATGGGGGACTTTAATCTGCCATCGGTGGGCGAATCATCCGAGGTAGCTCGGGAGTTCATGGCTTCCATGACGGCCATGGACCTGACCCAACTAATTTTAGGCCCCACCCACGAGGGTGGACATACACCGGATCTTATCTTTGTCTCTGGCCAGTGGAAGAGTGATCTGGGTTTAGGGGACATAGTCATCACGCCCTTGTCATGGTCAGACCACTCACTTCTCCGGCTCGACTTTCCAACCGCCACCCCCCTCCGCGGGGAGGCGGAACCCGGGTCTCCAATTTGGTTCCGCCCCAGGCGCCTGATGGACCCGGATGGGTTCCAGACGGCGCTTGGGCCATTTCCTGTACCCCCGACCCGCGCCCCGATCGAGGACCTTGTGGTCGCATGGAATATTGCGACCACGGGAGCCTTGGATCGGGTCGCGCCCTTGCGGCCTCTCTTGCGGCCGCGAGTCACCACGGCTCCCTGGTTTACCGAGGAGCTGAGGGTGATGAAACGCCGCAAGAGATGCCTAGAGAGAAGATGGAGGAATACCCGTTCTGAATCTGACCGAACACAGGTAAGAGCCCATTTACGGACTTACATTGTGGCGCTGAGAGTGGCCAAACGTCATCATTGTGCCACCCTCATAGCATCCGCAGAAAACCGCCCTGCCGCCCTGTTTAGGGTGACCCGCTCCCTCCTTCAACAGAGGGTGCGGGAAGCCCCGCTACAGGGTAGAGCAGAGGAATTTGTGATTTTTCTGCAGGAGAAAATCGCTCAGATACAGAACGGGCTACCCTCCATTGATGGCCCAGTGAGATGCCACGAGACAGATCTTGTTTGGGAGGAGTTTGACTCCGTTACTTCCGAGGATATGGACAGGTTACGTGGGCGACTGCGAGCCACCACATGTTTATTGGACCCGTGTCCCTCCTGGCTTGTACTGGCATCCTGGGAGGTGACACGAGGCTGGCTCCAAGAGGTTATCAACGCATCCTTGAGTGAGGGTTCCTTGCCTGCCTCCCTAAAAGAGGCTATGGTGAGGCCCCTCCTCAAGAAGCCCTCTTTGGATCCAGCTCTTTTGAACAACTATCGTCCAGTCTCCAACCTTCCCTTTTTGGCGAAGGTTGTTGAGAGTGTGGTGGCACAACAGTTTCCCCGTCACCTGGAGGAAGTTGAGTATCTAGATCCGCGCCAGTCCGGCTTTCGGCCCGGGCATAGCACCGAGACGGCATTGGTCGCGTTGGTTGATGATCTCTGGAGGGCCAAGGATGGGGGTTGTTCCTCCATCCTGGTCCTATTAGACCTCTCAGCGGCTTTCGATACCATCGACCATGGTATCCTATTGCATCGGTTGGGGGGGTTGGGGGTGGGAGGCACCGTTTTACGGTGGTTCTCCTCCTACCTCTCTGGCCGATCGCAATTTGTGTTGGCAGGAGAGCAGAGGTCGACCTCAAGACCCCTCACATGTGGGGTTCCTCAGGGGTCGGTCCTCTCGCCTCTCCTGTTCAACACATACATGAAGCCGCTGGGCGAGATCATCCGTGGTTTTGGGGTAGAGTATCATCTCTACGCTGATGATACGCAGCTGTATATATCTACCCCAAACCACCCCAACGATGCCGTAGCGGTGATGTGCCAGTGCCTGGAAGCCGTACGGATCTGGATGGGAAGTAACGGACTCAGACTCAACCCGACCAAGACCGAGTGGCTGTGGTTTCCGGCTGCCCGATTCAACCAGCTAACTCCATCGCTGGCCATAGGGGGCGAACATCTTGCCCCTGTGGATGGGGCGCGCAACTTGGGTGTCCTCCTAGATGCCCGGCTGTCCATGGAAGATCAAGTGACAGCCGTGGCTAGGAGGGCGTTTTACCAGGTTCGCCTGGTTCGCCAGTTGCGCCCCCTATTGGATCGGGACGCCCTTCGCACAGTCACTCATGCTCTCGTGACATCTCGACTGGACTATTGTAACTCTCTCTACATGGGGCTTCCCTTGAGGTGCACCCGGAGACTGCAGATGGTCCAGAACGCAGCCGCGCGGGCAATCCTGGGTACCTCTAGGTTTACCCATGTAACACCTCTCCTGCGCGAGCTGCACTGGCTGCCTGTCGTCTTCCGGGTGCGCTTCAAGGTACTAATTATCATCTTTAAAGCGCTCCATGGCTCGGGACCTAGCTACTTGCGGGATCGGATCCTGCCCCATACTTCCTCACGGCCGATTCGCTCCCACAGAGAGGGACTTCTCCGGGTGCCGTCCACTAGACTTTGTCAGCGGGCGACGCCCAGGGGAAGGGCTCTCTCTGTGGCGGGCCCTGCCCTCTGGAATGACCTTCCCCCCGACATTAGAACGACCACGGACCTCCGCTCCTTCCGTCTGAAATTAAAAACATATTTTTTCTGCTTGGCCGGTCTGGGGTAGTCTCTCTCTATGGGGTTTTAGTGTATAGTGGGAATTTTAGTTTAGATTGGGTATTTTAGCACAGGTACTATTTAATTTGCTTTTAAGATGTTCTTGATTGTATATTTATGGTTTTTAGTTTCCCTGTGCACCGCTCCGAGTCCCTACGGGGAGAGGAGCGGTCAAGAAATTAAACTATTATTATTTTTTATTATATGTAGCTTTAAGAACTATGTTGAATTCTGTTTGGCTGTGCTTCTCAGCTCTACCATAAAAGGAAGCTCAGAAACACAGTTCATTCCCTTTTCGATTCCTTTTGATTCCTGTGCTTACTGTTTGCCGTTGAGGAGCTGAAGCTGAAGACTGAAGAAAGAAGTATTTGTTTTGCATCACTGTAAGATAACTCTGTGTTTTGGTGAAGGACTGTTATTGCTTGAGAAGTTAGTATCACTGGTTGGAAGAAGTATTTTACCTGCTACAAAGTAAAGACTATTTATTTTCTTACTATCAGTAAGAAATTGTGGATATTTGGGCAATTCTTTGTACTGTCCACATTCAGGGTGTGTTCTAAGGACTTCCCTTCCATTCATGTTTTCCAGATACTACTAGTTAACAATTCTACTGTGTCACGTATTGCTATTCTACTCATGCAAATCCTGAATATGCACTTTTTAGCCACTTATTTCTATCATGCGTCTCATTGTTTTATCATTTTTGGTTCCAATTCTATTTATTTATTTATAAATTATATTGGCTGCACATCTTATCATATGGCTTACAGTCATAAAACTCAATTTATACATATACAATTACCCTTTTGTCTGAAATGGAATAGGGTCTCCTGCTTGAGCAAGGGATTAGACTGGAAGACCTCCAAGCTTCCTTCCAACTCTTGTTATTCTGTTAATACATAAACAATTAAAATCAAACATTAAAATCAAAGGATGCATGGAGAAGGCAGGGGCGGAGTTGAGGAGAGGTAGGATCTGTTGTTAATCAATCACCTTCATTGTGATGTTCCCCTATTGGGGCACAAAGCCAACTGTCAGACGCAGGCCTTTAGGCCCTTACGAAAAGAGAAGAGGGTTGGGGGACGACCTCATATCAAGGGGGGGGGGGGTTGAGATGTTCCAGGGGCAGGAGCCACAGCAGAGAAAGTCCTCCTCCTGGACCCCACAGGCCATGGGACACTCAGCATGTCTCCTCTGCCAGCACGAATGGGATGGGCCGATCTCAATGGGGTGAGAGAGTCCCTCTAGTAACCTGGACCCCTGCCGTGAAAGGCTTTCAAGGGGATCAGCAACTCTTTGAATTGCACCCGGCAGCACACTGGTAACCAGTGCAGCCCATGGAGCACTGGTGCTACTGGGTTCCTCCTAGGAGCCCCCTAAACTGGCTGCACTGACGCACACTACACCAGCTGTGCCTTCCTGTGGTCTTCAAGGGTAACCCCATAGAGAGCGGATGACGACAGTCCAGCCGTGAGATGACTAGGGACTGACCCACTGAGCACAAGGAATCCTATCCAGGAAAGGCTGCAACTATAATAATAATAATAATAATAATAATAATAATAATAATAATAATAATAATAATAATAATAATAATAATAATAATAATAATAATAATAATAATAATAATAATAAAGTTGAATTTATTAACCGCTCCCTCTCCCCACAGGGACTCGGGGCGGTGCACAGGGAGAATAAAAACAATAAATATACAAAATACATACAATTTAAAACAGATTAAACTAATTCCTGTGCTAAAATCCCATTAACTAAAAATCCCCACTAAATATAAATAAACAATTGCGCAACACAAAGTTGTGCAAAGTCTCTCATAGCCGTGATCAATAACTGCGAGTCCGGGAGAACTTGCAAATTGAAGACTGGATCTGTTTCTCTAGAGGCTCCTCTATTAACTCTATTTTGCCATTTCCAAAACTATTTTGCATTTTCAATTTTAACATTCCTTATTCTGTTTGACAAAGTGCAAATGTCTTTTCTCTTCGCTATGCAATCAAGGAATGACCAACTGACTCAGTCAACAGCAGCCTAATCAAGGAACCAGCAAGAACAATCCCACCAACACCAGCAGGGCAAGCCACATGTATATAACCAGAGAGCAAACCCCCCTCCCTTCTAGTGCTGATGACGTTACCTAGTTAGGTATCTAAATGTCGGCAGGAAAGCAGCTCAGCTGAGAGAGCAGCAAGGACCCCAGAGTTCTTCGCTATTTTTTCTTAAAGTATGTGTTCAAAAATGGATGAAAGTATTTGCCTAACTGTGCTCCTTTTAATTTTTCTTTCTTCTTTCCCTTTTCACGTCCCCATCCTCATTTGTCTCAAAGCTGACCTTCGTTACAAACTGAATGACAACTGGGTGGCTCATGAAGGCTTCCTTTATTTAATTAGTCCTGAATTATTCAACTTTGAGGATACACAGAAACTGTGCAATGACTCTCAAGCTATCGTAGTCGATATTCACGATGACAAGGAGGAGGTAAGTGCCCTCCTCTCTCCTTTTCTGGTGGAATCACTTTGTCATTGACTGAATTTGGTGATTGTATCCTTTGGTCTGTCCCCAACGTCAGCCTGGCCTTGATCTGGCAGAAAAGGACACCAGCTTTTTACCAGCCTTAGTAAATTGGATCAATATGAATGATGCTCAGATTGAACACTGTTCACACATAATATGTGTGTGTGTGTGTGTGTATTTATGTACACATATTTATCAGCACAAATGTAACACACACACACACACACACACACATATATATATGTTTTCTGAGGATTTCGCAGGTGTTTGTATGTAGGTCTTTGGTTGTTCAGGTTTTCTCCCGTGTAGAATTGGAAGTATCTTCACGACGTTTCGATGAAGTCTCATTCATCATCTTCAGGCTGGTGCTTCCGGCTTGGTGCTTCCAGGAGCAATTTGAGATCTCAGCCGGTTCCTCTTTTTAACTGCCAGTGGGGGTGTGACCTGATTGGGTGGGAGCTTGCCTGCATTCTGATTGGGTGGAGGTGTGTTCTGATTGGTAGGGGGCTTGGCTGTGATCTGATTGGATGGGAGTTTGGCTGTGCTCTGATTGGATGGGGGCGTGTTCTGTTTGGGTGGGGGCCTGGTTGTGCTCATGTTAGTCAGAGTTGCAGGGGGATTTGAGCTGGTGAGCTGCATTACTGTTGTTTGGCTTCGCGTTTGTGGTCGTGCCACGTCTCCCTGGTGGGCATCAGTTTGCTTCATGTATGGATTGGAGGGGTTTAAAGTGGCTAATAATGCAGCTGTGGTCTGACTTCTGGTTTGTGGTCAGGCTTCTGGTTTGTAGTCATCATCGGTGTGGGTTTGGGCTTGCTTTTTGCGTGGCTGTGTGATAGTGACATCCTGTGTGGTTTTCGTGAGTGTGGGTCTGGTATCATTCTTTGTGTTAGAGACTCGTTTGTCAGTGAGGGCGGGTTTCCAAATGGCTGGTAGGCGGGAAGTATCATCTCGTTTATTCATGCTGTGTGGCCGTTTTTCTATCTCAATAGCTTCTCTGATTATTCTGTTGTTAAAGTGTTCAATTTTGGCAATAGTTCTGGTCTTTTTAAAGTCTATATCATGTCCTGTGGCTTTGAGGTGTTGGACCAGGGAAGAAGTTGATTCCTCCTTTTTGACTGAGTTTTTGTGTTCTTCAATGCGTGCCTTTATTCTTCTGTTGGTTTGTCCGATGTATGTGGTGGGGCACGTGGTGCATGGGATTTTATATACTCCTTGATTTTCTAACTCTATTTTGTCTTTGGGGTTTCTTAGGATGGTGGATATTTTTTGGTTTGTGTAGAATGCTGTCTTGATGTTGTGTTTGTGGAGGATCTTGCTGATTCTGTCTGTGGTGCCTTTTATGTATGGGAGGAAGGCTTTGCCGTTTTCTTGTTCATTGTCTTGGATTTTAGTGGGGTTTTCTATTTGGATTTGGTTAGTGATCTTGTTTCTTTGGAATCCGTTGGATGTTAGTACGTTGGTGAGAGTGTGTAGTTCGGTTTTTAGGTGTTGTTCGTCAGCTAAGCGTTTTGTTATGGAGATGAGTGTCTTGGCTACAGAGTTGATCTGTGCTGGGTGGTGGTGTGAGAGTGCGTGCAAATAGCGGTTTGTGTGTGTTTTCTTCTGGTAGATGGTGTGTCCTAGGGATCCATTGGATTTCTTATAGACTAAGACATCCAGGAAGGGGAGTTGGTTATTGGCTTCTTTTTCCATGGTGAACTGTATTTTGGGGTGTAGGCTGTTGAGGTGTGTGAGGAAGTTGTCCAGTTTATCTTTCCCGTGTGGCCAGATTATGAAGGTGTCGTCTACGTATCTGAGCCAGAGTTTGAGTTTGTGATCAGATTTTTCTAGAGCTTGGGTTTCAAAGTGCTCCATGTAGAGGTTAGCAATGATAGGTGAGAGGGGTGATCCCATGGGTGCTCCTTCTATTTGTTTGTATTTTTGTCCGTTATAGATGAAGTATGTGTTGGATAGGCAGTGGTTGGTCAGATCTAGGATATGTTTGGGGGGGTTATATTTGTTTTGGATAGCTGTCAAGGCTTCTTTGATTGGTACTTGGGTGAAGAGGGATATGACATCGAAGCTCACGAGTAGGTCGCTGGGCTGTAAGTTTTGTTTCTTTATGATCTCTATGAACTGGAATGAGTTTTTTACGTGTGAGGTGATGGATTCTGCAAAGGGCTGTAGTTGTTTGGCGAGAAATTTGGCTAGGTTTTGTAGAGGTAAGCCTATGGAGCTGACTATGGGTCTGAGTGGGGTTCCTTCTTTGTGTATCTTGGGGAGACCATAGAGCTTAGGGCATCTGGATGATTTTTCTCTGGGAATGATTCTTTGCTGGATCTCTTCACTGATGGGGGAGGCTTTTATTTTGGATCTAGTGGTTTTTTCTAAGTAGGTGGTGGGATCTGTGCTTAGGGGTTTGTAAGTGGAGTTTTGGAGTAGGTTGGTTAATTTGGTTTGGTAGTCAGATGTGTTCATAACCACCGTGGCGTTCCCCTTGTCTGCTGGTAGGATTATTATGCTAGTGTCTTCTTTTAGGTTAAGTAGTGCTGTCTGTTCCTCTTTGGGTAAGTTGCTTTTGGGTGGCTTGCTGGTGCAGAGGATGTTGGTGATTTCGAGTCTGATTCTGTTAGCATCATCGGGGTTGATTTTGGTCAGGCTGGTTTCAAAATCCAAACAACTCGCCACCTGGAGAGCCGAAACACAGACCACCCTCAAGACAGACACACATACCAATAAACTCCGAAGACTAAAAGAACGCCAGAAACAAACCCCTCCCCCCTCACAGCCACACATGAAACAAACAGTGCATAACATCTCAGATAGGATCCTCACCAAAGCTGAAACTAATGTCCTTGCCAGAGGATTCAACTTTGCAGTCGCTCCCAAACACATCCCCACTGAAACCATTATATGCGGAGTTGAAACCAGCCTGACCAAAATCAACCAGCCTGACCAAAAAGAGGAACCGGCTGAGGAACCGTCGTGAAGATACTTCCAATTCTACGCGGGAGAAAACCCGAACAACCAAAGACCTACATATATATATCTTGGTCTCTCAAATTTAAATTTATTGATCAGCGGGTGTAGGTATGCTGGTATTGCTGTCTTCGGGTGTTTTCCCTTGTATATAGCATGGAATTGTTATTGCAACGTTTCAACAAGATCTCACTTGCCATCCTCAGGTTTCGGTCTGCAATAAAATTCCATGCTATATACACGGGAAAACACCCGAAGACAGCAATACCAGCATATATATATATATATAAGTTAGGTTTTTGAGCTGATAAATAAACAAACAAGGGAGACTAGGATAGATCTACTTCAAGCTATTTAGCTCTCATCCGCTAGCCATACCCTTACTGGGATTTGAACCTGGGCTATATTACACACACACACAGAGTATATAGTATATTTGAATATATGTGTGTGTGTGTGTGTATTACAACACAGCAGCAGTCATGAAGTGACCACACTCGCTGCCTCCTGCACCTCAAAAATAATAAGACCTCCCCGAAAATGAGGCCAAGCACTTCTTTTGGGGGTAAAGGAAAAAAAGACCTTGTCTTATTTTCGGGGAAACCATGGACTCACTCTCCTGCATCGACTGTCTCTGGATAATCTCTGGATAGCAAGACATCTGATTGGAAAGCTGTCCTCATGCGTTCAGACCAGGGGTGCAGAAGGCTCACATGAGGCTTCAGGGGTGTGTGGGGGGGGTTGGCAGTCTTGAACCCAAAGCTTGACTGTGGGGATTAAAGCAGGAAAGCACCCGGAGGTGCCAAAACTCAGCAGTTCTACCTGGGTGCTCAATAGAGCTGCAAAGAACTGATTTTCAGCGTGGGGTTCATGCTCTTTCCAAGCTCCACCTGATCCCTCAAAGCTTGGCAGCTCCATGCAACCTGCCATGGAGCTTTTGGGCACAATTGTGGAATGGTGTGGCGGAGTCTTGAAAGCTGCAACCACGGCTGCCATACAGCGGTTGTGGAGGTGTGGAGCGCTGGCAGTGTTGAGAGAGATGGCCATTCCTGGTAGCTGGTAATCTTGCAGGGCTCCTCCCTCCTGGAAGCCCCCAAAACAGGGACCTTGAGCAGCTGCTCGGAAGGAGGAAAGGAGGAGAGCAGATATGTCCTCCCCACCAACCCGAGGTGGCCAAGAGGCTGTTTGTCCTCCACTGTGGGGTGACCGGAGTTTGCATCAGATTGTGTTCAGCGTGGATTCACTGAAGATGGTTGCTGGTTTTATGGGGACAAACTAAGGCCAGAGTGAGGGATGAGGGAAGACTGGCAGGCTTAGGTGGAGATAAGAGAAGGACTCGGCAAAGGGTGGAACAAAGCAGCTCCATTTCATCTCTCCCCTTGGATAGGTGCAAATGTGGAATGGCCCATAGCCTAGGTTGGATCATGGCTTCCATGGCCCTGCTAGTTCACCCAAATGTCTCCTTGGTTCCCCCCGGATGTTCCATTCTTTCAGGAAGCTGATCTGCCCCGCTCTTTGTGGTTGTACCGCATGGGCTGAATTGCTGCTGCTTCTACATATTCCTCCACTGATGCTTCTGGGGAGGCCCCGATTCTGAACGTTGTTTGGGTGAGAATCTCTCCGTCAATCTCTTTTTTCCTTTCAGCAGTTCTTAGAAGATACAATTAGAGGGACACATGGTAGTTACTACATTGGATTGACTTATAAACTGGGGGAATGGAAATGGAATCATACAGTAACTGTTCCAATACACTAGTAAGTGTGTAATTCAAATTTGTTTCATTTAGCCGAGGGGGGGGGGAGCTGTGTCACCAACCCCACCTCTGTTTCTATGCCAAACCAACCAGAGACCAACATTTGGAGTTGTTATAAACTCCCATTGAGGTGAGGGAAAAAGATTTATTTCCTACGACAAAGTCTATAAATGATGCTCATGTTGTCTAGAGGACTAATGGCTGTTGTTTCTTCTTTTCAGTTACTGGGGTCATAAGGAACCGAGAGACCTTGTCAATAATAAATGTTCAAGACTTATAAGTGATTGTAAAGTCAAATTGAAATGTTGGGCTAGTATACACTGTACCACGTTGGCAAGAGCCATTTGCAAGAAGAAAGCTGAGGACAAATGGTTAAACTAATTCTTTGTTGAATTATATTTGTATTTGAGGAACTCAGCGAGAAAAAAAATGCCCATCGGTGAAGCTGGTCTCCCAAAATCAGTTGCCCCAGTCAGCCACTGTGCATGAAAGAACTCCGGGCCTTGATATCAGCTTCCACACAGCTTTTCCATACTGCCTTTTCGGAGATGAAAGACATTGTCTTATTTAGCAAATTAAGGGGCAAGTAAAAAAAGAATGAGAAAAAAAAGAATCCGTCTTTTCTGTATTCATTCTATTTAGTTCACACTAGGCAAACTTGAATCAGAATCAGAATAGTGCTGGAAGGGGCTTTGGAGGTCTTCTAGTGCAACCGCCTGCTCAAGCAGGAGATCTTATACAGAGGTGGGATTCAGCAGGTTCTGACCAGTTCTGGAGAACCGGTAGTGGAAATTTTGAGTAGTTTGGAGAACCAGTAAATGCTACCTCTGGCTGGCCACGCCCACATCTATTCTCTGCCTCCCGAGTTCCAGCTAATCGGCAGGAAACAGGGATTTTGCAGTATCCTTCCCCTGCCACACCCACCAAGCCACGCCCACCAAGCCATGTCCATAAAAATGGTAGTAAAAAAAATTGAATCCCACCACTGATCCTATACCATTTCAGACAAGTGACTCTCCAGTCTCCTCTTAAAAGCCTCCAGTGATGGAGCCCCCACAACCTCTGGTGGCAAGCTGTTCCCTCACAGTTAGGAAGTTTCTCCTTAATTCCAGGTTGCTTCTCTCCTTGATTAGTTTCCATTCGTTGTTACATCATCATCATCATCATCATCATCATCATCACCATCATCATCATCACCATCACCATCATCATCATCATAATAATAATTTTATTTATAGACCGCCTCCTCTCCCCAAAGGGACTTGTCCTAACCTCTGGTGTTTTGGAGAATAAATGGACTCCTCTTTGTGGCAGTCCCTCAAATATTGGACTACTGCTCTCATATCCCCCGTAGTCCTTCATTTCTCAAGGCTACGCAAACCCAAATCCTGCAACCGTTCTTCCTAATATGTTTTAGTCTCCAGGCCTTTAATCGTCTTAGTTGCCCTTTGAACTTTTTCCAAAATCTTAACTTTTTTGTCATGTGGCGGCCAAGACTGGATGCATTGTTCCAGGTGTGGCCTTACTAAGGCTTTATGAAGCAGTACTAAAGCTCCACATGATTTGGATTCTATGCCTCTCTTTATACAACCAAGGATTGTATTAGCTTTTTTGGCTGCTGCCGCAGATGGCTGACTCCTGTCTAAGTAATCGTCCATTAGGAGTCCCAGTGGTGGGATTCAATTTTTTTTTGCTCCCTGTTCTGTGGGTGTGGCTTGGTGGTTGCGGCTGGGTGGTCAGGTGACTGGGTGGTTGCGGCTGGGTGGTCATGTGGCTGGTTGGTTGTGGCTGGGTGGTCAGGTGACTGGGTGGGTGTGACTGGGTGGTCGTGTGACTGGGTGGGTGTGGCTGGGCGGTCATGTGACTGGGTCGGGTGTGGCTGCGTGTTCATGTGACTGGGTGGGTGTGGCTGCGTGGTCATGTGACTGGGTGGGTGTGGCTGCGTGGTCATGTGACTGGGTGGGTGTGGCGGGGTGGTCATGTGACTGGGCGGGTGTGGCTGGGTGGTCATGTGACTGGGCGGGTGTGGCTGCGTGGTCATGTGACTGGGCAGGTATGGCTGCATGGTCATGTGACTGGGTGGGTGTGGTGTGGTGGTCATGTGACTGGGTGGGTGTGGCAGGGTGGTCATGTGACTGGGTGGGTGTGGTAGGGTGGTGATGTGACTGGGTGGGTGTGGTGGGTTGGTCATGTGACTGGGCGGGTGTGGCTGCGTGGTCATGTGACTGGGCAGGTGTGGCTGCGTGGTCATGTGACTGGGTGGGTGTGGTGGGGTGGTCATGTGACTGGGTGGGTGTGGCAGGGTGGTCATGTGACTGGGTGGGTGTGGTGGGGTGGTCATGTGACTGGGTGGGTGTGGTGGGGTGGTCATGTGACTGGGTGGGTGTGGCTGGGTGGTCATGTGACTGGGTGGGTGTGGCAGGGTGGTCATGTGACTGGGTGGGTGTGGCTGGGTGGTCATGTGACTGGGTGGGTGTGGCTGCGTGGTCATGTGACTGGGTGGGTGTGGTGGGGTGGTCATGTGACTGGGCGGGTGTGGCTGGGTGGTCATGTGACTGGGCGGGTGTGGCTGCGTGGTCATGTGACTGGGTGGGTGTGGTGGAGTGGTCATGTGGCTGGGTGGGTGTGGCAGGGTGGTCATGTGACTGGGTGGGTGTGGTAGGGTGGTCATGTGACTGGGTGGGTGTGGCCAACTCTGCATCACTCTGACGAGGGGCGTCTCACCTGCTTCTCCCCTCTCAGCCACTCCTTGTCACCCCCCGGCCTCTGAACCACTCTGGACCACGGAAAGGAAGAAATGGCTCACAAGCTTTGCCCAAGAGTGTGATAGGCAGGTCACAACAGAGTTTTGAGAAGCTACCACAAAGAAGGGGGTGCAATACATTTTCCAAAGAAGCAGAAGGCAAAACAAGAAGCAACAGATGGAAACTGAACATGAAGAGAAGCAACCTAAAACTAAGGAGAAACTTCCCGACAGGGAGAACAATTAACTAATGGAACTACTTGTCTCCAGAGCTTCTGGGGGACAAGTGGTTCCATTAGTTCGATCAATAGAAGTGTTTAAGAAAATGGTATAGGGTTGTGATGGCAAATGTATGGCACACGTGCTGCAGGTGGCACGCGGAGCCATTTGTCAGGGCACGCGAGGTGTTCCCCTCTCAGCCAGCCAGCTGACTTTGGTCTCCTTTTGAGGCCATTTTCCCCCATTTTGTTTAAGGACTCTGCTGTGTTTAAATGTTATTTTCCGGTTCTGGCCCCACATAAGGCAAGTTGTTCTGAAATGGGGATCCCAAAGGGTTATTCCTTTGGTACACAGACCAAGGCATCTGCCTCTCAGCCCCTCAGGGGTTGGGGAGTTGCCTGTTGAGTCTTTCATTTCATCCAAAAAGAAAAGCTTCAGCATTAACGAAAGGAAGTTAAATACAGGTGTAGAAATGAATCTTAACAAAAGTGTTAACTGTTTTTCATGGTTTCCATTTACATTATATTTTAAAAGCCCAATTTCACTTCCATCCTCATTTCTCTTTTTAAACCCCTAATTTCTATTCCTATTTCGTCCATGTCTTTACCTTTAGTCCACGTTTTCCCCTTCTTTGCTCCTGGATTTCTCTCTCTCTCCTTGTCTCCCGCATCTTCGCTCCGTCTGAGGGAAACAGCTGAGAGAACTTTTCCCTCACGCCTGTCTGAGGGAAGGACAAAGATGTCTCTCTCCCTTCCTTTCTTTCAGCTGCTGTTTTCTTTCCAGAGCCTCTCTTCATCAGGGCAGTCTATCTTTTAGTTGCAATCTTCACTTTGACTCCCGTCTTTCATTCTCTTTATTCAGCCATTTCCTTATAAGGCGTGTGGTGGCAGAGCTTCAGGCAGCCATCTTGTCTTCCTTCCTTCTCGACGCCTGCCAAGCAACAGCCCTTTGATTGGTGGCTGCTGTTTGATTGGCAGCTGGGACAACCTGAGGACTGTAGAGCCACATGCTCTAGGCCAGGGGTAGTCAACCTTTTTTATACCTACCGCCCATTTTTGCATCTCTGTTAGTAGTGAGATTTTCCAACCGCCCACCGGTTCCACAGTCATGGGGATTTATACAGTAGGGAAGTCAATTAAATTTTAAAAAAAGGAAAGTGCTTCAGTATCGGACAAAACCCCCACCTCCCACCATGAAAGCTGGAATGCCCACTAGGGAGTGGTAGGGGCCAGGTTGACTACCACTGCTTTAGGCTAAGACCGAAGTGGGCCATTGAAGGCATTCCCCCTGGGAAATCTACATTCGCTGCCCATGCTCGCCTAGAGAAGTTGTAAAGATTTTGGAAAAAGTTCAAAGGGCAACTAAGACGATTAAAGGCCTGGAGACTAAAACATATTAGGAAGAACGGTTGCAGGATTTGGGTTTGCGTAGTCTTGAGAAATGAAGGACTAGGGGGGATATGATAGCTATCATGCCTGCAAGCCACCTTTTTTTTGGGGGGGGTGGGGACTTCAGGCCTGCCACACTTTCTACTGTCTACTTTCTATTGTGGGAAAATGGCAGGGGATTATACAGAGTTAGATGACATGTAGCCATAACAAAATTCTTTCTAGAAAGCCAAGGTCATCGTTTGTCTCTGCACCTCTGCACCTGACCTGAACTGGATGGGTGGAAGCTGCCAGGCGGGCAGTGGGAGATTGGACCATCGGATGGACTTGTGGGTGTGGGGGACAAGATCTTGAACTTTCAACTGGGTGGGAAAACCTGGAAGCTTTCAGATTCGGGTTTTCCCAGATGTGCCAACATAACATCTCTAATAAATTGGAACTTTGAGGAAACACAACCTTCAGAGTTTTATTTGGTTGGGAGAGTTTTTTTGACCTTGACATAAAACAAAACAATAAACCAAACCTCTAAATGGAGAATCCTGGGGTGGCAGATGGGAGGGGTTTAGGGGGGCTTTCAATACTCCAGGATGTAGTTGTACTTGTTTATTTGTTTTAAAGATTGATATGGCCGTCCATCACTCTCAGCGACTCTGGGCAGCTTACAGACAATAATATTCACCCAGCCTTGAACTAAATAGGATGAATACAGAAAAGACAGGTCCTCTTTTCATTCTTTTTTATTTGCTAAACAAGACTGTCCCTTTAATCTCCCAAGGGCGGGATGGAAAAGATGTTTGGAAGCTGATGTCAAAGCCCGGAGTTCTTTCATCCCCCCCACCCCCCACCCTCCCACTGGCTGACTGGGGCACCTGTTTTTAAGAGGCAGCTTTACCAATTGGCTTTTTTTTTTCTGCACTGACTTCATCAAATACAATTTTGTGCAACGTTCACCAAAGAATTAGGTCATCCATTTGGCCTCAGGTGTCTGCTTGCAAATGCCTCTTGCTGGCACCGTACAATCCATACCGACCCAACAGCTCATTTCGGTAGCACATGCATTCAGAATTCCTGCACATTTCTTGCTACCGGGAGGTCGAGCATGCCAGTAGCTGAAAAGAAAAAACAACCACCATCAGTCCTCCAGGCAAAATGAGTATCTGCCAGGGTGTCCCCCCCACCCCCCCAAAGGAAAGAAAACTCAGAGACTTGTATTTCCTCAAAGTCCAACTTTTTTAGAGATGTCATGTTGGCATATTTGGGAAAACCCGAATCTGAAAGCTTCCAGATTTTCCCACCCAGCTGAAAGTTCAAGATCCTGGCCAACACCCACAAATCTATCCCATAGTCCAATTCTTCATTGTCATGAAGACAGATTCCTCCCATCCACATCCATCCAGGTGCAGGGACAAAAGTGACCTTGACTATCTGAGAAAGAATGTTATTATGGCTACACATCTCCCATACTCTGTATAATTCCCCTCCCCCCCATTTTCCCACAGTAGAAAACGTGGCAGGCCTCAAATCCAAAAAGAAAAAAGATGACTTCCAAGTCTGACACTATCATTTATAGACTTTGAAAGAAGAAAACCATTCACCTTCTTCCCTCACCTCAGTGGGAGTTTCTAGCAACTCCAAATGTTGGTCTGTGGTTGATTTGGCAGAGAAACAGAGGTGGAGTTGCTGACACATCTCCTCCTCAATCCTTTGGAACAGGCCGTGGCAAAAGATTAGGCATCTTTTATTTTTTAAAGGATCGTGGCACCCTTCTTGGTTGCTTCAGGAATTGAGGCTTGGGGAGAATTCTGGAGTGTTTCTATCCCCATCTTCACTGGGGGCGTTAGGGGAAGGAGAAGACAGGCTGATGGGAACTCATTGGTGGGGCACTGTAGACTTTGGTCCTTTCCTCATTATTATCTCCTTGCAAGAAAGCATTGGGGAAGGTCCTCCATCCATTCAGGGCTCAGTCATCCCAATGTGTGATGGAATATGCACCTCCAGGACCCGGAAGGGAGAGAGATTTGCCTACACATCGTTTTCCCAGGAAGAGGCCTATATTAAGTGGCTGTATTTGCTTGTGGCTTCAAGTTACATACTGAATACTGAGTTATGATCATAACTACTGCATCTTATGCCATCTCTTTCAGATCTAAAGACATTTCAAGCTATAAAAACAAAGGTGAATGAGACACTTACAGAACTAAAGGATTAGTCTTAGTATCATACCACATCCAGTTGGTCTCATGAATCAATCCAATGAAGTAAGGACCTTGCTTTTTTTGAAGTGCTTCTTCTAAGAACACCTGAAAGAAAGAAAGAAATCCAGACATCATTTACATATCTGCTCACCTCCTTTCCTTCTTCTGAGCAGCTTCAGCTCTAAGTGGCTTTATTATATTTATCTTTATATTGTATACCTTGATTAAAAGCAGGGCAATTAAAAGCCACAAATCTCTTGGGAGTCACTAGCAAACTCAAAGTATTTGCCTCTGTCCATCTAGAGAAACAAATTCTTGCTTGCATGTGTTCTGTGTGATTGTTCATACACATTGCTGATGAAGGAATCATGGATGGGAGTGTGGGAAGAGGTGCGAAGAAACTTTTGGACCGGCCTCTTTAAGCCTGGCCATCTTGGAAGCTGTGGACTTAGGTGGCACGAGACTGCATGAGGTTGAAAGTGCAGGTTTCGGTCAGGTGGAACCTCTTTGAGGGTCTGGTTGAAGTTCCACAATGGTTTCACCTTCATAAAAGTTAGGATAGACATTGGCTCAGTTCTTCAGTAATGCCTCCTGATGATGTGATGATCAATTTATCCATTCAGTCGTGTTCGACTCCTGGTGATTTTGTGGGCCAGGTCTCTCCACATCTTCCAATCTTGCCCCCTTAGTTTGTTCTATGCTGTGGCTGGTGCCAGCTTCAATGGTGTCCAGCCACGGAGTCCTTGGGCAGCCTGTGCTCCTTTTCGCGCTAACACTTCCCAACCGAATTGCTTTCTCCAGTGAATTCCCACACACGACATGGCCAAAATAAGTGAGAGGCAGTTTTGTGGTTTTGCTTTTAGTGACACGTCTGGTGTTATTTCTTCCAGTACCTGTTTGTTAGACACCTTTGCTGTCCAAGCCTTCTCCAGCACCACAGCTCAAATCAGTTGGTTTTCTTCCTGTCTTACTTATTTAAGGTCAAACTTTCACAACCGTAGGTAACTACAGGGAACATCGTAGAGCAGACTAACCTTCATTTGGTTGCCAGGTTGATGTCCATGCTTTTCAATATTTGGCTTAGGTTCACTTATATGTGACCCAGTACAATTTGATGTTTTATTTTTGGGTTGTGTTGTGTGCCACTATGTGCCTGCTTATTCTCCTAATCCCTTTCTCTCCAAGAATGTAAGTACAAATATTAGTCTGCTGTTTGATCATTATCCAAAGGCTAAGGTGAGCATTTTAAGTGTGCAGGAGTATGGAAAGAGAGTTGCAAATTTACTTGTGTGCCCAACCTATCTACGTGTGTGTGGAGGGGGGGGGGGGATGGAAGGATGCAGGGGTGGGTTCTGACAGTCATTGCTGCAATAAAAATTGCTCTGCGCATGCGCAGAAGCAAAAGACAAGATGGGGCGCCTATGGCACCGCCCAGAGAACCAGATTGGGGGCAGGGCAGGCCTGAATCGCTACCGCTCCAAACCGGTAGGAACCCACCTCTGGAAGGATGGAAGGAAGAAAGGAAGAGAGGAAGAAGGAAGGAAGGAAAAATGAAGTAATAAGGAAAATTGCAGAAAGAAAGAATAAAAAGAAATAGAAAGGAGCTTCCAATTTCCTTTGCACCACATATAATGTACCATATCTGCACCACAAATTATTTCTTACTCTATATTATAAAAAGCTCATTATTTCCTATTATCTATTTCTTTCTAAAGATCAAAACCAAAAGTGTAAGTGCCTTTTTTTCCATTTCATGCAAAAACTTTGTAAGTCATTTCCAGTCAGCCATAAATGTACATATTGTTTCTTCTATGATCGAAGAAGTTAATTTAGTCATCTTTGCAAGTTCCATCATCTTCACCAATTCCTGATTAAGGGAATGATCAAATCTTTCAACTTTGGAGCATATAATAATCTTGCTGCACTTGTCACATACAATACAGTACAATACAATACAAGCAGAGTTGGAAGGGACCTTGGAGGTCTTCTAGTCCAACCCTCTACCTAGGCAGGAAGCCCTATACCGTTTCAGACAAATGGCTATCCAACATCTTAAAGATTTCCAGTGTTGGGGCATTCACAACTTCTGGAGGCAATTTCTGTTCCACTGATTAATAGTTCTAACTGTCAGGAGATTCCTCCTCAGTTCTAAGTTGCTTCTCTCCTTGATTAGTTTCCACCCATTGTTTTGCCCTCAGGTGCCTTGGAGAATAGCTTGACTCCACCTTATTTGTGGAAGCCCCTGAGATATTGGAAGATATTTAGTGTTTTAGGATTTTAGGTTTTAGCGCAGGGTTAAAGTAGTTTAATCTGATTTTAGATATTTATATTGTTTCATGTTTGTATGTTTTATAATCCCCTGTGCACCGCTCCGAGTCCCTTCGGGGAGAGGGAGCGGTATACAAATAAAATTTCATTCATTCATTCATTCATTCAAGACTGCTATCATGTCTCCCCTAGTCCTTCTTTTCATTGAACTAGACATACCTATACTTTGAACTAGACATACTTATTTAATTCGATATTAATTATTTATATTTTGTACTGTTTGTTTTAACTTCCTGTGCACCGCCCCGGGTCCCTTCGGGGAGAGGGTGCGGTTATATAAATTTGACTAATAAAATAAATAAATAAATACCCAGTTCCTTGTATTTTTAGTTGTCTGCCCATTAGTCCCAAAAGAAAAGTCTCTTCAGTTGCAATTTAATCTTTAAAATATTATGAATTAATGTATGTATTTATGTTCAAAAGTCCTTGGCTTTCTTTACTTCACATCTGGATGTGATGGTGCTTTCCTAGACTGAGCTGATGCATAATTCTGGGATCCTCCTAGACTTGCAACTCCTACTCAAGATCCAGGTGGCAGTCATGATGTGGGAGAGGCTTTGCACAGATTCATCTAGGGTGCTTTACTCATGGCTGTGAGAGTTGGACCATAAGGAAAGCTAAGCACCAAAGAATTAATGCTTTCGGATGGAGGGGTTGGAGAAGTCTCTTGGGATGCAAGGAGGTCCAATCAGTCGATCCTAAAGGAAATCACCCAACTGTTCTTTGGAAGGACAGATCCTGAAGCTGAAGCTCAAATATTTTGGCCACCTAAGGAGAAGAGAGGACTCCTGTGAGAGAAGATGGAAGGCAAAAGGAGAAGTGGATGGCAGAAGAAGAAATAGATACTGTAGATAGAATTTGAATTTGGGCAAAATCCAGGGAGCAGTGGAGGACAGTGGGGTCAGGCGTATTGTGATCCATGGAGTTGCAAAGAGCCGAACACAACTTATCAACTGGACGACAACCAGCTTTACTTGTGGTCATGCCTTGGTCCCTCCCTTTTAGATTACTACAGTGCACTCCACGCGGGCCAGCCTGTGGAGACCACCCAGAAACTTCAGCTGGTCCTGAATGCAGCAGCACACATCCCAATGGGTTTCCCAATGGGTGAGCTACACTGACCTCCACGTTCTTCCTGGCTGCAGATAGATTCTGCTCCTCACCTCTAAAACCTTATGTGCCCCAGGGCCAGGTGATGATCTGGATCTTCTGAATAAGGGGGACATTCTCATAGCCCCTTATAATAATAATCTAGTCCCTAAATAATGCCAATAATGCCTGCCCCATACATCCCTTAGACCGATACGCTCGCACAGAGAGGGCCTTCTCAGGGTGCCGTCGGCCGGGCCCAGGGGAAGGGCCTTCTCTGTGGCGGGCCCAGCCCTTTGGAACGACCTACCCCCCGAATTACGCACCATCACCGACCTCCGCCTCTTCCGCCAATGTCTAAAGACATATCTTTTCCAACAAGCCGGCCTAGCCTAACCTCCCACCGGGACTTTTAGAAAGTTTTAAATTGGGTATTTTAATAATTGGGTTTTTAGCATAGGATTTGGATAGTTTAATGTATATTTTAAATTATTTATTTTTTGTATTTTTGTATGTTTTTAAATTTCCTGTGCGCCGCCCTGGGTCCTTTGTGGAGAAGGGCGGGATATAAATATAAATAAATTTAAATAAATTCAAAATTCAAACTGATGGGAACCAGGAAGCATGGAGTCTCTGTCCCCTGGAACACTCTGCCCACTGAAGTTCAACAGGCCTCTGACCTTCTGGCTTTCCATGAAGCTATTAACAGAATAACTGAATAACAGATTTGGAAGGGAACTTTGAAGTCTTCTAGTCCCACCCCATGCTCAGATAGGAGACCCTAGATCATTCCAGAGAAATGGCTGTCCAATCTCTTCTTCTGAACCTCGGTGGCACAGTGGTTAGAGCGCCATACTGCAGGCTACTTTTGCTGCCTGCTGGCTGCCTGCAATTTGGCAGTTCAAGTCTTACCAGACTCAAGGTTGACTCAGCCTTCCATCCTTCCAAGGTGGGTAAAATGAGGACTCAGATTGTTGGGGTGGGGGAGAGATATGCTGACATTTGTAAACCTCTAAGAGAGGGTTGTAAAGCACTGTAAAGTGATATATAAGTCTAAATACTATTGCTATTCTTAAAAGCCCCCAGTGATGGAGCATCCACAACTTCTGGAGGGAAGACGGTCCAGTGATTAATTGCTCTCATTATCAAAAAAAAATTCCTTAGTTCTAGGTTGGTTCTCTCCTTGATTATGTTCTGATGCAGCCTTAACAGAACCAAGAAATAGACTCCTTGTCCCGAAAAAACCCTCTTTATTTAGCTCCCATGAATTAATGGCATTCACAGACTGAAAAGTCCTTCAAAAGGTTAACTTCAGTAAGAGACCTTATCAGTTCCTGGGATACTTGCCAGGCCAGGAGCTTCCAGTCGCAAAGCTATAAATTTCGTTCTCTGCAAGCAGTCTCTGAGGCAGGAACCACGATAAGCCAATCTTCCAAAAGAAATCCGAAGGGTTGTCTCCTGCAACCAACCCCCCCCCCCTTTCCTCCTATTTATTCCCCAGCCATGGAGGGGCCATTCAGCGTCCATGTGTGCCTTTCTTTCCAAGTTGGCTCCTCATCCTCAGTTGTTCTCCTCCTAACAGCTCTGTGCATGCGCGCATCTGGATCAGGCCCCAGCTGTTCGTCCTCCCCACTTATCTCCGACTCGGCTGGGAAATGTCGGACAGCCCTGGCTCTATTTCTGCCTCTGATGCAAAGCATCCATCAGAGCCTTTCCCAGACTCCAGGACTGGCCCAGGTTCCTCCCCAACTTCCTCATTGTGTGGGTCTGCTGGCAGCTGTGGGCCACAACAGATTAGTTTCTATCCTTTGCTTCTGGTTCTGGCTTCAGGTGCTCGGATAAGATGAAGGGACTTTTGTCAGGTTTTTCTTTTTAATGTGTTTAGTTCTTTATGGTTTTAATATGGTTTTAATGCTGTTTTAAGTTTTGATTGGTGACAAGATGGACAGCTATATAAAGTTTTAAAGAAGTAAAACTGATTGTAGCAACTGATTTAGAAAACAAATATCTATAGAAGCTAATAGTAGGTTATTTTAATTTCGAAGGATTTAACAAATTGTTCTTGTATTTCTAGTGTCTCAGAAGCTGAAAAGGCTGCTGGTTCAAACAATGTTGTTAGCAAATGTTGTAAATGTAATGTAAATGATCGATAATCTTTATGTCTTAAAAAGTCTGTGATAAAAAATATTCTTCATTATCTGTCAGTTGGTCCAAAAACAATATCCTTGTTTCCATCCAATTGTTCCATATCACCATCCATTTCCCAATTCTCAAAGTTAGGATGCCTCATAAAAACAGTTTTGTATTTCCCATATGTGCTTTTTCAAAAGGCTACTGGACTGTCTTTGTTTTTTCTTGAAGAAGTTTCACTTCTCATCCAAGAAACTTCTTTAGTGCCTTAAGAAGTTCCTGAACTGAAGAAGCTTCTTGGATGAGAAGCAAAACATCTTCAAGGAAAATCAAAGAGAGTCCAGTTACCTTTCCAAAAAGAAGGTTTGGGACAACCTGATCTGCATGACTGAGAATCTCCATAGACATTTCATTTTGTGTGGGGGGAAATCCACCAAATATAAAATATCCCTTCATGTTGTTCACATTGCCAGTAAAGATTTGAAGCACCTTCACACATTCTAGATCGGCGTTTCTCAGCCTTAGCAACTTTAAGACAAGTGGACTTCAACTCCCAGAATCACCCAGCCAGCAACTGTTCTAGACAATTTCTCTGGTGACAAATGTCAATGATGCATCATCTTATAAAAAATAAGAATTACATTTAAGTTTAGAGCACAATGCAAATTTCAGTCCTTTCCCATTGTGCCATTTTAGCCCATTTTATCATATATTCTTCATTTCTTCTTTTGCCTCTTATTTCAACCAAATATGCATACATATTAGCAGTGTGTTCATCTTTAGTAGATAAATGCTATGTCAAAATCAATTTTACAATATATTCAGCATAATAAATTAAATGATATTATTAATGATTTAAATTTCTTATCTAATTCTAGAATATAAATACATAAAAATAATAAAATGTATCCACTTTAAATCTTTTTAACAATTGTACATTAGAAAATCATTGACAAGCATATTCTTCTATCATCTTTAGATTATTATTTTTTTAACAATTTCCTGGCAAAAATTCTACTTTATCACATATTATATTTATCACATACTAGATTAGCCACTTATGTTTGTTTATCTTTTCTGGTCTATAAAATGCTTTTTTGTGCTGAAAGCCATAAAGGTATTTTCAGGTGGAACCTAAATTTGCATTTATTCTATACTGTAAGAATATCTTGCCTAACATAATGGTTTTAAAATTGTCATTCAGCTTGGCTTTATTGTACCATAGGTATGTATCCATGCCACCCAAACCTCCGATCATGACTTTCTAACTCCAATTGTCTTCTATTTCTCAGCAAGACTCATTCCTTCATGCAAATTAAACAGCAAGTAGTGAAATATTATTTCAAATTTGGTTACCTGTATCCTTTTGACACTGTAAAGCAAAGGAAAGCTGGAGTAAGATTGTAAACACAGTTCCAATTATGTAATTTTCATTTAGCAACTATCAAATCTATGAACCATATTTTACTTACCTCCTCTTCGTCGCTTACTTCTGAAAGAAGTGCAGCTCTTTCACTTTCACAATAGGTTCTGAACTCATGGTGGTTAAGCACTTGGTTATTTAATGAATAAATGTATCCCTTGTATGCTACCCAGTCACTATTCAATTTGTTTTCAATGTTAACTTTGAACCAAATCAGGATTACGACATGGAGAGAGAAAGGCAAAAAAAAGCACAATTAGATTAATCAGTGGTTAGAATCAGGGTATACTCTAGTTTTATCTTTCTATTCAAAAATTACGTAACATTGGTGGGATTCAAATAATTTAACAACAGGTTGTGTGGACATGGCTAGGCCGTCATATGACTGGGTGGGCATGGCCGACTCAACGTCACTCACAGCAAGATGGGGCTGCACCTTGCTGTGAGTGATGCTGAGCAGGCCACGCCCACTCTGTCACATGACTGATGATGCAAAGATAAGGCGATTTGCTATGTTGCTATGTACCTTCCCCCCCCCCCCCCCCACTTTTGGGCTGACAAAATAAAAGCCCATCTAAAGATGGTGACTGCCTGCCCAGTGTGCCTGCACTGGAAAACCGATGGTTGGGGCAGAGGAGCAGTCCTCCTTAACAAGTTCCAAACTGCTGCTGCAAGCCTGGGTTTTGTTTTGGGGCTGGGTTTTTTTTTTTTTTGGCAGACGTCCCCCAGAGATGCCCTGTTTTTTTATGGAATAATTTCTGCACTGCCAAATATTACTGTGCCTGTGGGGCTGCTTATTGCAGCTGTCAGGGCTGCCCAAGTTACGAACCTCACTGGCTCAGGGCGACTGTGAGGAGCAAGAGGGGAAGCCAAGGCATTTGCCCCATAGCGGCCAATTTCACGCTCTTTCGCTCCCGTGCGCGAAACGTCTTCCAGCTCTTCAAGATCGACTTAAAGAGCAGTCAGGTTTTAGACTCTTCTGCTGCTTGTTGTGGGTTGCTTGGAAAAACCTCCACCCTTGCTTTTGTACGCGAGAGACCCAGCGGTTGACCTTTTATCCCCACTGCATGCCAAAGCACCCCCTCCCATGCTCCCCCCCCCCCCCCGTTAATTCACACTAATGATCCCTCTTTGGGAGACTTTGTCAATTGTTCATTGTTTTGCGACTTCTCAGCCCCCATGGAAGAGCAAAAGTAGCTGGCGGTGAGGGCAACAGGGGCATGGTGCTCCGCGAGGAGTGTGAAGGGAGGCAAACCCCACGCCTCTGAGGAGAAGAGGAGGTGGTGACGCCCTGGCTGTCACGCGTGGGGAAGCCAACAGGGAAGGTAGGCAAGCCTGCTGGGCCTTGGGGAACATGTGGAAAGGGTTTGGTCAGCCAGAATTATAACAACCTGTTTGCCCAAACCGGCTGAATCCCACCACTGGTTAATTTCCTTTATTTATTTATTTTTTATTGCTGCTTAATCTGAAGAGGGACAGTATTATGGCAATCTCTATATAGAATCCTTGGATGCAAGATGAGTGGCAAATACATTTCAGAATAAAGAAAGAAAGGCAATCTCTATCTACAACGATATCCACCCATCAGTTGGAGAAGTTATTCTGCTGCCTTCTTCCTGTGCCTCTTCAACAATCAATAGGCATCTAATAGAGGATGTGTTCAGGGCATCCTCAATTTTTCTTCCTTACCTCTTATTATGAAATATATTTTACAATGTGCATAATAATAAATTCTTCTAAGGAGAAGTTTGTTTGACCATTAAAGTTAAACAGAGAAGATCAAGGGTCATATTTTCTAAACCATGAATTTTGGAGGTTTTTCCATCGTGGACAATTTGGTGGCAATTTGGAATAAACCCAGGGAAGTCTCCACAAAGAGGCAGGATCTTGATCACACTGCCAGAATGGGGAAGCTCCCCACCTTGCATATATATGGAATAAGAGAGTTGGGAGGGACTTTGGAGGTCTTGTAGTCCAACCCCCTGCTCAAGGTTGGTGGATGCTGCCTTTGAATGGGACTTCAACCCAGCCCCCAAAGACCACCCCAACACCATCACCCCAGTTTCAGGGTGGGCTCTCCTTCCCTTCCCATACTATACTTATCTGTCAAAACCTGTGAAAAACATACCATTCTCAGCTTCAATTTCATTGATCAATGTAGCCCACGGCAACAGTTGTGTTGCAAGCTTTTCAGCTTCCAGGATTATTTCAACATCTGAAACAAATGCAGCAAGAAAACATACTTAGATATGAACAGCCTTCTGCCTCTATTGAAAGAGCCCATCTTCCAGCACCACAGCAACACAAAACAAGCATCTGAGGACACATGTAGGATTACGAAGCTAGGAAAAGGCCTTCGGTTAAAGGAGGATTTTTGTAGCTCAGGATTGAAATGAGGGGTCCTTGGTACTCTTTGAGCTTGGTGGTTTTCTTGCAGACGTTTCATTATCCAAACCTGGTAACGCCAGCAGCATGCAGGTGGTGGCGCTGATGATGTCGCGTAGTTTGGGTCATGAAACATCTGCAAGAAAACCACCAAGCTCAGAGAGCACCAAGGACCCCTCGAAAGCTCCTTTTCCCTGTCCCCAAAGAGATCCCAAGGGAAAATAGATCACTTTCTCTGGCGAAGCTAAAGCCCAGCCTTTGCCCCCAATGCTGTGTGATTTCTTGCTGGCCAACGGAGACATAGGCAGGTGTCTTTGTGAAGCTCACCCTGGAAAGCAGTGAGTCAACTTCCTGTTTGCAGGAGTCAATCATATCTCAGCAAGGCAAGGGAGCCAGTCTGGAGTTAAGGGCTGAGGAGACCATGAATTCTCATCCAGCCTTAGGCACAGAGCCTGGGCCAGCCCCTCACTCTCAGCCCTGGGAAGAGCAATCTGGCTGATTGAAGGCTGACAGGAAGAAGGAATCCAAGTGGAAACCAGACTAAAGGCTGTCCATGTGTTGTGCATGTTCACATCATGTCTTATGACTGCTGGTTGGTGTGGAATGGATGCCTTCTGCTAGCCTTCTGCCTGGTTGTCCTATGAAGTGGCTGTTGCAGTCTTTATACACTATAACAGACAGTCCCTCAGATAACCTGGTCCCAAGCCATGAAGGACTAAAGGTGACAACCAGCATCTTGAATTGCCCCTGGAAACAAAACAGCAACCAAGGCAGCGCCCAAGGAGAGGTGATACATATGCACACTGGGGTCTGCACAAAACCATGCGGGCCACTATAGTTTGCACCAACTGAAGCTTCCGGACGCTCTTCAAGGGCAGCCCCATGTAGAGCATGTTGAAATAGTCAAGACGGGAAGTGACTAGTGCATGAGTGACTGTTAGTAGGGATTGCTGGTCCAGGAAAGGGCATAACTAGTGCATAACTCATAGTTACAATACAATACAATACAATACAATACAATACAATACAATACAATACAATACAATACAATACAATACAATACAATACAACACAACACAACACAACACAACACAATACAATAGCAGAGTTGGAAGGGACCTTGGAGGTCTTCTAGTCCAACCCTCTGCCTAGGCAGGAAGCCCTATACCGTTTCAGACAAATGGCTATCCAACATCTTCTTAAAGACTTGCAGCGTTGGGGCATTCACAACTTCTGGAGGCAACTTCTGCTCCACTGATGAATTGTCCTAACTGTCAGGAAATCTCTCCTCAGTTCTAAGTTGCTTCTCTCCTTGATTAGTTTCCACCCATTGCTTCTTCTCCTGCCCTCAGGTGCTTTGGAGAAGTTGACTCCCTCTTCTTTGTGACAACCCCTGAGATATTGGAAGACTTCTATCATGTCTCCCCTGGTCCTTCTTCTCATTAAACTAGACATACCCAGTTCCTGCAACCGTTCTTCCTATGTTTTAGCCTCCAGTCCTCTAATCCTCTTTGTTGCTCTTCTCTGCACTCTTTCTAGAGTCTCAGCATCGTGGCGACCAAAACTGAATGCAGTATTCTAAATATGACCTTCTCAAGGTCTTATAAAGTGGTATTAACACTTCACGTGATGTAGATTCTATCCCTCTGTTTATGCAGCCTAGAACTGGGTTGGCTTTTTTGGCAGCTGCTGCACACTGCTGGCTCATATTTAAATGGTTGTCCACTAAGATTCCAAGATCCCTCTCACAGTTACTGCTATTGAGCAAGGTACCACCTATACTGTACCTGTGCATTTTGGTTTTCTTGCCTAAATGTAGAACCTTACTCTTTTCACCATTGAATTTCATTTTATTAGATAGTGCCCAATGTTCAAGTTCGTCAAGATTCTTTTGTATCCTAAGCCTATCTTCTGGAGTGTTGGCTATTTCTGCCAGCTTGGTGTCGTGTGCAAATTTGATGAGTTCCCCATTTATCCCCTCATTCAAATCATTGATGAAGATGTTGAAGAGTCCTGGGCCTAAAACAGAGCCTTGGGGTACTCCACTGCATACTTCCCTCCATGTAGATGCAGTTCCATTGAGGACTACACGTTGACTGCAGTTGGTCAGCCAATTATGAATCCATCTGGTGGTGATGCTGTCTAACCTACATTTTTCTACTTTATCTAGTAGTAGGTTATGGTCTACATTATCAAATGCCTTGCTGAAGTCCAAGTAAATTATATTGAAGGCATTCCTCTGGTCCATTAATTTTGTCACTTTGTCAAAGAATGCAATAAGATCAGTCTGGCATGATCTTTTTTTGAGAAACCCATGTTGGCTTTTGGCTATTACTGTGTTTATTTCTAGGTTTTTGATAATTTGTTACATGATTATCTTTTCCAGAATCTTCCCTGGTATTGAGGTCAGGCTGATAGATTAGTTTCCTGGATCTAATTTTTTTCCCCTTTTTTGAAGATGGGAACCACATCAACTCTTTCCAGTCCTCTGGCAGTTCCCCAGTGCTCCAGGATCTCTGAAAGATATAGTTCATTGGTTCTGTAGATCTCGTCTGCCAGTTCCTTCAGAATCCTGGGGTGTAATCCATCTGGTCCTGGTGATTTGATCTCATCTAGGATAGACAGGTGCTACAGATTATGTTCCTAATCTGATTTTTGTGGTGCTGTTTTTCATAGATTGGACTGTTTTATCCCTTTGTGTATAGACAGATGCAAAAAATGAGTTAAATAGTTCTGCTTTCTCCCTGTTGCTTGTCTTCTTCTTGCCACTTTCTCCCAGCAATGGATCAATTGTTTCCTTAACCTTTTTCTTGTTTTTAACATGTTGGAAGAAGCTTTTTTAAAATTATTTTTTAATTTTGTGACAAGCCTTTCTTCATTGTGAGCCTTAGCTTTCCTCACTTCATTTTTACAGGCACAGGCTATTTGCTGAAATTCTGCCTTAGTTATGTACCCCTCTTTCCACTTTTTATACTTGAATGAATGAATGAATGAATTTTATTTTATATGAATGAATGAATGAATGAATGATTTTTATTTTATAACCCGCTCTCTCTCCCCGAAGGGACTCGAGGCGGGGCACAGGGAATTAAAAACAGTTAAAAAGAATACAAAATTTAAGACAATAAACGTACATAAATACTAACTAAAAGGCATATTAAACAGAAAACCCTGCGCTAAAATTCCCAAATATTACTAAAAATCCCTAAACAATCAGAAGAGACTATCCTAGGCCGGCCAAGCGAAAAAGATGTGTTTTTAATTTCAGACGGAAGGAGCGGAGGTCCGTGGTAGTTCTAATATCGGGGGGAAGGTCGTTCCAGAGGGCTGGGCCTGCCACAGAGAAGGCCCTTCCCCTGGGCGTCGCCCGCTGACAAAGTCTAGTGGACGGCACCCATAGAAGTCCCTCTCTGTGGGAGCGAATCGGCCGTGAGGATGTATGGGGCAGGATCCGATCCCGCAGGTAGCTAGGTCCCGAGCCATGGAGCGCTTTGAAGATGACAACTAACACCTTGAAGCGCACCCGGAAGACGACAGGCAGCCAGTGCAGCTCGCGCAAGAGCGGTGTTACGTGGGTGGATCTAGAAGCACCCATAATTGCCCGCGCGGCTGCATTCTGGACTAACTGAAGTCTCCGGGTGCACCTCAAGGGGAGCCCCATGTAGAGAGAGTTACAATAGTCCAGTCGGGATGTCACGAGAGCTTGAGTGACTGTGCGAAGGGCGTCCCGATCCAATAGGGGGCGCAATTGGCGAACCAGGCGAACCTGGTAAAACGCCCTCCTGGCCACGGCTGTCACTTGATCTTCCATGGACAGCCGGGCATCCAGGAGGACACCCAAATTGCGCACCCCATCCACAGGGGCAAGATGTTCGCCCCCTATGGCCAGCGATGGAGTTAGCTGGTTGAAGCGGGCAGCCGGAAACCACAGCCACTCGGTCTTGGTCGGGTTGAGTCCGAGTCCGTTACTTCCCATCCAGATCCGCACGGCTTCCAGGCACTGGCACATCACCGCTACGGCATCGTTGGGGTGGTTTGGGGTAGATATATACAGCTGAGTGTCATCAGCGTAAAGATGGTACTCTACCCCAAAACCACGGATGATCTCACCCAGCGGCTTCATATATGTGTTGAACAGGAGAGGCGAGAGGACCGACCCCTGAGGCACCCCACAAGTGAGGGGTCTCGAGGTCGACCTCTGCTCTCCTGCCAACACAAATTGCGATCGGCCAGAGAGGTAGGAGGAGAACCACCGTAAAACGGTGCCTCCCACCCCCAACCCCCCCAGCCGATGCAACAGGATACCATGGTCGATGGTATCGAAAGCCGCCAAGAGGTCTAATAGGACCAGGATGGAGGAGCAACCCCCATCTCTGGCCCTCCAGAGATCATCCACCAACGCGACCAATGCCGTCTCGGTGCTATGCCCGGGCCGGAAGCCGGACTGGCGCGGGTCTAGATAATCAACTTCCTCCAGGTGACGGGGAAACTTATCCTTTTTGTCTTTCAATTTGTCAGAGTTCTTTATGCAGCCATGCTGGTTTCTTTTGGGAGCTGTTATTTTTCTTCTTCATTGGTATTGTGCTAGATTGGGCTTTTGTAATCTCACTTTTCAAAATTTTCCTAGCTTCCTTGAGTTGTTTTCCCCTTGAGGATTCTCATCCATGGAATTCTTCCCAAGCTCTCTCTAAATTTATTGAAATTAGCTCTCTTAAAGTCCCAGACACTAGATTGACTTTGTTCTACTACTTGTGTTTGCATAATATTGAATTCCAATATTACATGGTCACTTGCCCTCAGGGTTCCTATGGCTTAAAACCTTCTATCATTTCCTCTCTGTTAGTGAGAATTAAGACTAAAGAATTAAGAATTAAGACTAAAACCAAGACTACAGATGGCAATTCTCCCTGAGCCAACAACCTGTTGCTCCCCATCCAGCCCCTTTCCTCCACATTTATAATTACATGTATGCTAATATAATTGACAGAATTACAAATAAGCCAATAGAAAGAGAAATCTAGTTAAAATTATTCTGTTACATTATTATTACTATTATTATCATTATTAGTATATGTGTGAATATTTCTTTTTCTTTTCTCTTTGCTTTTTTGAAAATGATATGCCCTGACAATACAGTGTATTCAAAATGTTTATGAATAAGGAGGGGGGGGGGGAGAAAGAAAGAAAGAAGGAAGGAAGGAAGGAAGGAAGGAAGGAAGGAAGGAAGGAAGGAAGGAAGGAAAGAAAGAGAAAGAAAGAAAGAAAGAAAGAAAGAAAGAAAGAAAGAAAGAAAGAAAGAAAGAAAGAAAGAAAGAAAGAAAGAAAGATGCCAGGTGGCCTCTTGTGCATTTAGACTGTAAGATTACTTACCATCAAGTACCTCAAAATCAGAATTGTATGAAATCATGAACTTCCTAATGTTGTTTATTGCCTTACGAATAGGATCATATTTCTCTTTTTCTTGCCACACTGAAAGAGAAGTTGATCAATGCAGGGACTTTAGATGTATACCCAAGATAAATAGCATCTTCATCTTAAATTGTAATCTATGGGTTTGAGTGATTCATTTGAACTGGGAACAAATAAATTGCTTCTGGTTCTTCAACCTCCTTCCGGTTATCCTGAAAATGATTGTTCAGGGAGGGAACATTTTTAATGCCAAGCCCTGTTGTTGTTAAAGTACTTTGGTTTTATGCCAAAGTTGCATTAGGGTTTTTCCCCCCAATGTTTTTCTCTTATTTTCCCCTGACCCCAATACATCGTTGTTGTCCCAAGGGTGCTTTTTCAAGAGGTAACTGGACTTTGTTTCTCCTTGAAGATTTTTTACTTCTCATTCAGGAAGTTTCTTCAGTTCTCACTGAGTGGTGGCAAATGGAAGGCCCTGTACTCATCTGGCTGTTTGCATTCTGTCTGAGAATCATTGAGGCCCCTTGGAGGTTTATCTGAGCCCTAAGAATCACCAGAATAGTCGAACGGCTATGGAACTTTCTTGGAACTGCTGAAAGGACTGTGTTGCAAACTGGAGATGGGTGCTGTTGTATAAGAACATAAGAACATAAGAACAGCCTTGCTGGAAGAGGCCCCAGCCATCCAGTCCAGCCTTCTGTCTCACACAGTGGCTCATCATTTGCTTCAGGGTCTTCCCAAGCAGATGTGTTCACCTGCTTATGATTCCCTGCAAATGGCATTGAGAGATATCCTGCCTATCTCTCCATCCTGCCTATCTCTCCAGGTCTCCCTGTTGAGAGAGGGCCCCTTTGACCCCTCTTTTTAACTCTTGCCTTGCTGTAGCATTACCTCTGACCTAGCGATGGGATTCAAATAATTTAACAACTGGTTCTCTGCCCTAATGACCAGCTGGGTAGCCATAGCTGGGTGGGTATGGCCAACTCAACGTGCTTCTTCTCCTCCCCCCCACCCCAGAGAGTCTCCTTCAGGCTCTCTCCTGGAATACTATGAGGAAGTATGTGAGCTTTGGAAACCCAGCAAGAAGCTTACACAGAACTGCCAGCAGAGCAGGAGGTTCACCCGGCTCCAGCCAGAAAGACTCCCGTCTCTGGCCTCAACTTTTAGGTGGGAAGGAAAACGCTGAGCGGCTAATACAGGACAACGTACAGCGACGCAGCAGAAGCTGAGCCGCCACAGCTCCATTTCTCCAGCAGCACAGATGGTGACACCACCTGTGCCTGAAAAGAAGCGAACCCAGGCCAGAAGGGGGTCCCCTGCCCAGGGCCCACCAAGAGTGCAGCCCAGTCTGGCCCAGTGCAGGAGTGTAAGCACGTGGGGGCATTCCCCTTCAGAGCCTGAGCAGCCAGCCTGCTGCAATCTCGTTTCATGTCTCCCCCCCGTGAAAGTTTGCTAACAGGAACAACTCTGCTCACTGCTGGTTTTCACTGTAAGCGTGGCACAAGTTGCGAGCCTCTTGAGCAAAGGAGCCTCCCAAGAATGGAGTTTTTACGGCTGCCTCTTTTCTTGGTGTGAGCCAGAAGTTACACTCGCCACTCCTTCCATGGCAACCATAAGCGGTGCTACTTGGGGGAGGGGGTACTGTATAATATAATTGGATTATATGCAATAATTGGATTATATGGTACTAGATTTATTTATTTATTTATTTATTTATTTATTTATTTATTTATTTATTTATTTATTTATTTATTTATTTATTTATTTATTTATTTATTTATTTATTTATTTATTTATTTATTAGATTTATATCCCGCCCTTCTCCAAAAGGACCCAGGGCGGCGCACAGGAATTTAAAATACATACAAAATCGTAATACAAAAATTTTAAAAACCTATTAAATGCCTGTCCTGCGCTAAAAACTAATTAAAATCCCCGAAATAAAACTATCTACACTAGTCCCAGCAGAGGTTATGTTAGGCCGGCTTGATGAAAGAGGTGTGTTTTTAAACACTGGCGGAAGAGGCGGAGGTCAGTGATGGTAGGGAGTTCTGGGGGTAGGTCGTTCCACAGGGCAGGGCCCGCCACAGAGAAGGCCCTTCCCCTGGGTGTCGCCAGTCAGCATTGTCCGGCCGACAGCACCCTGAGAAGGCCCTCTCTGTGGGAGCGTATCGGTCTAAGGGATGTATGGGGCAGGAGACGGTCTCGCATATAACTAGGTCCCGAGCCATGGAGCGCTTTGAAGATGGTCGTCAAAACCTTGAAGCGCAGGTTTTGACGACCATCTTCCCCTCTTTGACGAGGGGAGACTAACCCATTCAGATGAAGGCCAATGAATGGGAACGCTTCCGCTGACCCTCAGGGAAGAATCCCTTCATCTCGCACTGGGCCCAGAGTGGGTCTCCCTCACCCCCTATCAGCCTTACCTTCTCAGGCCAACCAATGAATGGCTGGGAGGGGAGGGGAGTGGCGAGGGGCCGGGCATGGAGAGGCGCACAATTCAGCCAGTTCACCGAACTGCACAAAAAGTTAGCTATCAGTTGAACCAAACTGATGTGCACTGGGTGAATACCACTACTGGTTTGAACCCTCTTTCAAAGAGGTCATCTACATTGAAATTGAACAGCTCATTAATTAAAATGGTTAGTTTTGGGAAATTTCTCTTTGGTTCTAGGTTTCCTCTCTCCTCGGTTGGCTTCCATCTATTTCCATCTCCATCCAGGAAATAATAAATCAGGGGGTACATTTTTCCAGCTCCTGAATGACCGATGTGTCATCTAATATTTTGAACCCCTTCTTGGAGGACTTGGTAAGAATGCTTCTCCCTCCATAAGGGTAATCTCCCATTCTCTCCTACTCTACTCACCGGTTCTTCGGTCTTTGCCGTCATCATTGTTTCTGCTCGCTACAGAGATCTGTTTCGGTCGCCATGCTTCCACCGGCAGCCCAATGCAATAATCATTCTTGTGCCAATTTCTCCCACTTGAATGGCGAGATGGGCTCAGAGCCCAACCCTTTGGCGCATGAGAAGTGGCTGACAACCGTTAACGGACCAGACAAGTTTCAGCCTGCCTGCTTTTGCCCTTGCCTGATCTAGCCCTCAATTCATGTGATTAAAGAAGGGACAGAGGTACCTGTGCTCCATCTTCAGCTCTTTGTACCTGGGGAATTCCAGAGAGATGGTGGGAACATCACTGGTACCGATTTTGGCTGAGATTTTCTTCTGCTGGTATTTTATGTAACGCGCAAGGCACAAATAGTTATGTGCCATAAAGACACCGCAGCCATTCTTTCTAAATTGCCAACTCTGCATGTTTCCGTTCTGAAAAGGACTCACTGAATATAATTAGAAACTTACTCAGAATGACCATCCACACAGTGAAGATAATAAGGAAGAAGAGAAGTATAAGACATATTAGGGCGCAGTTGTGTCCTATGAGGAATCGTATTATCAGGGTTTTAGTACCTGGTTTTGGGAAAAACGAACACGGGGGAAAAAATTATATTCAGTATTACCGCCAAGGACTTGACTGCTTGTGATGCACCCTGCTGTGCTTCCTTTGACATCATCCCAGGCTTAGCAGGGGGTCTCCATTCCTCCTCTGCCTGGAGAGGGTCTGGATCCTCCCTCCCCTCCTCTCTCGGAGGGGCCTCCCTCCCACTGCTTGGCACGCATCCCCACAACCCTCTCCAGTGATGGAAGGCTGGGGGGAGGGTGAATCTGCACCAGGGTTAGAAAGATGCTCAGAGGTGCAAATACATCCAGTTACAAGCTTTTTAACAGTTAAATCAAGTTTAGTACTTTTTCATCTAAGAAAGGGTTGATTCCAAAATTCACTTACTGGGGGGTGGTGGGGGTGGCGGCGGTGGCGGCGGCGGTGCATGTTTTGATTTGTGACCTAGAAAATAACAGTGTGTTTTTACATCCAACTTACCCAGCTATTGTGGTTAACGTACCATCAAGACGAGCAAGGCATTTTTTCCTAATTAAGTCCCGCAACTTACAATAATATCTCCTTTAGTGACTGTTCAAAATTACAACAGCATTGAAAAAGTGAGTTATGACCATTTTTCACACTTATGACCATTGCAGCATCCAAATGGGGACATGATCAAAATTCAGATGCTCGTTATTTGTGATGGTTGCTTTGTCTCAGGACCATCTGTTTCCCTTTGGGAGCAAAATCAGTGGGGAAGCCAGATTCATTTAACAATTGTGTCACTTGCTTAACCTCTGCGGGGATTCGCTTAGCAACTCTGGACAGAACAATTATTCGGTAGAACAATGTGCCTCCAGAACCTGTGGATGCTCCATCGTGACTGGAGGCTTTCAAGAGCTGCTGGATGGCAAAACTCTGGGAGTTGAATTTTGAAGTGGGACAACCACTTGACTGCAATGGTATAGGAGGTTGGACTAGAAGATCTCCAAGGGCCTTTCGAGTTATTCTGTTACTCTATTCTGTAACTTAGTCTTTTCACATTGATCACTCATTTCATGTCCAATTCATATTTGCATTTTATCTTCAACCCACACTCATTTAGCGCCCATTCCAGGGAAAAGTCCTGTAGTTCCCCAATCATTTTTGGAGAAGGTGAGTTTTTAAAACATCTTTAAAGATAGGGTCGAGGATGCAAATCTTACTCCTGGTGGAAAGGCATTCAACAAGAAGCTCGCTCCTCTAAGGACTGCATGCTCAGGACCCCTCCACCCCCAGAAATCTTGAGGAGAGGTTGAACCCTCAACAAGCATCTTCCTTAGGCAAAAGGATGGGAGTAGATGGTCTTAGGGACAGGCAGCTGTTTTTTTCAGCTGTTAATCAGAGTCTTGATGGCAGGCTATCAAGTTATTAATTGTTTCTTTGTGCTGTCATGCCCTCAGCTCTACATACCTGATAGGTTGATGGTAAAACAGCACTCTTATTGGCTGGCAAGGGGCCCGTTTCCCAGGCTTCAATTATTTCTCTGGCTGTTTTTGTCCCTGCTTTGCCTACAATCTTAGTAGCTGTGAAACTGCATGTATGTCCTTGTTCGTTGCAACGTGAGGCTACCAATGAGTTCTAATCACTCGCTGGCGTTCTCACAGTCTGGTTCCTCCCCATCTGTCTTAAATAGTCACAGAGGCAATCCATGCAGAGAATCCCGTAAACTACATTAGAAGTTTCTCCCACCTCCAAATCATCTTTGTAGAACATGAAATGTTTGTCTTAGGAGTAGATTAAACTCCCTCCACTCTTTGAGGGACTAATGATGCTGGACAGAAGACTCATCCCAGGTTTCACCCAGGAGGAGGCTACAGCACTGTGGACCCTGGGCGCACCACTGAGAGACCAACAGCATTTGGTCTGTTCTGGACTTACCATGAAGTAAAATTTAAATTTTAAATTTTAAAAATAAAAATATAAAAAGCAAAGCAAAGACTGTTGATGGAAGACCAGGCCTTAATGGAAAAAACAAACTATCAAACAAACAACAAAAACAGAAACAAAGGGGTTCAACTAGCCATTCTATACCAAGGCCAGATTTTCAGATAAAATGTCAGCAGTATGGGTTTCTGGGTCAGCAGAAATATCATTCCAGGGGTAGGAGCCATCATTGGGAAGGCACCCCTCCTTAATACTGGAAGAGTATGATAAACGGAAACTTTACTTAATATTACATATTTTGATAGCAAGTTACAGAGTCAAATGTGCTCCCAGTAAGTACAAGGCCATATGATAGGAACCTCATCAGGACCTGTCCAGACACTCTGAGCCGATCCAAGCAACTTTATCTGCCAAATATCAGGAATATTTCTCACAGCAACCCTACAGATCATTCTGGGACTTGTGTTCCTCCAGGGACAGGGTCACCTTGAACAGGTCAACGGGGGGCTACTGGGAGATGTGATAAAGGCAGGGAAAAAATGCTGTTTTGCCACCACGATTGCCATCATGTAAACTCTTAATATGGGTGATAAAGAGAGCCAGTTTGGTCTAGTGGTAAAGACATCAGACCAGAAACCAGGAGACTGTAAGTTCTAGTCCTGCCTTAGGCCTGAAAGCTGGCTGGGTGACCTGGAGCCAGTCACTCTCTCTGAAAGGGTTGCTGTTGTGAGAAAAAGAGGAAGAGAAAGGAGTATCGGGTATATTCACTGCCTTGAGTTATTAAAAAAATTATAAAGGCAGGATGTAAACAAACAAATAAACATTATGCTTGAAACCTTAAGATACAAAACAGTTAAAGAAATAGCATTCTGGTTAAAATGACTGGCCGTTACAAAAGCTTCCATACCTTTGTGTGGCTTTTCTTTGTCTCTGTCTCTGTCTTTTTTTCTTTCTTTCACTGGCTCTTCTTCACCAGGAACTGGAACTGAAGCATGAGAGAATGTTTGATTTGTGATTCAAGGCTGCTCACTCTGGAACAACTCTCAGTGGCTTACAAGGCATAACATTGAGAAGTGATGTATATGTCAGAGAAAAAAAGAGACGGTTGACCTGAAGAAGAATCCATAATGGATCTCTCGGGAGATTCTCTCTCATCCAGTCAAGGTTGCCCCAAAAGTGCTTTTCCAAAAGGCAACTGGATTTTCTTGGTTTCTGTAAAAAAAAAAGTTTTTCATCTAAGAAGTTTCTTCAGTTTCCTCCGGCCGTGGTTTAAAAAAAACAAGAGAGTCCAGTTGCCTTTTGGAAAAGCACTTTTCTCCACAACGGGAAAAGCCAAAAAAAGAAAAAAAGATTGGGGGGGGGACCAGAAGTGTTCATCCGGTCATCCTACCCCCAAGGGCCCTTTAGTGACGTGAAGCATCAACAAAGTGCCAGCCATATGGATGTCATTGCTTGGTTGCCAAGACCCAGAGCATCCAGGCAGGCTGAAACACGGGAGATGTGCGATTCCCACTGGCAGTTCGGACGTAGGCCGTGAGGCGCTTGAGAGGAGATAACCAGCATCTTGAATTACACTCAGAAGCCAACTGGCCACCAGCACAACTTGTGAAGTGAGGGAGACGCATGAACACACCATGATACAGCCAGTCATGTCTGCAACACTACGTTCTGTAGCAGCTGTAGCGTCTAAGAGGTTTCCCAATGCAGCCGTAACGTTAACAGAGGGATTAAATCAAGATCACCTGAAGTGTTAGTTTAAAAAAAAAGTTAAAGCTTTCTCCTGTCCAGTCGTGTCCAACTTGAGGGAGCGGAGCTCATCTCTGTTTCTTGGCCAAGGGAGCCAATGTTGTCATTTCCGGTGGTCAGGTGGCCAGCAGGGCTCTAAGCCAAAGGTGAAGGCAAGGCTGTTACTTTCCCCCTGAAGTGGTACCTAATAATTACTCGAATTTGCATGCTTTCAACCTGCTAGGTGGGCAGGTTGGGCCAAGGAACGGGAGCTCCAGGAACGAAAGCATGCATTGCACTCAGGTCTTTCCAGCTGAGTGCAGAGAAGAGCAACAAAGAAGATCAGGGGACTGGAGGCTGAAACATAGGAAGAACGATTTCAGGAATTGGGGGTGTGTAGGTGTGGCCTGATAGCAATATCCAATATCTGAGTGGCTGAGTCACAAAGGAGAGGAAGCCGATCTATTCTCCAAAGTACTTGAGGGCAGGACAAGAAGCAAAGGACGGAAAGTAATCAAGGAGAGGACCAACCTAGAACTAAGGAGGCATTTTCTGAACAATCAATCAGTGGAATGGCCTGTCTCTGGAAGTTGTGGTTGCTTCAACATTGAAGGTTTTGAGCAGCCACTTGTCTGAAAGGGTTTCTGCTTGGGCAGGGGGTTGGACTAGAAGACCTCCAAGGTCCCTTCCAACTCTGTTATTGTGTAAATTCCAGGACAGCCTCATGTAAATCACACCAGAGTAGTCCAATCGCAAGGCAAACGAGGCATCAGTGACAACCTGAATGACCTCCTGGTCCTGGAACAGATGCATCTGGCACATCTGTGGAAAGACTCTCCTGGCCAAAACTTCCACCTCTTCAGGGATGGAAGGTGCAGAAACTGGGAGTCTGGGAGGACCAACGTTTCTCACGCACTCTTTAAAGAGCAAAAGTGGAATTTCTCTAGAGTTTGGGGGGGGGGGAGAGGCAAACAAACCCATTTGATGTTGTCATGATGTAGATCTGAATGTTGATGTGATTGTTGGATTTATTTTCTTGCTTATTATTTAGTATTTTCTGTAGGAATTCCCATCTTTGTCTAAAAGATCCACAATATTTATCCCGTTCACCGAGAACTGCTTCCCAGCAGCTCCCTCCTAATCCTCAGTACTCTTCTATTGAATGCTGCACCAATACAACTATTTTATTTATTACTTATTAAATGGATATGTCGCTTGTCTCATTTGCATATAATATTGGGTGGTCTGTTAGAGCTTACATACTTGGTGGTCGATGTTTCTTTGGTTCATGATGTTTCTTTGGCTCTACAAAAATGAGAGAATTTTGTTTTACATTCAGTTTGAAAGCTTTCATTACTAATCTTTTTTTTAAAAAACCATTGGTCCCAAAGAAATGGGAATTGGTGAAAACAAGCCGTTCTCCAATTGCATAGCATAGAAGCAGATGCGTGGCCACAAAGTCTATTTTAGGGGGTACCAGGGAGAGGGGAGGGTATAGACAGGTAGAGACGGAAAAGGAAAGAAAGGGCCGGACCAGCAGCCGGTGGAGGGAAGCGGAAGGTTCCGGCAGGAGGGGGGAAATAAGAGTCGTCCCGATGGAGGGCATACCCATCCACAGGGTCGTGGGGAGAGGCAGGTCTGAGGGGAGACAAGTCTCATTCTCCCGGTTGGGGGCACGTAGCCGTTGGTTGCAAACGGTCAGGTGTCACAACCCCCGCAGGCTAGGTGGTCAGGGAGTACAGAGCCAAGGCCTGCGGCTGATGTTTTGCAATGCCAGGTCCGTGGTCAACAAAGCCCCCCTCATTTATGACCTTGTGTCAGAGGGGGAGCCGGACCTGGTAGGAATTGCGGAGACCTGGTTGGGCCACGAGGGAGGACTCCCCCTCGTAGAAATGTGCCAATCAGGTTACCGCGCTTTTCATCAGCCCCGGGCCCTAGGCAGGGGTGGTGGGGTAGCGGTTATCATTAGGGAAGGTCTGGAGCCGAGAGAGACCGTTGTCCCACAGACCACCGGTTGTGAGTCCCTCTGTGTGAAGTGGGGCCTAGGGAGGCAGTTGGGCTTGCTGGTTGTATATCTGGCTCCCCGCTATGTAGCAGCAGCCCTGCCCGAGCTCCTCGAGGTGATCGCTACGATGGCAGTTGAGACCCCCAGACTTTTAGTCATGGGGGACTTTAATCTGCCATCGGTGGGCGAATCATCCGAGATAGCTCGGGAGTTCATGGCTTCCATGACGGCCATGGACCTGACCCAATTAATTCAAGGCCCCATCCACAAGGGTGGACATACACCGGATCTCATCTTTGTCTCAGGCCAATGGAAGAGTGATCTGGGTATAGGGGATATAGTCATCACACCCTTGTCATGGTCAGACCACTCACTTCTCCGGCTCGACTTTCCAACCGCTACTCCCCACCGCGGGGAGGCGGAACCTGAGTCACCTATCTAGTTCCGCCCCAGGCGCCTGATGGACCCTGATGGGTTCCAGGCGGCGCTTAGGCCATTTCCTGTACCCCTGACCCGCGCCCCGATGGAGGACCTCGTGGCCGCATGGAATACTGCGACCACGGGAGCCTTGGATCGGGTCGCGCCCTTGCGGCCTCTCTTGCGGCGGCGAGCCACCCTGGCTCCTTGGTTTACCGAGGAGCTAAGGGTGATGAAACGCCACAAGAGATGCCTAGAGAGAAGATGGAGGTCTACTCGATCTGAATCTGACCGGACACAGGTAAGAGCCCATTTACGGACTTACATTGTGGCGCTGAGAGTGGCCAAACGCCATCATTGCGCCACTCTCATAGCATCCGCAGATAACCGCCCTGCCGCCCTGTTTAGGGTGACCCGTTCCCTCCTTCAACAGAGGGTGCGGGAAGCCCCATTACAGGGTAGAGCAGAGGAATCTGTGATTTATCTGCAGGAGAAAATCGCTCAGATCCAGAACGCGTTAGTCTCCATTAATGGCCCAGTGGGATGCCACGAGGCGGATCTTGGTTGGGAGGAATTTGACTCTGTTACTTCCGAGGATATGGACAGGTTACGTGGACGACTGCGAGCCACCACATGTTTACTGGACCCGTGTCCCTCCTGGCTTGTACTGGCATCCTGGGAGGTGACACGAGGCTGGCTCCAAGAGGTTGTCAACGCTTCTCTAAGTGAAGGTTTCTTGCCTGCCTCCCTTAAAGAGGCCATGGTGAGGCCTCTCCTGAAGAAGCCCTCTTTGGATCCAGCTTTATTAGCCAACTATCGTCCCGTCTCCAACCTTCCCTTTTTGGCGAAGGTTGTTGAGAGTGTGGTGGCACAACAGTTTCCCCATCACCTGGAGGAAGTTGATTATCTAGACCCGCGCCAGTCCGGCTTTCGGCCCGGGCATAGCACCGAGACGGCATTGGTCGCGTTGGTAGATGATCTCTGGAGGACCAGAGATGGGGGTTGTTCCTCCATCCTGGTCCTATTAGACCTCTCAGCGGCTTTCGATACCATCGACCATGGTATCCTATTGCATCGGCTGGGGGGGTTGGGGGTGGGAGGCACCGTCTTACGGTGGTTCTCCTCCTACCTCTCTGGTCGATCGCAATTTGTGTTGACAGGAGAGCAGAGGTTGACCTCGAGACCCCTCACATGTGGGGTGCCTCAGGGGTCGGTCTTCTCGCCTCTCCTGTTCAACACATATATGAGGCCGCTGGGCGAGTTCATCCGTGGTTTTGGGGTAGAGTATCATCTCTACGCTGATGATACGCAGCTGTATATATCTACCCCAAACCACCCCAACGATGCCGTAGCGGTGATGTGCCAGTGCCTGGAAGCCGTGCGGATCTGGATGGGAAGTAACAGACTCAGGCTCAACCCGACCAAGACTGAGTGGCTGTGGTTTCCGGCTGCCCGATTCAACCAGCTCACTCCATCGCTGGCCATAGGGGGCGAACATCTTGCCCCTGTGGATGGGGCGCGCAACTTGGGTGTCCTCCCGGATACCCGGCTGTCCATGGAAGATCAAGTGACAGCCGTGGCCAGGAGGGCGTTCTACCAGGTTCGCCTGATACGCCAGTTGCGCCCCCTATTGGATCGGGATGCCCTTTGCACAGTCACTCATGCCCTCGTGACATCCCGACTGGACTATTGTAACTCTCTCTACATAGGGCTCCCCCTGAGGTGCACCCGGAGACTTCAGCTGGTCCAGAATGCAGCCGCACGAGCTGTAATGGGGACCGCAAGGTACACCCACATAACACCGCTCTTGCGCGAGCTGCACTGACTGCCTGTCGTCTTTCGGGTGCGCTTCAAGGTGCTAGTGGTCATCTTCAAAGCGCTTCATGGCTTGGGACCTAGCTACCTGCGGGATCGGATCCTGCCCCATACTTCCTCACGGCCGATTCGCTCCCACAGAGAGGGACTTCTCCAGGTGCCGTCCACTAGACTTTGTCAGCGGGCGACGCCCAGGGGAAGGGCCTTCTCTGTGGCGGGCCCAGCCCTCTGGAACGACCTTCCCCCCGACATTAGAACAACCACAGACCTCCACTCCTTCCGCCAAAAATTAAAAACACACTTTTTCTGCTTGGCCGGCCTAGGGTAATCTCTTCCTTTAGGGTTTTTAGGGAATGATTAGTTTTAATGGGGATTTTAGTGCAGGGATGATTAGTTTAATCTATTTTTAGGTATTGTATTTATTCATGTATATATTTTATGTGTTTTAGTTTTCCCTGTGCACCGCTCCGAGTCCCCTTGGGGAGGGGACGCGGTATATAAAATAAATATAATAATAATAATAATAATAATAATAATAATAATAATAATAATAATAATAATAATAATAATAATAATAATAATAATTTTTTTTTTAATTTCTAACCCGCTCTCTCTCCCCAAAGGGACTCGAGGCGGGGCACAGGTAAATTAAGAACAAATAACATAGAACAAAGTACAAAATTAAAATCACATTAAATCATATCCTGCGCTAAAACAACTATAAAATACCAACTATCCTAAAAAAAACCTTAAACTAAAAACCCCATAGAAGAGAGACTACCCTAGGCCGGCCAAGCAGAAAAAATGCGTTTTTAATTTTAGATGGAAGGAGCGGAGGTCCGTGGTCGTTCTAATGTCGGGGGAAGGTCGTTCCAGAGGGCTGGGCCCGCCACAGAGAGAGCTCTTCCCCTGGGTGTCACCCGCTGACAAAGTCTAGTGGACGGCACCTGGAGAAGCCCCTTTCTGTGGGAGCGAATCGGCCGTGAGGATGTGTGAGGCAGGATCCGATCCCGCAGATAGCTAGATCCCGAGCCATGGAGCGCTTTAAAGATGATGACTAATACCTTGAAGCGCACCTGGAAGACGACAGGCAGCCAGTGCAGCTCGCGCAAGAGCGGTGTTATGTGGGTAAACCTGGAGGTTCCCATAATTGCTCGCGCGGCTGCATTCTGGACCATCTGAAGTCTCCTGGTGCACCTCAAGGGAAGCCCCATGTAGAGAGAGTTGCAATAGTCCAGTCGGGATGTCACGAGAGCATGAGTGACTGTGTGAAGGGCGTCCCGATCCAATAGGGGGCACAATTGGCGAACCAGGCGAACCTGGTAAAACGCCCTAATAGCCACGGCTGTCACTTGATCTTCCATGGACAGCCGGGCATCTAGGAGGACACCCAAGTTGCGCGCCCCATCCACAGGGGCAAGATGTTCGTCCCCTATGGCCAGCGATGGAGTCAGCTGGTTGAATCGAGCAGCCGGAAACCACAGCCACTCGGTCTTGGTCGGGTTGAGTCTGAGTCTGTTACTTCCCATCCAGATCCGTACGGCTTCCAGGCACTGGCACATCACCGCTACGGCATCGTTGGGGTGGTTTGGGGTAGATATATACAGCTGAGTGTCATTAGCGTAGAGATGGTACTCTACCCCAAAACCACGAATGATCTCACCCAGCGGCTTCATATATGTGTTGAACAGGAGAGGCGAGAGGACCGACCCCTGAGGCACCCCACATGTGAGGGGTCTCGGGTTCGACCTCTGCTCTCCTGCCAACACAAATTGCGATCGGCCAGAGAGGTAGGAGGAGAACCACCGTAAAACGGTGCCTCCCACCCCCAACCCCCCCAGCCGATGCAATAGGATACAATGGTCGATGGTATCGAAAGCTGCCGAGAGGTCTAATAGGACCAGGATGGAGGAACAACCCCCATCTCTGGCCCTCCAGAGATCATCGACCAACGCGACCAATGCCGTCTCAGTGCTATGCCCGGGCCGAAAGCCGGACTGGCGCGGATCTAGATACTCAATTTCCTCCAGGTGACGGGGAAACTGTTGTGCCACCACACTCTCAACAACCTTCGCCAAAAAGGGAAGGTTGGAGACTGGACAGTAGTTGGTTAATAAAGCTGGATCCAAAGAGGGCTTCTTGAGGAGGGGCCTCACCATAGCCTCTTTTAGGGAAGCAGGCAAGGAACCCTCACTCAAGGATGCGTTGACAACCTCTTGGAGCCAGCCTCGTTACACCTCCCAGGATGCCAGTACAAGCCAGGAGGGACACGGGTCCAATAAACATGTGGTGGCTCGCAGTCGCCCACGTAACCTGTCCATATCCTCGGAAGTAACGGAGTCAAACTCCTCCCAAACAAGATCTGTCTCGTGGCACCCCACTGGGCCATCAATGGGGGCTAACTCGTTCTGTATCTGAGCGATTTTCTCCTGCAGAAAAGTCACAAATTCCTCTGCTCTACCCTGTAATGGGGCTTCCCGCACCCTCTGTTGAAGGAGGGAGCGGGTCACCCTAAACAGGGCGGCAGGGCGGTTTTCTGCGGATGCTATGAGAGTGGCACAATGATGACGTTTGGCCACTCTCAGCGCCACAATGTAAGTCCGTAAATGGGCTCTTACCTGTGTCCGGTCAGATTCAAAATGGGTAGACCTCCATCTTCTCTCTAGGCATCTCTTGCGGCGTTTCATCACCCTCAGCTCCTCGGTAAACCAGGGAGCCAGGGTGGCTCGCCGCCGCAAGAGAGGCCGCAAGGGCGCGACCCGATCCAAGGCTCCCGCGGTCGCAGTATTCCATGCGACCACGAGGTCCTCCATCGGGGCGCGGTTCAGGGGTACAGGAAGTGGCCCAAGCGCCGTCTGGAACCCATCAGGGTCCATCAGGCGCCTGGGGCAGAACCAAATTGGTGACCCAGGTTCCGCCTCCCCGCGGAGGGGGGTAGCGGTTGGAAAGTCGAGCCGGAGAAGTGAATGGTCTGACCATGACAAGGGCATGATGTCTATATCCCCTATACCCAGATCTCTCTTCCACTGGCCAGAGACAAAGATGAGATCCGGTGTATGTCCACCCTCGTGGGTGGGGCCTAAAATTAGTTGGGTCAGGTCCATGGCCGTCATGGAAGCCATGAACTCCCGAGCTACCTCGGATGATACACCCACCGATGGCAGATTAAAGTCCCCCATGACTAAAAGTCTGGGGGTCTCAACTGCCACCGTAGCGATCACCTCCAGGAGCTCGGGCAAGGCTGCTGCTACATAGCGGGGAGCCAGGTATACAACCAGCAAGCCCAACTGCCTCCCTAGGCCCCACTTCACACAGAGGGACTCACAACCGGTAGTCTGTGGCACAACGGTCTCTCTCGGCTCAATATATTATTATTATATTATTATTATTATTATTAAGAGATCCAATCTAGATTTGAATTATTTTCATCTTGCTGAGATTTTAGAGGTGGATTGGCTTCCAGCGGATATTCCACCTGAAACGGAGACTCCTCCTACAATTCATCCCTTTCAAAATAAACGAAACTATAAAAAAATACAGAAACAGAGCCAAAATAAGCCAATGCAGTTAGAATACAGAAAATATAGTTGAACAGAAAGCCCATCACAACCAAAGGTCAAGGTTTCTCCCTCTACAGACGTTCCCTCTCTAAGGGTGGTGCTCATCTCTGTCTCTTAGCCAAGGCAGCCAGCACTGTCCAAAGACACTTTCCGTGGTCATGTGGCCAGCATGACCATTTGCCGAGAAGCACAGGACTCTCTTACCTTCCCTCCAATCGTGCTACCTATTTATCTACTCGCATTGGCCTGCTTTCAAATGGCTAGGTGGGCAGGAGCTGCAGTGAATAACGAGAGTTCACCCCATTGTGCGATGCTTGGGTCTCGAACCCACGCTGTCGGTTTTCCAGCTGACAAGCTCAGCGTCTTTAACCGCTGTGCCAATGTGACCCCATCACAACGAAACTAGCATTACTAGCATTCTGCGTAGGACGGAAGGGGAGCTTACATACCTCCTTCAGCTCGTTCATGTCGTTTCTTTTCATGACGTTCTTTCTTCGAGCCTATGAGGAGGCAACATGCTTGTTTACATCCAGTTTACGTATTCCAGTAGGAAAATGATGGCTCTGAGATGGTTTTAGAGGCTCTAGGGAGATTTCTGTCCTTGATTCAGAATATTCCTACATGAGCACCTCGCCTGCTAATCCCTTTCGAGGTGACCAACATTATTATAGATGCAGAATAGGAACAAGAAATAGAAGAACAAAAACAGTTGTAAGTGTTTGGATGATCTGAATTCAATGACCTGAGATAGGCCTGAAAGGAGGAGAAAACCGGGAATATGAAAGACGTAAACAAGAACTACATTTTAAAAAAGAGGAAACAAAGCAAGAAAATCAGCCAACAACCAGGCAATAACAAGCATGTCAAGGTGGAAGAAGGCCTTTCTTCTTGGAGCCTCTAGATGGACCTCCTTAACAGAGGGGACCCATAAATGCCTCCCCCCCCTTGCCCACTTCATTGGGTCAGGTAGATGTCCTTTTGGAGAAGGGCGGGATACAAATTGAATAAAATCTTTAAAAAAATCTAAAATGTAACAGGGAAAAGTTTCAACCAATTGACCTCCCTCCCTTCCTCTCCATTTCCTCCTCCCTCCTGCTTTTCCCTCACTCTCCATTTCTTTCCTCCTCTCCTCCCTCCCTCCCTTCTTCCTCCCTGGCTCCTCCCTCCCGAAACCCCTGTTTAGAATAACAGCATTTTTAAAGCTTTCTTAAAATGGAATGAGATTGCAAATCTTATTCCTGTTGGCAGAGCAGAAGAAAACAAAAAGAGCACAGCAGATTAAACTGCAAGGTCCCAATTAGTCAAAGGAGTAATATTAAATTGCATGCCAAATTAAATGCTGGGCTGTAAAGGCCTACGTACCTTCTTCTTTCTCCTCACCACGGTGTTTCTTTGACTCTGGAAAATGACAGAATTGCATTTTTATATCCAGCCTAAAGCCATCGTTTCCAATGCGCTACTAAGACTCTGCTAAGAGAGCAATGCCCCTAAATAAATATGGATAATTAATACAATACAATACAATAGCAGTGTTGGAAGGGACCTTGGAGGTCATCTAGTCCAACTCCCTGCCCAGGCAGGAAGCCCTATACCAGTGATGGCGAACCTATGGCACGGGTGCCACGGGTGGCACGCGGAACCATTTCTTAAAGCACCCGAGGCGTTGCCCAGTCAGCTCCAGCACACTTGTGTGTGCTGGCCAGCTGATTTAGGCCTTCTTTTGAGGCTGTTTTTCACCCTCTGGAGGCTTCAGGGAAGCTCCTGAAGCCTCTGGAGGTGGGGGGAGGCTGTTTTCACCCTCCCCAGGCTCCTAGAAAGCCTTGGGAGCCTCGGGAGGGCAAAAAAAGGATGCCAAAAGCAGGGGGTTGTGCATATAGCATTATGGGAGTGGCACACCCTTGCATGACCTCCCTGCGCTCCCCTCACTTTTGGCACGCGAGCCAAAAAAGGTTCGCCATCACTGCCCTTTACCATTTCTGACAAATGGCTCTCCAACATCTTCTTGAAGACTTGCAGTGTTGGGGCATTCACAACTTCTGGAGGCAACTTCTGCTCCACTGATGAATTGTTCTGTCAGGAAATTTCTCCTTAGTTCTAAGTTGCTTCTCTCCTTGATTAGTTTCCACCCATTGCTTCTTGTCCTGCCCCCAGGTGCTTTGGAGAATAGCTTGACTCCCTCTTCTTTGGGGAAGCCCCTGAGAGATTGGAAGGCTGCTATCCTGTCTCCCCTGGTCCTTCTTTTCATTAAACAAGACCTACCCAGCTCCTGCAACCGTTCTTCATATGTTTTAGCCTCCAGTCCCCTAATCCTCTTGGTTGCTCTTCTCTGCACTCTTTCCAGAGTCTCCACGTCTTTTCTACATCGTGGTGACCAAAACTGGAAGCCGTATTCCAAGTGTGGCCTTCCCAAGGCCTTATAAAGTGGTATCAACCCTTCACGTGATCTTGATTCTATCCCTCTGTTGATGCAGCCTAGAACTGTGTTGGCTTTTTTGGCAGCTGCTGCACACTGCTGGCTCCTATTTCAATGGTTGTCCACTCGGACTCCAAGATCCCTCTCACAGTTACTACTATTGAGCCAGGTACCACCTATACTGTACTTCTCCTTCCTTCCTTACTTACTTTATTAGATTTCTATCCCGCCCTATCTCCCAAAATAGGACTCAGGGCAGCGCACAGAAATTTAAAAATCCAAAAATACTAACAATACAAAATTCTACAAAAGTTAAAACTAAAATTAAATAATTTAGCCCATGCTAAAAGACCAATTTAATTTAAAACCCAACTCTAAAAATAGCATCCTCAGTTCTAAGTTGCTTCTCTCCTTGATTAGTTTCCACCCATTGCTTCTTGTTCTGCCCTCAGGTGCTTTGGAGAATAGCTTGACTCCCTCTTCTTTGTGGCAACCCCTGAGATATTGGAACACTGCTATCGTGTCTCTCCTAGTCCTTCTTTTTATTAAACTAGACATACCCAGCTCCTGCAACCGTTCTTCATATGTTTTAGTCTCCAGTCCCCTAGTCCTCTTTGTTGCTCTTCTCTGCACTCTTTCCAGAGTCTCCACATCTTTTCTACATTGTGGCGACCAAAACTGGATGCAAATATTCCAAGTGTGGCCTTCCCAAGGGATTATAAAGTAGTATGAACACTTCATGTGATCTTGATTCTATCCCTCTATTTATGCAGCCTAGAACTGTGTTGACTTTTTTGGCAGCTGCTGCCCACGGCTGGCTCATATTTAAATGATTGTCCACTAGGACTCCAAGATCTTCCAAACTGAAACAGCCATTCTCTACTTGAATTGAGGACAAGGTGATTCATTGTAAGTAAGTGATGGATGCAACCTTCTCAATTTGATAACAGATTTCATAACAGAACATGCCAGTGGTTTTCTTATGTACAATTATTAGAAAGTTTAAATAAAAGATGATTTTGGACAAAGTTAAGTCTGAATTTGAAATATTTATTAATAATGAACAGGTTCTTAAAATGTGCAAGCATTGGCTGAAATAGGAGGCAAAAGAAGAACAAGTGAAAGAATGGATCAAATCGGCTGAAAAATTGGCTACAATATACAAATAGATCAATGGCGAAATATGTGGTCGAAATTGACTGTTGAGACTACCAAATGAATGTTTTGATCAGAGAAAAGATAACATCTTTCTGGATGACTAGAAACTCTGGTAGCATTAAATGGGGTGAAATGCACATGCTTTGAATAATTGGATAATAGAAAAAAAAATTCCGTAAAATAACTTTGTAATTATATTCGCTACAAAGGAAATCGAAAACATCTTTCTATTCTTTTGGCACTCTTTCTTCCTCCCTCCCTTCCTCTTTTCCCGCCCTCTCCATTTCTTTCCTTCCTTCCTCCCTCTTTTCCCACTCTTTCCATTTCTTTCCTCCCTTCCTCCCTCCCTCCCTCCTATTCCTCCCTGTATAACTCTACATCAATCATTTTAACTTACAAATACAAAAATACAATGATATATTACAAAAATACAAAATGTTTAGATACAAAATCATATTCAACCTAAAAGTATAAGAGACATGAAGAATATATGTTTATTGTTTAATGTTTATTAAATTTGTATACCGCCCTTCTCCCTTGTGGGACTCAGGGCGGTGAACAGGCATAATAAAAACAACAAAGACATGAATATGTAAAATACTTTAAAATGTCAATTAAAATGTCAATTAAATTAGGGCCTGTTCTAAAACCAAGTAAAATTAGTAAATAAAATCGATTAAAATCGATTAAAAACTAATATGTTCTTCATGTGTTCCATGACCTCAGATACTTAATATTAAATTGCATGCCAAATTAAATGCTTGGCTATAAAGGCATACGTACCTTCTCCTTCCCCCTCACCACGGTGTTTCTTTGACTCTGGAAAATGACAGAATTGCATTTTTACATCCGGCCTAAAGCTATCATTTCCTATGTGTTACTAAGTCTCTGCAAGGAGCATGGCCCTAAATAAATATGGATAATTGAAACAGCCATTCTCTACCTGTATTGAGGACAAGATGATGCATTCCAAGTATGTGATGGATGCAAGTTTTTCAGTTGCTGGTCTACTAATTTTGGACTCCTGCCTGGATGTAAGGTGGACATCCGCTATTTAGTGAATACGATGCTATCATAACCTCTCACACCATTCTCTGCAGGTTGCCTTGGGCAGGGAGATATGATTTGGAATATAAGAGGTGTCCAAAGTATCTAACCAAAGCGATCACATTGAGAGGTGAGGAATACCCAGCAGCAGATCAGCAACTAGCTCAGCTCCCACAGCATGTTTACAAACTGGATTAGAAATGGCTACTGGAAAAATGGCAAAAGAAGGCTGAAGGACGAGCAGCCTGCAGAAAAAATAATTACACAATTTGTGCTTCAGAAATATTTTCAGCAAATGAATTTGACCAAATGGAGAATAAAATAGATTGCTTTGGCATAAGAAGAACTGGTGCAAAATATGTAAAGTTAAGAAAGAATATGAAATATCATGTTTAAAAGGTTGAAAGTTCTATGAAAGTAGTATTTGGAGAAATAGAACAAATTAATGACAGAATGGAAATTTTAGTGAGGAAGACAGAGGTTCACAGCAAAGGGCTGGAAACAGAAATTGATAACCTGGCTTTACAGTAATGGAGAGAGAAAGAATTTCCCCTGAGATTCAGAGCTGTTCCTGAGGCTCTAGAGGAAAATATTAAGAGAGAAGCTTTTTGGGGATAAATGTTTTGGATATGGAAAAGGAGCATATGGAGGCAGAAACTCATAAGGTTTATAGAAAAATATCCTTATTTGCCAGAATTAGGAATCTCCCCAGGAATATTTTGGTGTATTTTTTTTAAGACGAGGAAGAGCTGTATCTCCATTTTAATGCAAGGTTGAAAATGGATAATATTGACATAATTGTTCTGAAAGAGATTCCTATTAGAATTGTGTGTCAGAGGAAAGAATAGTTGTCGTTTATTTCTTTATTAAACCTGCATGCTGTGAAATGGGTTTTAAGGCAATATATTTGGACAAAACGATAAAAAATATGAATGCTGTGATATTTGGAAATAATTAAGGAAAGAGATGGAATGAAGTTAGAAAAGATACAGTGCATTCAGAAAGTATTCAGATCCCCTTCACTTTTGTCAATTTTGTTATGCTGCACCCTGATTCTACATTTGTTGAAATTCATTTTTGTCTCATCAGTCTTCATTCAGTACTCCATAATGACAAAGTGAAAACAGAATCTTATAAATCTCTGTAAATTTATTAAAACGAAAAATATCACATGGACATAAGTATTCAGACTCTTTGAAACAAGACGTGAAATTTAGCTCTATGCCTCCCACTCTCTTGATAGTTGCTCACATGTTTCTTTATCGTGAATGGAGTCGAGTGATGGTAAATTAAATTGATTGGACACGATTTGGAAAGGCAGACATCTCTCTATATAAGACGTCACAGCTGACAATACATACTGTAGCAGAGCAAAAGCCATGGGGTCAAAGAAACTGCCTGCAGAGCTCAGAGACAGGATTACTGCAAGGCACAGAGCTCGGGAAGGCTACAGTAAAATTTCTGCTGCACTGAAGGTCCCTAAGAGCACAGGGGCCTCCATAAGGTGTTAGTTACCATCTTTAAAGCGCTCCATGGCACGGGACCTAGCTATCTGCGGGATCGCATCCTGCCCCATACATCCCTGCGGCCGATTCGCTCCCACAGAGAGGGACTTCTCCGGGTGCCGTCCACTAGGCTGTGCCAGCGGGCGATGCCCAGGGGAAGGGCTCTCTCTGTGGCGGGCCCAACCCTCTGGAACGACCTTCCCCCCGATATTAGAACAACTACGGACCTTCACTCCTTCCGACAGCTATTAAAAACTCACTTTTTCCGTTTGGCTGGCCTAGGGTAATTTTAATTTACATTTTAATTGTTAAGGTTTTTTTTAGGGATAATTATATTTTTATAGAAGTTTTAGCGCAGGGAAAGTTTAATTTGATTTTAGCTTTGTATTTTGTTTGTTGTGATTTGTTTTTAATTTCCCTGTGCCCCGCCTCGAGTCCCTTCGGGGAGAGAGAGCGGGATATAAATAAAATTTATTATTATTATTATTATTATAATTCTCAAATGGAAGATGTTTGGCACAACCAGGACTCTTCCAAGAGCTGGTCACCCGATCAAACTGAGCACTCGTGGGAGAAGGGCCTTACTAAGAGAAGAGACCATGAACCCGACGGTCATTCTGACTGAGCCCCAAAGATCCTGTGTGGAGATGGGACAGAGTTCCAGAAGGACAATCATCACTGCAGCCATCCACCAATCTTGACTTTATGGAAGAAAGGCTAGAGGGAAGCCTTTCCTCAGTACAAAACACAGGAAAGCCCACTTGGAGTTTGCAAAAAAGCATCCGAAAGACTCTCAGACTGTGAGGAACAAACTCTAAGTGGGTTTTCATGTGTTATGCACTGAGGAGAGGCTTCCATGTTGATTAAAATGAATGTTTTATCTAGAATGGTGTTTTTTTGTTTCAGTTGAAAGGTGAAAGAATGAGAGTTGTAAAGAAATAAAAGACTATCGGAGTTAGAAGGGCATCATCTGAGATTTGTGAAGCACAGATTTATTTATTTATTTATTTATTTTATCATACTTCTATACCGCCCTCTCTCCCAAGTGGGACTCAGGGCGGTGTACAGGAATAAGAAAATAAAATATAAATATACAGACAATCAAATAGATTTAAAATTGGATTAAAAAAATTTGGCCCGTGCTAAAACTTAATTTAAAACCCAGCTAAAATTTAATAATATAAGCAGCTATGTCAGGCTGGCCGCATGGAAGAAGTATGTTTTTAGTGCTCGACGGAAGAGGCAAAGGTCTGTGATTGTGCGGAGGTCAGGGGGCAGAGCGTTCCAGAGGGCTGGACCTGCCACAGAGAAGGCTTTTCCCCTGGGAGTCGCCAGCCGGCATTGTCCAGCGGACGGCACCCTAAGGAGGCCCACCCTGTGGGAGCAGACAGGTCGGGTGGAGGTATGTGGCAGGAGGTGGTCCTGTAAGTAGCCAGGTCCTATGCCATGGAGTGCTTTAAAGATGGTCACTAGGACCTTGAAATGCACCCGGAAGGCCACAGGCAGCCAGTGCAGCTCGCGCAGGAGAGGTGTTATATGGGAGTGTTTAGAGACTCCCAGAATCCCCCGCGCGGCCACATTCTGCACTAACTGAAGTCTCCGGGTGCACCTCAAGGGAAGCCCCATGTAGAGAGCATTGCAGTAGTCCAGGTGGGACATGACCAGAGCTTGAGTGACCGTGCGTAGGGCGCCACGATCCAGAAAGGGGCACAACTGGCATATCAGGTATACCTGATAGAAGGCCCCCCTGGCTACGGCTGTCACATGGTCATCTAAGGACAAACGAGAGTCCAGGAGGACACCCAAGTTGTGTGCCCTTTCTGCAGGAGCCAATGTTTTGCCCCGATAGCCAGAGATGGAACCAACTGGCTATGTCGTGGTGCCGGAAACCACAGCCACTCGGTCTTGGATGGGTTGAGTCGGAGCCTGTTTCTCCCCATCCAGGCTCGCACGGCCTCCAAACACTAGGCCATCACTTTGGTGGCATCGTTGGGGTGGTTAGGGGTAGAGATGTACAACTGGGTGTCATCAGCATACACATGGAAATCTACCCCATAACCACGGATGATCTCACCCAGTGGCTTCATATAGATGTTGAACAGGAGGGGCGAGAGGACCGACCCCTGCAGTACCCACATGTAAGGGGCCTTGAGGTCAACCTCTGCCCTCCTGCCAACACAAATTGCGACCGGTCGGAGAGGAAAGAGGAGAACCACTGTAATACGGTGCCTCCCAACCCCAACCCCCCCCCCCAGCCAGTGCAATAGGATACCATGGTCGATGGTATCGAAAGCCGCTGAGAGATCTAACAGGACCAGGATAGAGGAACAACCTCTATCCCGGGCCCTCCAGAGATCATCTACCAACGCGACCAATGCCGTCTCAGTGCTCGGAAGCCGGATTGGCGCGAGTCTAGATAACCATGATATAATAACACACAGCTGAATGTAGGTTTAAAAAAGAATTATGTTAGGCAAGCTATTTTTAGAATATGGAATAAATATATTTTTAGGTTCTTCCAGCACAAGAAGAATTTTGTAGACAACAATAAGAAAGCATAAAAGATTCAGATACTGTGACATACTAGAATTTTTTCAAAGGGATTGTACATTAAAATTGAGAGAAGATTTGATAACAGAACGTGCGAATGATTTTCTTATGTACAGTTATCAGAAAGATTAAAGTGGATAAAAGATGTTTTGAACAAAGTCTGAATTTGAAATATTTATTAATAATGAACATGTTATTAAAATGTACAAGCATTGGCTGAAATAGGAGGCAAAAGAAGAACAAGTGAAAGAATGGATGCTCAAATGGGCTGAAAACTTGGCTACAATACACAAATAGATCATTGGCGAAATGTGTAGTTGAAATTGACTGTTGAGACAACTAAATGAATGTTTTGATCAGACAAAAGATAATATCTTTCTGGCTGCATTAAATGGGGAGAAGTGCACATGCTTTGAATAATTGGAGAATAGATTTTTTTTTTAAAAATTGCAAAATAATTTTGTTATTATATTTGCTACAAAGGAAATCGGAAACATCTTTCTATTCTTTTCGCACATTTCCCTTCATTCCTCCCTCCCTCCCTCCTCCTTTCTCCCTCTTTAACTCTACATCAATTATTGTAACTTACACATCCAAAAATACAATGATAAAGAACAAAAGTACAAAATGTTTAGGTACAAAATCATATTCAACCTAAAAGTATAAGAGACATGAATAATGACCCCAGCTACTTCACAGCTGCATGAAACCCTGATGGAACAGCAGTGTTTTTAAAGCTTTCTTAAATTGCAAGGAGAATACAAATCTTATTTCTGTTGGAAGAACAGAAGAGCACAAGAAGACTACACCAGATTAACCCATAAAGTCACAATTAGTTCTAATATTAAATTGCATGCCAAATTAAATGCTTGGCTAGAAAAGTATACGTACCTTTTCCTTTCTCCTCACCATGGTGTTTCTTTGGATCTGGAAAATGACAGAATTGCATTTTTACATCCAGCCTTAAGCTGCCATTTCCAATGCATTATTAAGAATAAATATGGATAATTGAAACAGCCGTTCTCTACTTGTATTGAGGACAAGATGATGCATTGCAACTAAGTGATGGATTCAACCTTTTTAATTTTATAACAGAATGTGCCAGTGGTTTTCTTATGTACAATTATCAGAAAGTTCGAAATAGATAAAAGATGTTAACGTTTTGAATAAAGTAACTCTGAATTTGAAATATTAATAATGAACATGTTATTAAAATGTACAAGCATTGGCTGAAATAGGAGGCAAAAGAAGAACAAGTGAAAGAATGGATGCTCAAACAGGCTGAAAACTTGGCTATAATATAGATCAATGGTGAAATATGTGGTTGAAATTGACAGTTGAGACAATTAAATGAATGTTTTGATCAGAGAAAAGATAATATCTTTCTGGCGGACTAGAACCCCCTGGTAGCATTAAATGGGGGGAAATGCACAGACTTTGAGTAATTGGATAATAGAAAATAGCTTTATTTGCAAGACAATTTTATAATTATATTTGCTAAAAAGGAAATTGGAAACATCTTTCTATTCTTTTGGTTTCCTCCCTCCCGCCCTCTTTTTTTCCCTTTGTTAGCTTGGGTAATTATTTTATATTCTGTTTTAAACTTTTACTAAAACTTATTGGGGGGGGGGGGGGGAGAAGAACTGTAGCCCACCACGTATCAACCACATACTATTCTTTAGAAGAGAAAAAAATGGCAGAAACAACTTACGGTGTCCAGCTGGCTTTTTGTGACCCATTTGGTCTCTTGGGTGTATTTAACAGTTCCTCCTGAATGGTGAAGATGATGATGGAGCAGATGGTGGAAAATTAATGTTGCAAGACAGAAAACCCAACTCCAGCCCAAACTTTTGTATTAAAATCAGGAGGAGGAAACCGACGAGAAACTAGGAGGACGTTAGAAATAAACATTTAAAGCAAGGCTTTGGATCCCAGAACTGTATTTTGGATCCTGATTCTACTCTGACTGGTTATATTTCTATCCCACTTTTGTGTGAGAGTTGTACTTTGTGTGCGTGTTTGTGTGGGTAATACACTATGGTGACCAGACATCCCGCTTGTGGCGGGACTGTCCCAAGTTGCAGCAATTTGTCCCGCGTCCCGCGCCGTTGTTAAAAAGTCCAGATTTGTTGTAGGGAACTGCATTTCCCAAGATGCCTCAGGTCCTCCAAGCGCTGAATGCGCTTTTGGAATTGACTCCAGCGAGGCCTGGTAGCCACCGGCGGGGATGGCGGATGGGGGAAGCGGCGGCTGCCGGGCCTCACTGGAGGCCCTTCGGCGCTTCAGCGCTTCGGCAGGGCCGTCCCCCCCCCCCCGGCTCAATGGTGTCCTGCTTATCCAAATTACAAATCTGGTCACCTGATAATACACACACACAAACACACACATACATATACTGTAGGTAAACACACATACACATCACAGTACATATCAGTGGTAGGTTGCAAGAGGTACGGGTATATCCGGAGCCTGCCCAGAGCACTGGATACCGTTCTGGTATGGTGCTCTGGAGGGGCCACCCGCCTGCCCGCATTCCTTACCTGTCTTTAAAGTCTTCGGCACTTCCGTGCATGGCCTGTACCATTTGGAACGGGATCCTGAACCCACCACTAGTACATATAAATTTGCATAAACATACACACAAACATACACATACACATAGACTCCAACTCAATTCTCACATAGAGTTACCTGCCATAGGGCTAAACTACTGTGTGGATATGGACAGGTTGTCAAAGAGACTTAAGGCTACCACGTTTATTGGACCCGTGTCCCTCCTGGCTTGTACTGGCATCCTGGGAGATGACACGAGGCTGGCTCCAGGGCATTGTCAATGCATCTTTGAGTGAGGGGTCCTTGCCTGCCATCTTGAAAGAGGCGGTAGTAAGGCCCCTCCTCAAGAAGCCGTCCCTGGATCCAGCATTATTAGAGAACTATCGTCCGGTCTCCAACCTTCACTTTTTAGTGAAGGTTGTAGAGAGTGTGGTGGCCCAACAGTTTCCGTGACACTTGGAGGAAATTGATTATCTAGACCCGCGCCAGTCCGGCTTCCGACCCGGTCACACCACCGAGACAGCATTGGTCGCGTTGGTTGATGATCTCTGGAGGGCACGGGATAGAGGATATTCCTCTATCCTAGTCCTATTAGACCTCTCAGCGGCTTTTGATACTATCGACCATGGTATCCTATTGCGCCGACTAGGGGGGTTGGGGCTGGGAGGCACCGTTTTGCGGTGGTTCTCGTCCTACCTCTCTGGTCGGTCGCAATATGTGTTGGCAGGGGGGCAGAGGTCGGCCTCGAGACCCCTCCTATGTGGGGTTCCTGAGGGGTCGGTCCTCTCGCCCCTACTATTCAACACATATATGAAGCCGCTGGGTGAGATCATCCATGGTTTAGGGGTGGGATATCATCTGTACGCTGATGATACTCAGCTGTACATATCCACCCCAGACCACCCCAACGATGCCGCCGAGGTGATGTCCCGGTGTTTGGAGGCCATACGGATCTGGATGGGTAGTAACAAACTCAAGCTCAACCCGTCCAAGGCTTCCGGCACCCCGGTTCAGCCAGATTACTCCAACTCTGGCCATTGGGGGCGAAACACCAGCCCCCATGGAGAGGGCGCGCAATTTGGGTGTCCTCCTGGATTCCTGGCTGTCCATGGACGACCATGTGGCGGCCATGGCCAGGGGGGAGTTTCATCAGGTACGCCTGATGCAACAATTGTGCCCCTTACTGGACCGGGCTGCCCTTCGCACAGTCACTCAAGCACTCGTGACGTCCCGACTCGACTACTGTAATGCTCTCTACATGGGGCTTCCCTTGAGGTGCACTCAAAAGCGACAGTTAGTGCAGAATGCAGCCGCGCAGGTGATTAAGGGAGCTCCTAGGCACTCCCATATAACACCAATCCTGCGCGAGCTGCACTGGCTTCCTGTGGTCTTTCGGGTGCACTTCAAGGTCCTGGCGACCATCTTTAAAGCGCTCCATGGCTCGGGACCTAGTTACATGCGAGACCGTCTCCTGCCCCATACATCCCTTAGACCGATACGCTCCCACAGAGAGGGCCTTCTCAGGGTGCCGTCGCCCGGACAATGCCGACTGGCGACACCCAGGGGAAGAGCCTTCTCTGCGGCGGGCCCTGCCCTTTGGAACGACTTACCCCCTGAACTTCGCACCATCTCCGACCTCCGCCTCTTCCGCAAGTGCCTAAAGACACATTTGTTCCATCTAGCCGGCCTAGTGTAACCTCCATAATGACTTTTAGACAGTTTTTTAAATTTTGGGGATTTTAATTTGGTTTTAGCGCAGGATGTTCATCAAATAAGTTTTTTACATTTTTTATGTGATTTTGTATGTATTTTAATATTCCTGTGCGCCGCCCTGGGTCCGTTTGGAGAAGGGCGGGGTATAAATTTAATAAAATAATAAATAAATAAATATAGACGTGGTAGAATCTCTGGCTAGGCTGGGCAGAGGAGTTAAGAGGAGCCCAAATTTGGAGCCTCAGCACAGCAGGAAGCATCAAAGGCTTGCCCTCCCCTGAATGCAGTCAGTCTGGTGAGATTCTTGTAACGTAGTTGTCTAGCAATGAACTACTGTTGAGACTATTCACAAGTGGTCACAATACACCCAAGAAGCTGCTTTTAATAAGCAAGTGATCTGGGCTCAGATCTATAATGAACACTCCTTCCATTAACCTACCGTAAGATCTCTCTTGACGGTCGTCTTGTGTCTCTCCTTATTCTTCCTGAGTTCTTGACTCTCTGCTCCCCATATTCTCTCTCCCTGGACCTCAGTTGATATGGTCTGTATCTAGTTTTCTTGGAGAAGGGACAGAGGGGGGGGGGGAGAATCAGGCAGGGGACAATTGGCCCTGAGAGGCCCTCTTTGCACCGGTCTCTCTCAGCTGGGCTTTCTGACCTTCCTTGATCCTCTTGACATCTGCAAACATCTTTGCAGTGACTCTCCTGGATCTGGCATTCTCAGCTTCTCCATACACTCAGGTGCTCAATACTATACTTCCTAAACTGTTACTCTTCTTTTGGCTTGGTCACAACCACACTTTCCTCACTCTGCTTCCACCCAGGTACACAACAGGGGCAAAAGTCATTCTGCCAAACAAAAGCACTGGAACAGCACATCTCTGGGAAAACTTTCCCTCCCAGATGCTGACTGAGAAACATCTTTCTCACTTTCTCCTTGAATGGCACTCCAATACTCCTCTCCCAAGTGGCAGAGGGCTTAGAGACAGCATGCCAAGGGACCCTAGCCAACCTGCAGACCCTGGAGACACTCCTGGACTTGAGCAGGTGAGCAGAAGCACCATCGCTCGAGAGCCTTAATCAATTTTCCTTCTTCCCCTCTCTTGGTACCTACAACTGGAGCTTCCTTCCGCAGCTTCAGACAATTCATTTTCTTTATGATGTAGAATACTCAGCTTCTGCCGCTCTCCGATTGGCTGGCTGTTGTGCCCAATCAGGATTTGGCGCTGCATTTCAGGTGATCCTCAGCAAAGTATAATTACAGTGTGAATTTTCTTCTCCTGCTTCAAAATTGTCCAAAATGGGATTTTCACAGGTGTAGGTATGCTGGTCTTGTTGTATTTGGGTCTTTTCCCATGTAAGAATGAGACTCTCTTGGCAACGTTTCAGCGAGGTCTCACTCGCCATCTTCAGGCTGGCGTTTACAACAAGATATCTCCAAGAGGAGACCCCTGTTTGCTGCTTTCATAGACCTTACAGCAGTATTTGATATGATAAATAGAGAAGTACTATGGAGTAAATTGACATCTCTTAAAATAGAACCTAGACTCCTGGCTTTGATTAAAGCCCTTTACACAAGTATCTGTTTGATGGTGCAGTATGGGGTTAATGGGGCTCTGACTAATAGGATTCACACAAATAAAGGGGTAAGGCAAGTTCTTCTAGAACTAAGGAGAAATTTCCCCACAATTAGAAAAGTTCATCAGTGGAATGGCTTCCCTTCAGAAGTTGTGAGGGCTCCATCAATGGAGCCTTTTAAGAAGACATTGGACAGTCATTTGTCTGAAATGGTAGAGGGTGGCCCTGCCTGAGCAGTGGGTTGGACTAGAAGACCTCCAGGGTCCCTTCCAAATCTGTTCTTCTGTTATATAAACAGCTATTAGACCTCACTGGTGAAATTATCTAGCCCTCTTCTCAAACACCTGCAAGAAGGAAACCAACCTCAGAGAATGCCCAAAACCCCAACAAGTACCAGTTATTTCTTCTCTTTAGTGGAGAATCATACATGGGGTTGTCTGCAGCTGTCTGCACGTTTTAGTCAGAAATGTCAAGATGTGAGTCATGCTTCATGGCCCAAGTTCTGCCCTTAAGGCCCTGATGGGAGAATGGCCAGATGGTGGCCATGAAAGTGGAACAGGGTTGTGAAATGTACAGAGAGGAAGACCTTGGCATAAATGGGCAAGCAGCGTGGCCTAGGCAAAGGAAAGGAAAGGAAAGGAAAGGAAAGGAAAGGAAAGGAAAGGAAAGGAAAAGGAAAGGAAAGGAAAGGAAAGGAAAGGAAAGGAAAGGAAAGGAAAGGAAAGGAAAGGAAAGGAAAGGAAAGGAAAGGAAAGGATCTATGCGCAAAGAAGGAGTGGAAAAAACACACAAAGCAAACTGTAGCCAAGCCAGTTTCCAGCCTTCCCTGAGGGGAGCCCATCATGGCTGCCCTCCCTCCTCAAAGGCACCTCAACCCTTCCCGCCAAAACCTGACAGACCCCACTTCTCTTCTTTTATTGGCCCTTGGGGGTCAGGTGACTCTGGATGGGCCTCTTCATGATTAGTTGGCTCTCATCTGTCATGGAAGAACCACCTCCCTGAGCAGGTGATAGGCCCTTGTGCTCCTTCTTAGCTCTCCTTGTGCCTGTCCTCAGGTTGTCCCAGCTGCCAATCAAACAGCAGCCACCAATCAAAGGGGTGTTGCTAGGCTGGAGGCAAGAAGGAGGGAAGACAAGATGGCTGCCTGAAGCTCAGGCCTCATAAGGAAATGGCTAAATAAACAGAAGCAAAGACAGGAGTCAAAGTGAAGCTAGAAACTAAAAGATAGGCAGCAGCATCCAATCAAAGGGCTGTTCTTAATCAGGATTTGAGAAGGCGGGAAGACAAGATGGCTGCCTGAAGTTCTTCTGTCACAGGCCTTATGAGAAAATGGCTGAATAAAGAGAATCAAAGTGATTTTTTCAGATGGTATAATCTTATAAAATATATTTTGTCAAGATGATAAGGACAAGTAGGAAGCTGGGAAGAGAAAAGGAAGTGAGCAAAATTTGGTTCCCACAATGCATTTATTAACTCCAATGCAGAAGAGTTGGGAGATCTTATAATCAGTTTCCACCGTCTTGAATTAGCTAGGAGAACCACACGCTCTTTGGCTTCATCTTACAAATGAAGGCTCTTCGGTAGCCACAAGGATCATCATGCCAAAGGGAATTAATTGCGCCGGTATGGTGGATGGAAATGCAGAGTTCTTTATTTCCACCATTGGGTTCATATACATTCCAGTGCCTGAAAAAAGAACCACAATACTCATCAGTCTCGATCTAGATATGTAGATCTAGAGATATAAATGTAGAGATCTAGGTCTAGAGCTAAATTGATCTAGATCTTTCTCCTGCCACCAAATCACAGTATTTATTCAATTTATACCCCGCCCTTCTCCAAACGGACCCAGGGCAGTCACAATGGGTTATTGCTAGATTAAGGTTTTGTGCCCAGATGAAGTAGAACACTTGTTACTGGCAAATTTACAGAAGGGCATTGGGGGGGGGGGGGACTGGGGGAGTGGATATTTGAAATTTAACAGGAGGTCCATAGGGGCTTCTAGTGGTCAAGGGTTTGGGGAGATGTTAGGGGTTATATTTACAGATCTGCAGCAGAAGTTGATCTAATGTCAAAGAGAACCTTTGTAGTTCAGGGTTGAAGTTGTGCTCTCTGAGCTTGATTGTTTTCTCGCAGACATTTCACTACCCAACTAACTACCATCATCAGGGCTAGTGCCATCACTGATTGTGTTACCTAGTTTGGGTAACGAAACGGCTGTAAGAAAACAGCCAGGCTCAGAGAGCACCAAGGACCCTTCGGAAGAAGATCTACTGCAGAAGAATACTGCATTCAGTTTTGGTCGCCACAATATAAAAAAGAAGTGGAGACTCCAGAAAAAGTGGAGAGAAGAGCAACAAAGATGGTTAGGGGGCTGGAGGCTCAAACATATGAAGAACGGTTGCAGGAACTGGGCCTGGCTAGTCCAGAGAAGAGAAGGACCAGGGGAGACATGATAGCAGTCTTCCAATATCTCAGGGGTTGCCACAAAGGAGAGGGAAGTCTGTTCCCAGAAAGCACGTGGCCTGCTGCAGCCTCTGGAAACCATTTCAGGATGAGGGCCACTGTACACTGGATTTTCTTACCAATCTTCAGCCTCTGGTTAGCGGTGGATTTATTTACCAAATCGGCCTTGCGAAGGCTTAGCTCAGGAAATAGCCCAGTTCTTTCTGGACAATGCTTGTAGATGCAAAGGGTCAGTCAATCACGTCCCTTTGGACCCAGGCTAGAACCGGGAGGAACCCACCTCTGGTGGTAGGCATGAAACCCTGATGCACAACTTGTCACATAATTAGATTTCGTTTGAAAACTTACAATGTCTTTGCATGATATCCAGCTTGCCACAACAGTCCATTGGTAACACTACTGTTCTTATAGAGTCCAATCCAATAGTCCTCTTTATTTCTAATTGCCATTTCATCTATATACCTCTTGAGGAGAGAAAAGTAGATTAGATAGCTAGGTGGATAGGTGGGTGGGTGGGTGGGTGGATGAACGGATGAGGCAGACAGATGGGACAGTGAGAGAGAGGGAAAGGGAAGAGAGAGATAATATAAAGTTGATTGCAAATTAAGGTTTAAGGGAGGAACATATGTGGCCCCTGATTCCCCCTGACCCCACTAAGGACTGACTGAGCCTCTCCCCTTCCCAACCAGCAGTGTTTCTGAGGCTTCGGAGGCTTGGAGCATCTACGGGTATAAAGCAAAGGTACACAGGGGATCCACAACAACATCCCACAGTTCATGTTTTTAAAATTATTTTAAATAATTAAATTGAATTTTCCCACGCAACTTTTCTCATTTTTTATTTATTTTATTTAAATTTATACCCCGCCCTTCTCCACAGAGGCCCAGGGCGAGGTGTCCTGTGACGAGTCGGCTGTGGGAAGTTGTCATATTCCACTACAAGGGATGGAAGAGGAACTCTGCCTTTGACGGAAGAGGAACTCTGCCTGTGTTTTCAGATCACAAGGATGAGAATATGAAGAAGGGGTTTCAATCAGATTCTTTCCACCTTCCCTTCCCTTTTTTTCCTTTCTCCTCTCCTTTCCTGTTCCTGCAGTTCTCATCCATCCTTTCAAAGGAAAATTTCCTCTAAGTCAATCAGTTTGTCTCTCTTTTCCTCTTCCCAGCAAATTCCCTGCCTTCTTCCCTCTTGGGTCCTAACCAGGCCTGCTCAAGGATGCCCCCTGCCCACTTTCTCTCTTGCCCTTATCCCTCTGCCTGGCAACACAGAGAAGTGGCTCCAGAAACATTCAGCATCTATTCCTCCCTTCTGCCTCTCTTACTCTCACTTGCTCCCCTTCTCCTGTGTTAGGAATCCAGGCAGTGTCCTACTTGCACCTATTTTCAACCACCAGGCAACCTTATTTTCATTCGGAAAAAGTAATTGAGACTTTTACATGAAACAGCCATTTTAGAAAAATGGTGACATATATGCCTGTACTCACTTGTTCAACAACATCTTTGCAAGAAACCAACTGTGCAGCATGCCTCATTAAACAGTCATCACGAGCAGCATACCAATTTTTTCGCCTTGTAGAAAAGAAATAGAGATTTTCTTTGAAAGGTTGCCAGCCTGGAACAACTCCAATAAGAATATCTTTGTAGAATAGAGAAAACAAAAGGACTACATTAGTTAGTTCAAAAATATTATAAGCATATTCTAACTTTAAAAATTAATTCACCATTCAAAGTTAATTGTGTACTTCTCTTGGATTACAGTGCTCTTCCTAAAATTTCAGGAAGTAGTTCAAAACAGTTTTCTGCATTTTTTTATTTATTAAACTTATTTGCCACTTATCTCAAGGTTCCAGGTGACTCTGAGTGGCGGTTCATTGTCCTTCCATGAGGCATTGTTCAATTATTTTACTTTTTAAAATCATTTTAAATAAGAATGAATCAAAAACTGTGGCACCTCCTGAAGACCATCGGCATTGATAAAATGGCCATCAGTCAATTGCAAAAGGCAGCTTGACTCCCAACAGCTTACATCCTGCGCTAATTTCTTTCACACGATCAAACAAGCACATCTACCTATCCCAAGTCCTTGTGAAGGACTGAACAGGAAGATAAAAATGCCAAATCTAATCTGAATATCTGGCTCACTGTGCAACAAACCAATAATAATAATAATAATAATAATAATAATAATAATAATAATAATAATAATAATAATAATAATAATAATAATAATAATAATAATTCAGAATTCAGAATTCAGACTGACAGGCACTTGTCCTACAACACACCTGATATAACAATAATTGAAAAGAAAAAAGTATGGTTTGTTGACATTGCAATACCTGGTGATGCACGAATTGAAAAGAAGCAGCCAGAAAAAATCACAAAATACCGGGACTTGCAAATTGAAGTTGAGCGACTGTGGAAGAGAAAGTCGTGTGTTGTCCCGATTGTGATTGGAGCCCTTGGAGCAAGACCTAGGGGGCTTCCTCATTATGTGGAGGTTCTAGGTTTGCCGGACTTGAGCATTCTGACTCTACAAAGAGCCACCCTGCTAGGAACAGCTTATATCCTCCGACGTTACCTTGACAGTTCCTAGGTCCTTGGTTAGGACTCGAGCTGTTGAGCTACCAACCAGCCCCAAAGGCTGTGAATCCCACCAAAGATTAACCACAGAATAATAATAAGCAATAGCAAAGGATGATGGCTACAAATACCTAGGCATATTGGAAGCACATAAGATCTTGAATGGAAAAGTCAAAGAGTCAACGCAAAAGGAATACATCAGGAGGGTCTGCAAAATATTAAAATCAAAGCTGAATGCTGGAAACATAATTAAAGCCATTAATACATGGGCAGTTCCAGTGATACGCTATTCAGATGGAATCATCAACTGGACTCTGGCTGAACTGGAAAACTGGAAAACACACAAACTTTTGAATATATACCACGCTTTACATCCACGAAGTAACATCGACAGGTTGTACCTTGCCAAGAAAAATAGGGGGCAGGGGGCTATTGCAAATCCATCAAACTGTAGAAGAAGAAAAACAAAGTTTGAATGATTATGTGAACCAAAGTACAGAAAAAATGCTGCAGGCCTTAAAAATGAAGAACAGCATAAAAACAACAGAAACAAAGGCAGAATATAAGGAAAAACAGCTGGATGACAGATTAAATAGATGGAAGACCAAGGCTTTGCATGGACAGCACTTGAAAAACATTGAAAATGTGATGACAACTTGGCATGGACATGGCTTAAGATGGAAACTATCAAGAAAGAAACAGAAGGTTTAATACTAGCCGCTCAAAAACAAGCACTACAAACTAATGCCATGAAAGCGAAGAGTCAAAAATCCACTGACAACCCAAACTGCCGACTTTGCAACAACAAAGTTGAAACTGTTTCACATTTAATATGTGAATACAGCAAAATCGCACAAACTGATTACAAAGCTAGACATGACCGAGTTGTTAAATTAATCCACTGGTCATTATGTAAAAAATATGATTTACCTGTATCCAGAAAGTCATGGGAACACAAAGTGGAAAACGTTATTGAAAATAAGAGGGTGAAGATCTTGTAGAACTTTCGAACACAAACGGATCATCATTTGGAGCACAACACACCAGATATCACAGTTGTAGAGGGCCGAAATGTAGTTTATAGATATTGCTATTCTTGGAGATGCCAGAGTCGAAGAAAAAGAACTAGAAAAAATAATGAAATATCGCGACCTGGCCATCGAAATCACACGGCTATGGATGAAGCATGTCACAGTGACACCCATTGTCATCAGGGCACTTGGCACCATGTCCAAGAATTTTACTAAATACATCAGCAAATTGCAGCTTCCTGCAATAACACCAGCGGAACTGCAAAAAACGGCGCTACTTGGAACATCTTACATTCTAAGATATTTGGTTGATATTTAGGATGCTGGAAGCAAACCATATCAACCATTAGCACCAGTCAATAGTACTTGCAATACATTTTTAAATGTTTCAGTTGGCTGAGTTTCATGTTCCATGAATAAAGTAAATAATAATAAAAACAACAACAGCAATAATAATAATCCCCCGTATTTTATAATAATTGTTTGCTTTAATCATCCCTTTTTCAATTTAATTCCTGTTGTTCATTTATCATTCGCTGCCATACTCCAAATTTCATCATACAACTCATTTCTTTGAATATCCCAATTTTGCCCCCAATACTTAGTCAACACTAATCTAGCTGCCATTATCCAATTTACAATCAATTCCTTTTTTGTTTCATTGATATCCCCTTTTTCCACCAGCAACAGTAATGCCATCCTCGGTGACATATCTAAATTTACATTTATTCCACTTTTCAACAAAATGTTTAATTTAGGGGTTACCTTTATGGAAAGAAACTTAAAGACTTCTGTCCTAAAGCTAAGACTTGACTAATGTCTCGGAATAAAAACTAAAGCTAATACAGGTAGTCTTTAACTTACAACAGTTCATTTAGTGACTGTTCGAAGTCACAACAGCACTGAAAAAATGACTCATGAGCTTTTTTCACGCTTAGCACTGTTGTGGCATCCCCATGGTCATGTGATTTACATTCAGATGATTGACAACTGGTTTATGTTTATGACAGTTGTTGTCCCTCAGGATCACATGATCACTTTTTACAATCTTGTGACAATGTGGAAGCCAGATTCACTTAACAACCATGTTACTAACTGAACAACTGCAGTGATGCACTCAACAAATGTGGTAAGAAGTCGTAAAATGGGGCAAAGCTCATTGAACAAATTTCTCATTTAGCAGAATAAATGTTGGGCTCAATCGGGGTCATAAATTGAGGATTACCTGAATGTATTATTGCAGGCTCAATACAAGGGTTACTATTTAGCATTCTCGAACTTCGCTGTTTTGTTCATTATATCCCAGAGGCTAAGACTATATATCTGTGCAAAAGGAACTGTGAGTATAGAGACAAAACTTACTAGCTATTTGGAAGCATCAGATATCATAAACTTTGGTTAGAAGTTTGAAACTAAAGATTATAGACCAATTTGAGATTCCAGAAAGGCTTCAGGAAAGGGAATTTCCTTATTCTGAAGGTTTGCAGACTTAATTAACTTACTCAGTTCATTTTGTAGCTCTTCGTTCTTTAAGGTCCAGTTCAACAGTTGTAATGTAAGGAGATGAACCGCAGCAAGAATTTCAAAGTCTAAAAACATTCAGCAATTCAAGTCAAGAGATGTGAAGTAAAAATCTACAATAAGTATGAAATCATGTCCCAATTTATTTAGATTTAAGGTGATTAAGGAGACCATGAGAGAAGATGAAGAAATCCCGGAAGATTTTGAATGAAGGACAGTTAACGAACATGAGATCTGCAAAGTCCTCGTCCATAATTACCTCTCTAAATTTAGACCTTTGATCGGGGTGGGAGCCCACCTCAGAAAACATTGAAATTATTACATTGGTAGCTCATACAACGTTTCTCTGAATGCTTCCCTCAGGGCCATGTGCAACAGGATGTTACTCCAGTCTCTCAACTGGACATAACCTAGTTGCACCTTCTTGAGCCTGAGCTTAAAAACTGCCCCGTAATATTTCAATCAAGCAGCTGAACTGCTGGCTCCTTCCTTACCAGTTTTGCCTTGTAAACGTGGATCGTAATGCAGAGCAAATTGTCGAATTGAAGCCACTGTCAGTATAAGGTCTTTATCCCTATCCAATTCAGTTTGGTCTGTAGCAGAGAAAGAAGAGAAAATTGAGTGTTAAACTCCCATCCCAATGGTTATAATTGAATATATTAATATTTTGATTATCATTATCTGTGACAACGCCTCACAGTCTGCCCTGCAGAAGAGGTGGGCTCTCTGTTGAGCTTTTCCCAGAGGTATGAAGAAGAAGAAAACCTCCTGAAGAGAATAATTCTGTTACTAAAATATCACCAAAACGATTTTTTCCCTAAGCAGGCAAAAGCAGAGCCAATAAAGTTTTCCTGGGTGTCCATGAGAGAAACTGAATGGTCCCCTGGCCTCATTCGTTGCAATCTATGGGCGGTAGCAATAAAGGAGAACATTTACAGCTCAGGGTTGAAATGAGTTTGGTTGTTTCCTTAAAGACATTTCGTGACCTAACTATATAACATCATCCGCACTAGTAGGAAGTGGGGTTTGCTCTCAGTTTATACTCAAAGCACTAGAATACAGAGCCTTTTGGGTATGGAGAGAAATCTCATGCTCCTGTTGAAGCAAATTCAACAGGACCTTCAAACAAAGCCTTTCTCAATCTCTTGTAAGACGACAACTTACACAGATAGCACATCCACACATCAAGAGCAAAGAAGAATAAAGTCAGTATTATAGTTGCTATTTTGCCTCGATCTGAATCCAGGTAGTCATTGAATCGCTGGAAAACATTCTTTGGTCCTGAAAGAAGACAAATGGGTCATTTAATCAATTGTGAGGCTGACCCTTCCTTTTCCCCTGACCCCTCCTCTTTCCTGCAAGGTGGTCTCAGGCATTCCAGGCAGAGGACCCCTCCATTTGTCCTTGCACTTAGACCCCTGAAACAATCTTTCTATGGAATTGAGTAGTTTGGGAGAACGCATTCTCTGGGCTTAACCTCCATGGAGACGTTAGGGAAAAGGAGGCAGCATCTGCAAGGCTTTCTAGAAAGTGGTAGGAAATCAGAAGAACATAAGCAACCTACGTGGAGGTTTGGGGGGTGGCTTGGGAGCCATTTTATCTTCTTAGTCCAAATGAACATTCATCCTATATTGGAGATTTTAGAACATGACACAGGTTAATAAAAAAAAAAACATGCATATTCAAAAATACAATATTCTTCTTCCCCTGGAGTTGTATCTTTATGTCATTAAAAGCCCAGAACTGAAGAATCTAGAGCTCTGCATGGGGACCACCCAACCCATATGCAGCCGGGTCCTCAGTCTGCAAAGCATCTTAACTGGCCTTGTAGTGATCCTTGGACTAGTTTGCTCTGGCTGATTGCTGACCATAGAGCCTTTCCTGCAAAAGCATAATTTTCCCTCCTGTTATCTAGCATGTGAAAAAGAGAATGGCTGCTAGGACCTCCTTCTTCCTTCTCCTTGATCCAAATGGGAGACAATGTTTAGGATCCTTAGATCAGTCCAAGGAAATCGAGCCCTGAGACCTTGGTAGAAATCAGTGGAAGGGTTTTCAAATGGTGTGGGCATTAGTAAACTACATCTGAATCGTTTTCACAATCTCCCTACCCATCTTCAAGTTCTCTACATGACATCTGAATGCACCCAGACACCCAATCAATGAGGCAACTTTTAGATGTGCTTACGGGTTCAAAAATAAAGGAAGGAGATGACACAAAAGATATCCTTGTTGCTACCTGAAGATTGAAATCAGGCTATCACCTGTCCAGTGCAATGGCCAAGTGGAGCTCACTTCTTGTACCATACTGCATCACAATGGCTTAGTCAACCAATAATCAGCCAGCACAGCAGCCACACCTGAAGGAGAGTGCCCCAGGGATGCCGGTAGCTCAACCAATTTGACTTCACCCCACCTCATTCATATATTCCCGACTCAGCTCAGAACTTCTCTCAGCCTTCCATTGAGTTGATGATCTTCCTGTCTAGCTGCTAGGATGCCAATCACTCTTGGAACCTTGGTTATGTGGGGCATCCAGCAGCCGGTAGAAGCCCTGCTATGACTTTCCCCAGAGGTGGAAATTCAGAAAAGACAGTGGTGGGGGATGGCTGTAATGTAACAACTAGCCCTGTGGGACATGAATGAATGACGTTTGAATGATGAGCTTCTGAGAATTGTCCACAAGTGGGACTTGGACCATACCAGTCTACTGTTGCTTAAATGCACCTGCTGAAGTATCTTCTACTTCAACCTCTGCTTTTCTTCTTGACAGGTTCCTGGACTCTGAGTTGGCCTTTAACAAAAGCAAATTCTACTCTTTGAAGTGGTTCATGGTTTTGGACGTCATAGCATCATAATCTGGATTTTTTTTTAAAAAAGGTATACAGTGCATATAAAACAGGAAAAACCCAGAATCCTGCATCTGCTGAAATAAGACATTCATAGCATTGCTTGATTTGCCAGGGGTGGAGATCAGGGGTGGCTTCCTGCCAGTTCTAAGCTCTCCTATAGAAGAGGTTCCACAAATCTACAGTGCCGTTTAGAACCGGTTCCAGCTCCCTCCCTCCGCCCGTCCGCCCATCATCAAGATGAAGAGTGAGAGGAAGAATTCTGGGAGTTGAAGTCCACAAGTCTTAAAACTGTCAAGTTTGAGCACCCCTGGGGATTTTTCTCTAAAGGGTTAGGGGTGCGTCAAATGCCAGAGTTTCTGAGCCAACATTTTGGTTGCTAAGCAAGAGCATTGTTAAGTGAGTTTCACCACATTTTAGAAGTTGGCCATGCCCACCCAGTCACATGGCCACCAAGCCACTCCCACTCAGTCACATGGCTGGCAAGCCACTCCCACAAAGCAGGACACACTTACAGCAGAGATTCTAAAAAATTTTGAAGCCCACCACTGGCGGAGATGTATAATCAGCACTAGCAAAAGTGCTTAGACTTATATACCGCTTCACGGTGCTTTTACAGCCCTCTCTAAGCCATTTACAGAGTCAGCTTCTTGCTCCAAACAATCTGGCTCCTCATTTTACCGACCTCGGGAAGATGGAAGGCTGAGTCAACCTTGAGCCTGGTGAGATATGAACTGCCAAATTGCAGGCAGCTGGCAGGCAGCAGAAGGAGCCTGCAGTACTGCATTCTAATCACGGTGCCCCCAGGACTCCTAATTGACTTCAGGCTTCACATCACACAGCAGCAGATGATCTCACCCAATGCCTTCATGAGGATATTGAATAAGAGTGGAGAGAGGGCCAAACTCTGCAGTGTCCCACATAGCAGCTGCTGGGGGTGGGATCTGTCCTCTCCAATCCCCACTGACTGTTTCAGGACTAGAACAGGCTACCCGATGAGGTCAAGATGCTATCCATTCAGTCACGTCAGGCTCTTACTTCTTTAAGTTGTTCTATGCTCTGGCTTTAAGGGTCAGCTTTGAGGGTATCCACCACTGTGTTCTTTGGGGGCCTGGTTTCCTTTTACCACTTTTATCGTGTCTAGCTCTTAGTGGACCATAGCATGCTAGTCTCCCTTACCCTCCACTCACCTCCCGAGTTTGGTTGGCCCCTGGTAACTTTTTATTGATTTAAGTTACAAAGATGATTAGGAGACTGGAGACTAAAACATATGAGGAACGGTTGCAGGAACTGGGTATGTCTAGCTTAATGAAAAGAAGGACCAGGGGAGACAGGATAGCAGTCTTCCAGTATCTCAGCTATACTCCAAGGCACCTGAGGGAAGGACAAGAAGCAATGGGTGGAAACTAATCCAGGAGAGAAGCAACTTAGAACTGAGGAGAAATTTCCTGACAGTTGGAACAATCAATCAGTGGAACAGAAATTGCCTCCAGAAGTTGTGAAGGCCCCAACACTGCAAGTCTTTAAGAAGATGTTGGAGAGCCATTGGTCTGAAATGGTATAAGGTTCCTGCCTAGACAGGGGGTTGGACTAGAAGATCTCCAAGGTCCCTTCCAACTCTGCTACTGTCTGTAAATCCACATAATCTCTTGGTGATTTACCTATATTGTTGCCTTAGAGGGATGCATCTCCTCGAACAATTGTTGCATTATTTTAATCACTTTGTCTTGTGTTGAAGGCATGAACAGACACACGTAAACAAATAAGTCGGAGACCATCAAAGGAACTCTCCTTCAATCTCAGAAGCTCAGATGTGATGGCGGGAAAGAGGTAAACAGCGTTGAAATGACCAGATGATTGTGTCCTCCCCATTTCTTAAGGGGCGTCACAATATCACTCGATGCCTCTGAGCTCCTCTTTCTGGCTTCTTTGATGCTGAGGTGGCCATAAGTGTCAAAAATGGTCATAAATCACTTTTCTCCAGGGCCTTTGCCACTTGAAATGGTCACTAAGCGAATTGTTGTAAGTCAAGAGCTACCTCTAAATTGTAATAAAATTATCTTCCTGTCCTGGGTTTGCTTCATTGGGACCTGTGCATTCTAGGATGGAAGCCTAGGGCCAGATTGGACTATCACGCTGAGAGAGAAGCTGATGGACCTTTGCTGCTTTTTATAGGGCTTTATAAGGCCTTGGTAAGATCCGATGTGGAATATTGCATCTGGTTCTGCTTCTGATTGCCACAATCTGAAAAAGATCTTGAGACTCTAGAGCAGTGTTTCTCAACCGTGGCAACTTGAAGATGTCCGGACTTCAACTCCCAGAATTCCCCAGCCAGGGAATTCTGGGAGTTGAAGTCCGGACATCTTCAAGTTGCCACAGTTGAGAAACACTGCTCTAGAAAGAGGGAAGAAAAGAACAACAAAGAAGATTAGGGGGCTGGAGGCTAAAATATACCACGAACGGATGCAGGAATTGGGAATGTCCGGTTTAATGACAAGAAGTATTAGGGGTGACGTGATACCAGTGTTTCAATATTTGAGGGGCTGCCACAAAGAAGAGGGAGCGGGGGTCAGCCTATTCTCCAAAGCACCTGAGGGCAGAACAAGAAGCAATGGGTGGAAACTAATCAAGGAGGGAAGCAACCTAGAACTAAGGAGAAATTTCCTGACGGTGAGAACCTTTAATCAGTGGAACAACTTGCCACCGGAAGTTGTGGGTGATCCGTGGTGAGTAGAGCAAGGTCATGCCCTCCCTCTCGCAGTGCCTGGCGACTGTTAGAGGCTGGATAGGAAGCAACGGGTTGCTCTCTACATGGGGCTTCCCTTGAGGTGCACCCGAAAGCTACAGCTAGTCCAAAACGCAGCCGCGCGGGTGATTATGGGAGCCACTAGATGCTCCCACATAACACCGATCCTGCGCGAGCTGCATTGGCTTCCTGTGGCCTTTCGGGTGCGCTTCAAGGTTTTGACGACCATCTTTAAAGCGCTCCATGGCTCGGGGCCTAGTTATATGCGAGACCGCCTCCTGCCCCATACATCCCTTAGACCGATACGCTCCCACAGAGAGGGTCTTCTCAGGGTGCCGTCGGCCGGACAATGCCGACTGGCGACACCCAGGGGAAGAGCCTTCTCTGTGGCGGGCCCAGCCCTCTGGAATGACCTACCCCCTGAATTACGTACCATCACCGACCTCCGCCTCTTCCGCCAATGTCTCAAGACATATTTGTTCCAACAAGTCGGCCTAGCCTAACCTCCCATGGGGACTTTTAGGAAGTTTTTAAATTGGGTATTTTAAATTTGGTTTTAGTACAGGATAGGACTGTTTAATATTTATTTTAAATTATATATTTATCTTTGTATTGGTATGTTTTTTAATTTCCTGTACGCCGCCCTGGGTCCTCTGTGGAGAAGGGTGGGATATAAATTTAAATTTAAAAAAAAACAAAACGAAACCCTGGCAAGACCGAGTGGCTCTGAGTTTGGGGTTCGTTGGCTCAGGGAGAATTGCCACCTTTGGTCTTGAATGGGGAGGCACTTCCCAAAGCAGACCCTGTGCGTAATCTGGGGGTTCTGCTGGATTTGCAACTCCTGTTCAAAGAGAAGTTGGTGGCCGTGACCAGGGGGGCCTTTGTGCAACTGCAGGTTGTGCGCCAGTTAGGCCCTTTCCTGGACCAACAGTCCCTACTTACAGTCACTCATGCACTAGTCACTTCCCATTTTGACTATTGCAACGTGCTCTACATGGGGCTGCCCTTGAAGAGCATCCGGAAGCTCCAGTGGTGCAAAATGCAGCGGCCCACACGGTTTTGTGCAGACCTCGGTGGGCGCATGTATCACCTCTCCCGCGGGAGTTGCCTTGGCGGCCGATTTGCTTCTGGGTGTAATTGTTGGTTGTCACGTTTAAAGCTCTTCATGCCTTAAGACCAGGTTATCGGAGGGACCGTCCCTTGCTGATCACATCTACCTGACCCACCAGAGTGGGGAGGCAGGGAATGTGGTGGGTCCTGTCCCCGAGGGTTATACACCTGGTGGGACCCAGAAGAAGGGCCTTCTCTGTAGTGGCTCCCTCCCTCTGGCGCATCATTCCCCTGGAGATTGGAACGGCCGCCTGACACTCTTCCAGAAGGCGCTGAAGACCTGGCTCTGCCCGGTGGGCCTGGGGGACCCAGAGAGGGATGGAGCCCATTCAACAGCTCGTACGATGCGTTGTCGCCTAAACCCAGCAAGGGTTCTCTCCTTTCGTTTCAGAGGTGTAGGAGGGAAAAAAAAGACTCCGAAAGCTCATCCCAAAAGCGGAAAGAGCGTCAAGGATACCTTTGAGGAAAAATTCAAATGGCCCCTCCTGGGACTGCTTTTCTTAAGCTCTTTCATCACTTTGACCGTAATGATCTTTCTATGTAAGTAAAATTGTGCTTTTAACTGAAAAACACTTCATAGGATGTTGACGTACGTTGCCTACTTATTTCCTACTAGCCGTTCCCGGCCACTTGTTGCTGTGGCCCAGTCTGGTTAAATGGCCAACCAGTTTGTGTGTAGATCTACACCTGCACACACAAACACGTACACACAACCACCTACCTACTGTATTTCTCCCTCTCCCTCTCTATCCCTCTACCTACCTACCGTATTTCTCCACCTACCTATCTACCTACCGTATTTCTCCCTTTCTCTATCCCTCTACCTACCTACCTACCTACCATATTTCCCCCTCCCTCTCTCTATCCCTCTACCTACCTACCTACTGTATTTCTCCCTCTCCCTCTCTATTCCTCTACCTACCTACCTACCATATTTCTCCCTCCCTCTCTCTATCCCTACCTACCTACCTACTGTATTTCTCCCTCTCCCTCTCTATTCCCCTACCTACCTACCTACCATATTTCCCCCTCCCTCTCTCTATCCCTCTACCTACCTACCTACTGTATTTCTCCCTCTCCCTCTCTATTCCTCTACCTACCTACCTACCTACCTACCATATTTCTCCCTCCCTCTCTCTATCCCTACCTACCTACCTACTGTATTTCTCCCTCTCCCTCTCTATCCCTCTACCTACCTACCGTATTTCTCCACCTACCTACCTACCGTATTTCTCCCTTTCTCTATCCCTCTACCTACCTACCTACCTACCTACCTACCTACCTACCTACCTACTGCATTGCGCTTCAGGGTGCTAGTTGCCATCTTTAAAGCGCTCCATGGCACGGGACCTAGCTATCTGCGGGATCGGATCCTGCCCCATACATCCTCACGGCCGATTCGCTCCCACAGAGAGGGACTTCTCCGGGTGCCGTCCACTAGACTTTGTCAGCGGGCGACGCCCAGGGGAAGGGCCTTCTCTGTGGCGGGTCCAGCCCTCTGGAACGACCTTCCCCCCGATATTAGAACAACCACGGACCTCCGCTCCTTCCGTCAAAAACTCAAAACACACTTTTTCTGCTTGGCCGGCCTAGGTTAGTCTCTACCATTAGGGTGTTTAGGGAATGTTAGTTTTAATGTGGGATTTTAGTGCAGGGACAACTAAATTTAATTCATTTTTATTTATTGTATTTATTCTTGTGTGTATTTTATAGTGTTTTAATTTTCCCTGTTCACCGCTCCGAGTCCCCTTGGGGAGAGGACGCGGTATATAAAATAAATTATTATTATTATTATTATTATTATTATTATTATTATTATTATTATTATTATTATTATTATTATTATTATTATTATTATTATTATTATTATTATTATTATTATTATTTCTCCCTCCCTCTCTCCCTATAGCTGCCTACCTACCTACTGTATTTCTCCCTCAGAGTATTTTATGTCATAAAGGATGACATAATACCTGTGGCCCACTGCTCTCTCTGTATCCATCTACCTACCTTTTTTTACAATTGTTTACATTTCCCGTTGCGTGTACCTGGCACAGGTGTGACATCTACACCATCTATATATATCATTGGTGCCGTATTTGAAAGGAACATTATGTGATAATTTGGAAGCGATCGGTTCAGTACTTTCGGAGATTAGCAGTTTTGAACAAACTCGTTAAATTTTTATTTATATAGATATTTCAATGCCTGGATAAGCCCCATGGTGTGCCTCTGTTTGTATCCATTTACCCATTGGTTTTTATCTATTTTCTTCCATCGTTTGAAATGTCTCTTAACAGAATAACAGAGTTGGAAAGGGACCTTGGAGGTCTTCTAGTGCAACCCCCTGCTCCAGCAGGAAACTGTACATCATTTCAGACCAATAGTTGCCCAAACTGCTGGCTCTGAACCTTCTCAGTTGCAATGCTGGTTTGGGAGATGGCTTTGGTGGAGGGAGAGGACCTCGAGTGCTGCAGCAAGAGAAGCTGTTCATTTTTCTTTCTGGTGCGGCACTAGCTCGCCCTCCTGTGGCGCACCTTGGGAAATATGCAAGTGTGTATCAAACAGCTAGTCAACAGGCAGCCAAATGTCTAGTCTACATTAGCCTTAGAGTTTCCAGCCAAATATAACATTGCTGCACGCTAAATTAATAAAATAAACTGGAACTTTGACGTTTATTCCTTCTCAACGACTTTAGGCAAACAGTTATTTGTGGATAAGAGTAAACCCCATATTGAGAAGCCACTGGAACATTTGGGCAACAAGTTAGAAGAAATTCTCAAAGACCCTGAACTCAAACTAGATACTCGTAAGTATGGAAGAGGGCGGAGCTAAGAAAAGGAAAACCAGATGCCTGAGTTTGCAAGTCAAGGGCAGCATGACTGAACTAACTGAATAAGAGAGCTGGAAGGGACCTTGGAGATCTTCTAGTTCAACCTCCTACTCAAGCTGGTAACCCTATACCCATGTTGGTGAATCTATGGCACGCATGCCCAAAGTGGCACACGGAGCCATGTCGCCTGGCACATGTGGGGTCACTCCGGGTTTCTGGTGTCCATGCGCATGCGGAAATCAGCTGGCCTTTGTGTGTGTGGCAGTGCCGGGAACTGGAAGAAATGGTCTTCTGTTTTCCTGCACAAGAATGCATGCTGGCCAGTGGATTGTTGTGCATGCATGTGCACCAGAAACCCGGAAGACTAGCTGGATGGCACGCATGCACACGCTGAAAACCAGAAGTTCATTTCTGGGCATGCACATGCACCCTGGGCAGTTCCTCTTCCAGGTTGCAGCCCAGGAGGGTGCGTGCATGCCCTCACTGCCCTATCCCATTTCAGACAAATGGCTGAAGTGACGGAGCGCCCCAAACTTCTAGAGGCAAGCCGTTCCGCTGATTAACTGTTCTGTCTGTAAATTTCTCCTTAGTGCTAAGTTAGTTCTTTCCTTGATTAGTTTCCATCTGTTGCTTCTTTTCTGCCTTCAGCTGCTTTGGAGAATAGGTTGACCCCAGGGGTGGCTTCCGGCTTCTACTGCCGGTTTGCTCAGGGGTGTGCTTCAGGCACACACAGGCTTGATGCGCGCCACATGCATAGAAATTTAAATATTAAATTAAATTAAATGCGCATGTGTGGTATGTAAAAAAAAAAAGCTGCTGCGCATTCGCAGAAGAAAAAAAACAAGATGGCGGCGCCTATGGCGCTACCAATAGAACCAGTTCAGGGGCGTGGCCAGCCAAGTTACTACCTACTTGTCCAAACCGGTCCAAACTGGTAGAAACTCACCTCTGGTTGATCTCCTTTGTGGCAGCCCCTCAAATATTGGAACACTGGTTCCATGCTTTTTGTCATGACTGTTTCCATCATAAATCAAGAAAGAACACACTTTACTTCATTTAGAAGGCTCAAGGCTACTTTTACTGATAATGATAAGGCTTCAGCCAAAGTCAAGCAAGGAATGAAACATTTAGGCGCGCAACATACGTAACAAAGCATAACCCAACCTCCCCCCTTTGACCCCAGCATATTGTCCAATGCAAAGTCAGCCACGACATCAGGTGCAGTTCCTTCTCAGGGTCATCATCAGAATGGAATGCAGTCCGTTAGCTGAATGTGATAACAACTGTAACCTCCCTTTCTCCTGCCCCCTTAGTAGCTTAACAACCCCAGCCCTCCCCCCGTTTCAACATGTCAGGCTATGCAGGCAAAAGCAGAACAAAAGCATAGGCTGACACTTCTTTTCATTGAACTAGACATTCCCAATTCCTGCAACCATTTTGTTGACCACCACTGTACTTTTAAATTCCTGAGAGAGTTGGGATGGGTCAGGGGGCTTCTCATAGTGACCATTTCTCACCTAAGAAGACTTGGGTGCCCTATTGGGTGAGGGAGGATTTACCGCTAACTGTCTGAACCAGCACCAGCTCCAAAGCACCTTGATTGGATAGGTGCAAAGAAAAAATGTTCAGTCTCTCCGGTAATGCTTTCAGCCAAGAAGACAGCAGAGGAAATTGCAAAGTTGCCTGCATATATCAAACATGCTCAGAATAAACTCCAGGATCACAAAGAAAGCTATTGTAAGTATTGCGATCTCGAAGCGTCACGCTTGACATGTGATGTCAGTGTTGGGGGTGATTTAGGTGAGAAAAGGCGCTTCTCAGGGTTCCAAATAGCCTCCTCAAACAAATAGCACCCCAAGGCTTAGACGTTCCTCAAAGTTGTGTAAGGTTTGAAAATACATTGAGACCCATAGAAAACGTTCAAGTCACAATGAGCCAAACAAGAGACTTAAACGGAGGCTTGAATAACAGAGAAAACAGACTTTACTCTTTGATCAAAGTTAAAGTTCTGGGTGAGAATCTCCATATACATGTGCAAGGGACGTGGTAGGAAGGTTCTACAAAACTCAAGGGTGCAGTGGCCTTTCTTATACATGAAAAGATTTTTGATCTTCAAAATTCTAATTACTCCCTAGCCATATATCTAGCACCATTGTAAACTTCCAAGTCATATATCCCAACTTCAGATATACACCCTTCCTGGCAAATGTGTTTTGTTATCTTTTTCTCTTTTCTGTTTACTTAATTGCCCATTTAGCAGCACAAAAGGTGTGAAGATTGCTCTGGTATTTGAGGAGAGCATCGTTCTCTTTTCCTGAAGGAAGCAGAGGTGGCATGGGAAGACTTCAGATCTTTTCACAGGATTTGACATTTGCCAGATATCTTACAGACTCCAAAAACAGGGCCCCAGGAAATCAGCCCCAGGGCACAAAGGAATCCACAGCATGCAAGCATATACATTACAAAAACAAGGCATAATATATTTGTGTTACAGCAGAGGTCCCCAACCTTTGCAACTTTAAGTCTGAAGGACTTCAGCTCCCAGACTTCTCCAGCCAGCTTTGCTGGCTGGAGAAGTCTGGGAGCTGAAGTCCTTCAGACTTAAAGTTGCAAAGGTTGGGGACCCCTGTGTTACAGAAAGCAAATGTTTCTAGTAATCAACAAGTTTGTATCATTATTACCATAACTCTACAGCTGCAATTTATTAAAAAGAGCCATGTGGTCACATCTGGGGAAAACCCGAATCTGAAAGCTTCCCGCTTTTCCCCACCCAGTTGAAAGTTCAAGATCTTGCCCCCACACCCACCAGTCCATCCCGTGGTCCGATCTCCCACTGCCACAAAGACAGAGTCCACCCATCCAGTTTCGGCCAGGCGCAGAGGCAAAAAAGATGACCTTGAGTTTCTAAAAGGATATCGTTATGGCTACATATCCCCCAATTCCATTTTCCACAATGGAAAATGAATAGTAGAAAATGTGGCAGGCCCCCCAAGTGCAAAAAGAAAAAAAATGGCTTGCAGGCGCCTGACAGCGCCCAGTTGTGTAAGGGTCAATTTCATAGGACCACATGGTCCTTTTGTGGAAAGGAAAAAGGTTGATCCCCTGATCATCTTTGTTGCTCTTCTCTGGATTCTTTCCAGAATCTCGTCATCTTTTTTGCAATTGTGGGGTCTTAGCAAAGCATTATAAAGCAATGCTAATGCTTTATAATACGTTATTCCGGTCTCCAGTGTCCCGTGCTTCGTGTTTCTTATTCTCTTTTACAAAAAGGGGAATGATGCAGTCCGCTTGGATGTAGGGTACCAGGGGTGAAATCCAGCAGGTTCTGACAGGTTCTGGAAAACCGGTAGCGGAAACTTTGAGTCGTTCGGAGAACCGGCAAATACCACTTCTGGCTGGCCCCAGAGTGGGGTGGGGTTCCAGCGACCCAGGCCACCAAACCACTACCGCTTCAGCCAAACCAGTCCGAACCGGTAGGAACTTTTACCTCCTAAGACAGGGGTCTGCAAAGTTGGCTCTTTTAAGACTGGTGGACTTCAACTCCCAGAATTCCCAGCCAGCATAGCTGGCTGGGGAATTCTGGGAGTTGAAGTCCACCAGTCTTAAAAGAGCCAACTTTGCAGACCCCTGTCCTAAGGGAATGCTTGCTACTTTGAACTTTTTATTTATTTATTTATATTTATATCCCGCCCTTCTCCACAGAGGACCCAGGGCGGCGCACAGGAATTTAAAAACATACAAAGATACAAAAAATAAATACATAATTTAAAATATATTAAACTATCCTAACCCTATGCTAAAACCAAATTTTAAAATACCCAATTTAAAACTTTCTAAAAAGTTTTAAAACGTCTCTCTTTACGCCTGTTCTTTTTTAGATGCCCTCTTCCAAAAATCTGCCAGGTCTGCGAATGTCTGGAGTCTTTCCGGGATGAATCTGTACTACATTTCAAAAGGGAAAAAGACCTGGTACGAGGCCGAGAACCTCTGTGTGTCAAGAGACAGTCATTTGGCCTCCATCCTAAGTCACGAAGAGCAGGTGCTAATCGTTGCTGTGGCTATTATTAGGGTTAGTTGCACAGTCAGCCAGAGGTTCAGGGTGGGCTTGGCATTTTTATCCACCTCTCGAGTCCTTCCCAAGGACCTGGGATGTAGGCAGATGTGGTTGTTGGATGGGGTTAGAAGTACCGTTGCAGGATGTTAAGTTGTTCTTTTGCAATACAATAGCCGAGTTGGAAGGGACCTTGGAGGTCATCTAGTCCAACCCCCTGCTTAGGCAGGGGGCCCTATACGATTTCAGACAAATGGCTATCCAACATCTTCTTAAAGACTTCCAGTGTTGGGGCCTTCACAACTTCTGGAGGCAATTTCTGTTCCACTGGTTAATTGTTCTAACTGTCAGGAAATTTCTCCTCTGTTCTTAAGTTGCTTCTCTCCTTGATTAGTTTCCACCCATTGCTTCTTGTTCTGCCTTCAGGTGCTTTGGAGAATAGTTTGACTCCCTCTTCTTTGGGGCAACCCCTGAGATATTAGAAGACTGCTATCCTGTCTCCTCTAGACTTTCTTTTTACTAAACTAGACTGATTGATGGCAGGGATGGTTTTTTGCTGGCATTACTGCCGGTTCACTCCCTGTGCCTGCGCAGATGCCTGAAAATAGGTCTGAGCATGCGCAAAATATTAAGCAATTTTTTAAAAAAAGATTTGGAGGCATGCCAAGCATGCCATCCCTACCAGTTCGGCAACCCAGTCACCATTCCCACTACTGGTTCCACTGAACAGGTGCAAACTGGTAGGAACTCACTTGTGATTGATGGTGAATCTCTCAATGCTTCCACCAATCCAGTTCTGGTCAGGTGCAGAGGTGTAAAAACAAAGGATGACCTTGACTTTCTAGAAAGAATGTTGTTATAGCTACATCGCATCTAACTCCGTACAATTCTCCCTTCCCATTTTCCCACCATAGATTTTTAGATTTAGATTTAGATTTATTAAATTTTTAGACGCCCCTTCTCCCTTGCGGGACTCAGGGCAGTGTACAGGCAATAATAAGAATAATAAGATAAAGCATAAAATCCAATTAAAAATATATTAAATGGATTGGCCTGATCTAAATCCAGTTTAAAAACCCTTACTAAAACCAATTTAAAAACTAAAGCAATTTAAAAAACTATGCCAGGCCGGCCGCACGAAACAGATAGGTCTTTATGGCCCGACGGAACTGGCGCAGGTCCGTGGCTGTCTGTAGGTCAGGGGGTAGGTCATTCCAGAGGGCAGGGGCTGCCACGGAGAAGGCTCTCCCCCTGGGGGTCACCAGCCGGCATTGCCTGGCCGACGGCACCCTGAGGAGGCCCTCTCTGTGGGAGCGCACTGGTCGGTGGGAGGTATTTGGCAGCAGGAGGCGGTCTTGCAGATAGCCAGGTCCCTTGCCATGGAGCGCAATTACTAATACCTTGAAGCGCACCCGGAAAGCCACAGGCAGCCAGTGCAGCTCGCGCAGGAGAGAAGGCAGAGTAGAAAAATAGGAAGTGTGGCAGGCCAAAGACCCAAAAGAGAAGATGGCTGCAGGGCCGACAAGCATGCAAATTAGAAAACAAGTCAAGTAGAGTTTAGCATCATCGGAATTTTCACATGCGCTCAGTGGTAAAGCTTTCCTTACAATGTTGTGTTTGGCATATTTTTGCAGACTTATCTCAACACCCAGCTGAGTGAGCCATCTTGGATTGGCCTTTCAGCTGGAAATAAGGGCGATCATTGGGAATGGTCAGATGGATCCAAATTGAGCACCCAGTGAGTCTTTAAAGCTGAAGTCCAGGAAAGGATGTTGTTCGGACATTGAGCTGCCCGCCCCCTTTCTTCAGTGGTGAAATTCAATTTATTTATTTATTTATTATTTTATTTATATTTATATCCCGCCTTTCTCCACAGAGGCCCCAGGGCGGCGCACAGGAATTTAAAAAACATATAAACAATAAATACATAATTTAAGAGCATATTAAATTAATCTAATCCTATGCTAAAACTGATTTTAAAATTCCCAATTTAAAACTCTCTAAAAAAAATAGTCCCCATGGGAGGTTAGGCTAGGCCGGCTAGATGGAACAAATGTGTCTTTAGACACTTGCGGAAGAGGCGGAGGTCGGTGATGGTGCGCAATTCAGGGGGTAGGTCGTTCCAAAGGGCTGGGCCCGCCACAGAGAAGGCCCTTCCCCTGGGTGTCGCCAGACGGCATTGCCCGGCCGACGGCACCCTGAGAAGGCCCTCTGTGTGGGAGCGGATTGGCCGAAGGGATGTATGGGGCAGGAGGCGGTCTCGCATATAACTAGGCCCCGAGCCATGGAGCGCTTTAAAGATGGTCGTCAAAACCTTGTCAAAACCTTTTACTACTGGTTCTGTGGGCGTGGCTCGGTGGGCGTGGCAGGGGAAGGATACTGCAAAATCTCCATTCCCTCCCCACTCTGGGGTGGAAACCAGGAGGCAGAATAAAAGAGTAACAGAGTTGGAAGGGACCCTGGAGATCTTCTAATCCATCCCTCTTCTCAAGCAGGAAACCCTATACCATTTCAGACAAACGGTTGTCCAATTTTTTAAAAAAACTTCCAGTGTTGGAGCATCCTCTCGAGCCGTTCCACTGATTAATCGTTCTGCTTCTCTCCTTAACTGGTTTTAGGTGCTTTGGAGAATAGGCCGAGGGCTTCTTTGTGGCAGCCCCTTACCAAGTAAAATACTGCAGAGTTAGCCTGCATTCCAACGACTCCACCCCGCCCCCTTGCTCCTCAGATCTAAACTATACAGACAGGTTGACCTAAGACAGATTGAACTGTGCGATCCTTGGTAGTCTCTGAGCTTGGTTGTGTTCTTACAGACATTTCATGACCCAACTAGCTAACATCATCAGTGCCGGGGGGAAAAAGGGAGGGAGGGGTTGCTATTTCTACTTGTTTCTAACAAGAGTGATGTTACCTAGTGGGGTGGTGAAATGTCTGCAAGAAAACAACCAAGCTCGGAGAGCACCAAGGACCCTACAGTCCTCCTCCTCCTCCTCCTTCTCCACCCCACTCCCTTCTAACACTGATGATGTTCCCCAGTGGGGCAATAAGATGCAGGAGGTTGAATACCTCCAAGGCTCCTTCCAGCTCTATTCTGATTCTAATCCACAGGTGGCAGAATGCTGGTTTCAAAGCATAGCACTCTCAAACACCTTCCTCTGGAGTCTTCCTTTTAGGTAATAAGAACCTTCTGTCAACTCGCAAAAACATCACCATGACTCTTTATCGAGTTGACATAGAGAAGTGTGAATTCCAAGCATTCCTGTGGTCAAAGGGAAATTCCAAGCTGGCCTGTAATGCTCATGGATATATTCAATTACACTGCTAATTGGCTAATGTGATTTATTACCAGGCAGAGGGGAGGGGGATACAGGGGTAAAGTGCAGACACCATTATTTTATTATTTATTTATTTATTTATTTTATTAAATTTATAAACCACGCCACTCTCCCTGAAGGGACTCAGGGCGGTGCACAGGAAATTAAAATGGAAATATAAAAACAGAGCAATAAATAAAGAAATACTAAAAACAGATTAAATACTAATAACCCTGTGCTAAAAATCCTAAAACTCTTACCCCTTAAAATCCAAATTAAAACAATTTAGGCTTCAGTCTGCGAGCTTGATGGTATGGATTAGACCAGGCCGGCAAGATGGAAGAAGTACGTCTTCAAGTTTTGGCGGAAGGAGCGGAGGTCCGTGATAGTTCTGAGTTCGGGGGGTAGGTCGTTCCAGAGGGTTGGGCCCGCCACACAGAAGGCCCTTCCCCTGGGCATCGCCCGCTGGCACTGCTTAGTGGACGGCACCCGGAGAAGTCCCTCACTGTGGGAGCGTATCGGCCGAAGGAATTAAATGATTTGCAGTTTTAGCTGCAACGAAGAAACGCCAGGATGTTAATCCTAATAAATGATTGGATTTCTTTTGAACTTTGTCTCCAGGCTCGTAAATTTGTTAGGTTTTCTTCTGGGATCTTAACACCTTCCTTCTTCTCCTCTCCCCATAGGTACTGGTCCCTTGGCCCTTCCAGGCAACCAAAAGTCTCCAGAAATGGGGACCGCATTTGCACTTTAATCAACCCTTCAATCGACAGCCACAACTGGATGAAGGCCAACTGTCATGAACTGAGGAACTGGGTTTGCAAGGAAAATCTGGCTATTAAAATAAAACCATGGAAAAAATAAGCCACCCGATTGCTAGCCATCATTGCTCTTGCAGAACTTTCTTCCAACTCTCCTTTTTCTCTTCTTGGTGGACTTATTGCAAGAGGCAGAAGCATTCAGCAGGTCCAAGCCATCATTTGAAAGCCAAACTGGTGTGGTGGTGGAGGTTTGTTGGACCACAAATGGAAAGAGTGAGGTTCATCCCCCTGCCCTAGAAGCTCTTGGTGCAGGAGAAATGAACAAATAGGGAGGACTATTGAAAGACATTTTGCTTCTCATCCAAGAAGCTTCTCCAGTTCTGAAGAGTTTTACAATACAATAGCAGAGTTGGAAGGGACCTAGGAGGTCTTCTAGTCCAACTCCCTGCCTAGGCAGGAAGCCCTATACCGTTTCAGACAAATGGCTCTCCAACATCTTCTTAAAGACTTGCAGTGTTGGGGCCTTCACAACCTCTGGAGGCAACTTCTGTTCCACTGATTTAATTGTTCTATCAGGAAATTTCTCCTCAGTTCTAAGTTGCTTCTCTCCTTTATTAGTTTCCACCCATTGCTTCTTGTTCTACCCTCAGGTGCTTTGGAGAATAGCTTGACTCCGTCTTCTTTGGGGCAACCCCTGAGATATTGGAACACGGCTATCATGTCTCCCCTAATTCTTCTTTTCATTAATCTAGACCTACCCAGTTCCTGCAACTGTTCTTCACATGTTTTAGCCTCCAGTCCCCTCATCCTCTTGGTTGCTCTTCTCTGCACTCTTTCCAGAATCTCCACATCTTTTCTACATCGTGGCGACCCAAACTGGATGCAGATATTCCAAGTGTGGCCTTCCCAAGGCCTGATAAAGTGGGTTTGATGAGAAACAACAATGCTTTCAAAGAAAACACCAAGTCCATTTGGCTTTTGGAACAGAAAATATACCTTTGGGACAACCATGGCCTTGATGACCTCCTAGACAATTCTTTATTATATATATATGTGTGTGTGTGTGTTTGTGTGTTAGTTTTATGAGCTGATCAATAAATAAATTAGAGAGACCAGGATAGATCTATTTCGAGCTTATTAGCTCTCATCAGCTGGCCATACCCCTTACTGGGATTCGAACCGGGGCTATGGTGATAGTCGAAAGGCAGGAAAGGAAACAGTATGTCTCCTCCCTTAATTGGGGCCTAATAACAGGTTGTTGAGAAACAATTACATATATATATATGTTAGATTTTTAAGGGCTGAAAATAGGGTTGACGTTAAGTCTCCTCCCCTTAAAGGGACCCCTGAACAGGAGCTGTGATAATATTCTCTCATATATATATATATGAGAATATATATATATATATATATATATATATATATATATATATATATATATATATATATATATATATATATATATATATATATATATATATATATATATATATATATATATATATATATATATATATATATATTTGTTTTCTGAGGTTTTCGCGGGTGTTTGTATGTAGGTCTTTGGTTGTTCGGGTTTTCTCCCGCGTAGAATTGGAAGTATCCGGCTGAGATCTTATTAGCCACTTTAAACCCCTCCAATCCATACATGAAGCAAACTGATGCCCACCACGGAGATGTGGTACGACCACAAACGCGAAGCCAAACAACAGCAATGCAGCTCACCAGGTCAAATTCCTCTGCTACTCAGACTAACACAAGCACAACCAGGCCCCCACCCAAACAGAACACGCCCCCATCCAATCAGAGCACAGCCAAACTCCCATCCAATCAGAGCACAGCCAAACCCCCTACCAATCAGAACACATCTCCACCCAATCAGAATGCAGCCAAACTCCCACCCAATCAGGTCACACCCCCACTGGCAGTTAAAAAGAGGAACCAGCTGAGATCTCACATTGCTCCTGGAAGCACCAAGCCGGAAGCACCAGCCTGAAGATGATGAATGAGATTTCATCGAAACGTCGTGAAGATACTTCCAATTCTACACGGGAGAAAACCCGAACAACCAAAGACCTACATATATATATATGAGAATCCTGCCTGATGATGACAAGTGAGATCTTGTCGAAAAGTTGCAATAACATTTCTATGCCTTATACACGGGAAAATCCCCGAAGCCAGCTATGCCAGCATATATGTGTGTGTGTGTGTGTGTGTGTGTGTGTGTGTGTGTGTGTGTGTGTGTGTTTTCTGAGGTTTTCACGGGTGTTTGTATGTAGGTCTTTGGTTGTTCGGGTTTTCTCCCGTGTAGGATTGGAAGTATCTTCACGACGTTTCGATGAAGTCTCATTCATCATCTTCAGGCTAGTGCTTCCGGCTTGGTGCTTCCAGGAGAAGGGGAGAGCAAAATCTCCATTCCTTCCCCACTCCAGGGGAAAGGATACTGCAAAATCCGCATTCCCTCCCCACTGCAGGGGAAGGATAGTGCAAAATCTCCATTCCTTCCCCACTCCAGGGGAAAGGATACTGCAAAATCCCCATTCCCTCCACACTCCAGGGGAAGGATACTGCAAAATCCGCATTCCCTCCCCACTCCAGGGGAAGGATACTGCAAAATCTCCATTCCTTCCCCACTCCAGGGGAAAGGATAATGCAAAATCCGCATTCCCTCCACACTCCAGGGGAAGGATACTGCAAAATCCGCATTCCCTCCCCACTCCAGGGGAAGGATACTGCAAAATCTCCATTCCTTCCCCACTCCAAGGGAAAGGATACTGCAAAATCCCCATTCCCTCCACACTCCAGGGGAAGGATACTGCAAAATCCGCATTCCCTCCCCACTCCAGGGGAAGGATACTGCAAAATCTCCATTCCTTCCCCACTCCAGGGGAAGGATACTGCAAAATCCGCATTCCCTCCCCACTCCAGGGGAAGGATACTGCAAAATCTCTATTCCTTCCCCACTCCAGGGGAAAGGATACTGCAAAATCCCCATTCCCTCCACACTCCAGGGGAAGGATACTGCAAAATCCGCATTCCCTCCCCACTCCAGGGGAAGGATACTGCAAAATCTCCATTCCTTCCCCACTCCAGGGGAAAGGATACTGCAAAATCCCCATTCCCTCCACACACCAGGGAAAGGATACTGCAAAATCCGCATTCCCTCCCCACTCCAGGGGAAGGATACTGCAAAATCTCCATTCCTTCCCCACTCCAAGGGAAAGGATACTGCAAAATCCCCATTCCCTCCACACTCCAGGGGAAGGATACTGCAAAATCCCCATTCCCTCCCCACTCCAGGGGAAGGATACTGCAAAATCTCCATTCCTTCCCCACTCCAGGGGAAGGATACTGCAAAATCCCCATTCCCTCCCCACTCCAGGGGAAGGATACTGCAAAATCCCCATTCCCTCCCCACTCCAGGGGAAAGGATACTGCAAAATCTCCATTCCCTCCCCACTCCAGGGGAAAGGATACTGCAAAATCTCCATTCCTTCCCCACTCCAAGGGAAAAGATACTGCAAAATCACCATTCCCTCCACACTCCAGGGGAAGGATACTGCAAAATCCCCATTCCCTCCCCACCCTAGGGGAAAGGATACTGCAAAATCTCCATTCCCTCCCCACTCCAGGGGAAAGGATACTGCAAAATCTCCATTCCTTCCCCACTCCAAGGGAAAAGATACTGCAAAATCCCCATTCCCTCCACACTCCAGGGGAAGGATACTGCAAAATCCCCATTCCCTCCCCACCCTAGGGGAAAGGATACTGCAAAATCTCCATTCCCTCCCCACTCCAAGGGAAAAGATACTGCAAAATCCCCATTCCCTCCACACTCCAGGGAAAAGGATACTGCAAAATCTCCATTCCCTCCCCACTCCAAGGGAAAAGATACTGCAAAATCTCCATTCCCTCCACACTCCAGAGGAAGGATACTGCAAAATCCCCATTCCCTCCCCACCCTAGGGGAAAGGATACTGCAAAATCTCCATTCCCTCCCCACTCCAAGGGAAAAGATACTGCAAAATCCCCATTCCCTCCACACTCCAGGGGAAGGATACTGCAAAATCCCCATTCCCTCCCCACCCTAGGGGAAAGGATACTGCAAAATCTCCATTCCTTCCCCACTCCAAGGGAAAAGATACTGCAAAATCCCCATTCCCTCCACACTCCAGGGAAAAGGATACTGCAAAATCCCCATTCCCTCTCCACTCCAGGGGAAGAATACTGCAAAATCCCCATTCGCTCCCCACTCCAAGGGAAGGATACTGCAAAATCTCACTTCCCATTTGGGGGCCAGCCAGAGGTGGCATTTGCCGGTTCTCCCAACTGCTCAAACTTTCCACCAGCGGTTCTGCAGAAGCTGTCAGAACCCGCTGGATTTCACCCCTGATGTGAGAAGATTTTAGAATCTCAAATGCCATCTTCCATGGCAATAAAACATTATGCATTTTGGCATCTTTTAATGCTAAGAAGTTGGATCAGAAGGATCGGGCGGTCTCTGGGGAAGGAGAAGGCAAGGAAGCCAATTGTTAGTCAATCATCCGATTCCATCTCTGGCACCGATCCCTGGCAACAGAACATGTGTTTTTGCTGAAGCCTTTGCGCTCCTGAGGTCTTCTCTGTTGCACTTCACCGATTCACAGAGAAATCTCTTCTGTAGCATGGAAGAAGCCAGTTGGAAAAGCATCGAAGCAGCAGGGTGGCCATCTTGCCTGCAGCCTAAACGGTTTTGTGAAGAAATAATAAAGCTTCGTGGGTTGGCGCTTTTGCGTAGAGATTGGGGACAACCGCATCTTAAAAGATCCATTGTGGATTCGCCTCCAATCTGCACAGGGCATGCTTGGTTTGGTCACAAGGGATGGCACTCCAGCACTTCCCTGGGGTAGCACAATTTTTTTCAATTTGAACACACTTCAACAGAACGCTGGATTTGGGTTCTCTTTCTTTCCAGAAACTACAGAAAAGAGAGAAAAACACACAACGGATCAGGCCTTGCCTCACTCTGCGGAAGCCATAAGGAAACTGCGATCAAATGATTTCACATCCGCAGAATGTCGTCATCGTAGGCGCTAGTTAGGTTTGATTATATTTTTATACCGCCCTACTCCCAAAGGACTCAGGGCGGTGTACAGCCAAAAGAAAACACAGACATACAAAAGTTAAAACAATTTAAAAACATATTAAATAATTAAATAATATTAAATAATATTAAATAATTTGGCCCATAATAAAAGTTAAAAACCAACAAACCCAATTAATAAAATTTGTATTTACGCCAGCCCAGCTTGTTGAAAAAGAAAAGTTTTGAGAGCGCAGGAGAAGGTGCGTAGGTCAGGGATAATTCGTATATCCGGGGGCCATTCGTTCCAGAGGACAGGGGCTCCCACAGAGAAGGCTCTCCCCCTGGGTGTCACCAGTCGACATTGTCTAGCCGAGGGCACCATGAGGAGACCCTCTCTATGGGAGCGTACGGGCCGGTGGGAAGCTCTCGGTGGCAGAAGGCGATCTCGTAGGTATGCAGGTCCTCAGCCATGGAGCACTTTAAAGATAGTAATCAACAGCTTGAATCGCACCCAGAAAACCACCGGAAGCCTAGCTCGCGCAGGAGGGGTGTTACATGAGAGCGTCGCGTCGCCCCCATAATTACCTGTGCGGCCACATTCTGGACCAATTGAAGCCTCCGGGTGCTCTTCAAGGGGAGCCCCATGTAGAGAGCATTGCAGTAGTTACAGTAGACCCTTGATGCAATGGACCATACTTGAGCAGACTTTAGGTGCAGTGGGTAAATAGAGCATGGTACACTGTAGATGTGCACTGTTGTCATTGCAGGCCATTCAATCATGTCCAACACTCAGCCACTGAATGGATCAGCATGCCCTTCTGTCTCACACTACCTCTTCAGATCCATCCCGGTCATCCTTGGTCCACCACAGCCGTGCCCCAAACATGAATGACATCGAGGTGGCGACACCCTCCCCTGCTCCCCAAGGTCAAACACAACTCTGATGTGGCCTTCAATGCAACCGACACCCCTGCTTTATACCAAGGGTCTCCAAACGTGGGAACTTTTAAGACTTGTGGATTTCAATTCCCAGAATTCTCCAGCCAACATAACTTACTCTTTTGTAATCCCTTCCTCTGCAAACTTTTCAACTTTAAGACTTGTGGACTTCAATTCCCAGAATTCCCCAGGCTGGCTGACTGGAGAATTCTGGGAATTGAAGTCCACAAGTCTTAAAATTGCCAAGTTTGGAGAACCTTGTTTTGTAGGGTCCAGCCAATGGGTGTCCAGCCAGTCCCTTCTTTTTCCACTGATCACTCCCAGTATGATTGACTTTTCAAGCCAGTCTGCTCACACGACAGGCTGTGTTTGGTCATCTTGGCTTTGAATGATACTTTTGTTGAGCATTTGGTATGACCACATGGTGTGGTATGATCATTTCCCACACTTACGACCGTTGCAGCATCCCCATGGTCACGTGATCGAAATTCAGAGGCTTGGCAACTGGCTTGTATTTATGACTGTTATATTATCCGTGATCCCCTTTTGTGACCATCTAACAAGTCAATGGGGAAGCCAGATTCACTTAACGAAGTGACGTCAATGGTGGGACCAAATTCACTTAACAACTGAGTTGCTAGCTTAAGAACTGCAATGATTCACTTAACAACTGTGGCAAGAAACGTCATAAAATGGGGGGGGGGAACTCACTTAACAAATGTTTCGCATAACAACATAAATTTTGGGCTCAATTGTGTTGTAAGTCGAGGACTACCTATATATATCTCCACCTTGGGTGATCCAAGTGATGTCACAGAGGTCTTCTCTTAGTGACTGGAGCCTGTGGGGAGGGGGGGGGGTCTGGATGAGGAACAGCAGGCTTTGATTCAAGCCTTATAACCCTGTGTCACGACTGCATCCCTCTTTCCTTTTGGGTCTTTGGCCTGCCACACTTTCTAATATTCTACTATGCATTTTCTATTGTGGGAAAATGGGAGTTAGATGCTATGTAGCCATAACAACATTCTTTCTAGAAAGCCAAGGTCATCCTTTGTCTCTGCACCTCTACACCTGACTGGAACTGGATGGGTGGAAGCTGCCAGTGTGTCCAATGGATGATTGGACCATGGGATGGGATGGTGGGTGTGGGGGCAAGATCTTGACCTTTCAACTGGGTGGGGAAAACCGGGAAGCTTTCAGATTCGGGTTTTCCCAGATGTGCCAACATGGCTCTCTTCATCAATGGGAACTTTGAGGAATCCTTTGCCTCGGGCTCTGATTTCATTTTGGATCCTATTTGGAATGACAAACTGTACCTATGTAGATATAATTTCTGGTCTTCAGCAAAATAGAACTTTTTTTTTTAAAGTACACATTTGGTGCATAACAAATGCCAGCCCCCCACTTAGTACACAAAGTACACAAAGTGTCTTTTTCCAAGAACAGACTTACCTTGTGTTCAAAATCGAGTTGTCATGAACCCATATCCAGTTTTTGTCCTCCTTCTGAAGGCCAATCCACACCCCGATTCTTGAGAATTTAGTCATAAATTCTGCAAAGTGCTGCAGAAAAGACAGAACTTTACTGATTGGCGAAGAAGAAGAAGAAGAAGAAGAAGAAGAAGAAGAAAAAGAAGAAGAAGAAGAGGAAGAAGAAGAAGAAGAAGAGGAAGAGGAAGAGGAAGAGGAAGAGGAAGAGGAGGAAGGGGAAGGGGAAGGGGAAAAAGAAGAAGAGGAGGAGGAGGAAGGGGAAGGGGAAATTTGATAAAGTAGACCATAAGGCATTTGATAAAGTAGACCATAACCTACTATTAGATAAAGTAGAAAAATGTGGGTTAGACAGCACCACCACCAAATGGATTCACAACTGGCTGACCAACCGCACTCAACGTGTAGTCCTCAATGGAACTGCATCTACATGGAAGGAAGTATGCAGTGGAGTCCCCCAAGGCTCTGTTTTAGGCCCAGTACTCTTCAACATCTTCATCAATGATTTGGATGAGGGGATAAATGGGGAACTCATCAAATTTGCAGACGACACCAAGCTGTCAGGAATAGCCAACACTCCAGAAGATAAAGGCTTAAGATACAGAAGGATCTAGACAAACTTGAACATTGGGCACTATCTAATAAAATGAAATTCAATTGTGAAAAAAGTAAGGTTCTACATTTAGGCAAGAAAAACAAAATGCACAGGTACAGTATAGGTGGTACCTTGCTCAATAGTAGCAACTGTGAGAGGGATCTAGGAATCTTAGTGGACAACCATTGAAATATGAGCCAGCCGTGTGCAGCAGCTGCCAAAAAAGCCAACACAGTTCTAGGCTGCATAAACAGAGGGATAAAATCTAGATCATGTGAAGTGTTAATACCACTTTATAAGACCTTGAGAAGGTCACATTTAGAATACTGCATCCAGTTTTGGTCGCCACGATGTAGAAAAGATGCTGAGACTCTAGAAAGAGTGCAGAGAAGAGCAACAAAGAGGATTAGAGGACTGGAGGCTAAAACGTAGGAAGAACGGTTGCAGGAACTGGGCAGGTCTAGTTGAATGAAAAGAAGGACTAGGGGAGACAGGATAGCAGCCTTCCAATATCTCAGGGGTTGCCCCAAAGAAGAGGGGGGTCAATCTGTTAAAATCTGTTAAACCTATCTTCCAAAGGGTCTAGGGCCGTTCTCCTCCTCCCCTTCTCCGTGCCTATTTAACCCGCAGGTTTCTGCCCCCAGCCATGAACCTCTGCCATCTCGTCTCTGCTGTTAGGACCCTAGCTGTTCGTGCCGGCCACTGGGACCCTGCCTCTTCAGTCCCACACCCTTCCTCATGGGCTTTTGGGAGAAACACTGTTCACCCTCGGCGTTTGGGCTCAGGTGGCAGTTCACCACCAGCCAATCAGAGGAAGGGAAGGGAGAAAAAGAGAGATGAAAGGGTGAATAGCGATTCTCCCAAAAGCCCGTGAGGAAGGGTGTGGGACTGAAGAGGGAGGGTCCCAGTGGCCGGCATGAACAGCTAGGGTCCTAACAGCAGAGGCGAGATGGCAGAGGTTCATGGCTGGGGGCAGAAACCTGGGGGCTAAATAGGCACGGAGAAGGGGAGGAGGAGAACGGTCCCATTCCGCCTCCAAAGCCCCCGAAGGCAGGAGAAGAAGCAACGGGTGGAAGCTCATCAAGGAGAGAAGCAACCTGGAACTAAGGAGGAATTTCCTGACAGGGAGGACAGTTAAACAGTGGAACAGATTGCCACCAGAAGTTGTGAATGCTCCAACACTGGAAGTTTTTAAGAAGAGGTTGGCTAATCCTGGGTCTGAAATCGTATAGAAAACCGTCCCTTCCAACTCTGTTATTCGATTCGATTCTTTCGTGACATATTCTCCAAATGTTAAGTTATGCTGGGAAAGAGCAGGAAGCCTTCGACTTACTTCTGTCTCCAGGTCACGTATTGGAACCAAAACGGAGTCCAGGTCTTCGCATTCGAGGATAGCTTCAGGATAGATCATGGTGGACTCAGAAACGTAATAGAGATGGCCTTGGAAACCTTTCCAGCCCGAATCTATCTTCTCCTTGATCCTTTCTTTCAGCCATGCCAAGGGGGAGCCCAGGAAGGGGGAGAAAAATGAGAAAAGGGATTTTTTTCAGATGCAAGGGCGGGGCGGTTCCCCCCCATTTTTGGTATTGACATAAATCTAAAGGAATAAACTTGACAAGGTGGTAAAAAGCATTTAGGCTAAAATAACAGAAGAAAGAAATACAGGTAAGACGTTGGCTTACAACCAGAGTGGGAAGGGGGAGGGGGAGGGGAGAAGCAAAAGGGGAGGGGAGGAGAGAGGGAGAAGAAGAGAGGGAGGGGAGAGAGGGAGGAGAGAGGGGAAGGGAGAGGCAGAGGGGAGAGAGAAAGGGGAGGGAATGAGGGAATGAGGGAGGGAGAAGAAGAGAGGGAGGGGAGGATAGAGGGAGAAGAAGAGAGGAAGGGGAGAGAGGGAGGAGAGAGGGGAAGGGAGAGGGGAAGGGAGAGGCAGAGGGGAGAGAGAAAGGGGAGGGAATGAAGGAGGGAGAAGAAGAGAGGGAAGGGAGAGAGGGAGGAGAGAGGGGAAGGGAGAGGGGAAGGGAGAGGCAGAGGGGAGAGAGAAAGGGGAGGGAATGAGGGAATGAGGGAGGGAGAAGAAGAGAGGGAGGGGAGGATAGAGGGAGAAGAAGAGAGGAAGGGGAGAGAGGGAGGGGAGAGGGGAAGGGAGAGGCAGAGGGGAGAGAGAAAGGGGAGGGAATGAAGGAGGGAGAAGAAGAGAGGGAAGGGAGAGAGGGAGGAGAGAGGGGAAGGGAGAGGGGAAGGGAGAGGCAGAGGGGAGAGAGAAAGGGGAGGGAATGAGGGAATGAGGGAGGGAGAAGAAGAGAGGGAGGGGAGGATAGAGGGAGAAGAAGAGAAGAAGGGGAGAGAGGGAGGAGAGAGGGGAAGGGAGAGGGGAAGGGAGAGGCAGAGGGGAGAGAGAAAGGGGAGGGAATGAGGGAATGAGGAAATGAGGGAGGGAGAAGAAGAGAGGGAGGGAAGGATAGAAGAAAATGGAGATGCGGAGGGGAGAGAGAAAGGGGAGGGGAGGAGAGAGGGAGAAGAGAGGAAGGAAAGATGGAAAGGGGTGGAGGGGAGGGAGGAGGAGGAGGAGGAGGGGAGGGAGTGATGGGAGAGGAAAAGGGGGGAGGGAGAGGAAGAGGGGGGAGAGAGAGGGGGCAAAGGGGGGAGGTGAGAGAAGGAAGAGGGGAGTGGGGTATGGGAGAGGAAAAGGGGTAGGTAGAAGAAGAGGGGAGGATAGAGGGAGAAGAAGAGGGAGAGAGGGAGGAGAGAGAAAGGGGGAGGGGAGAGGGAGAGGAGAAGAGAAATGCAGAGGGGAGTGAGAAAAGGAAGGGAATGAGAGAGGAAGCAGAAGAGGGGAGGGGAGGATAGAGGGAGGAGAAAAAGAGGGAGAGAGGGAGGGGAGAGGGAGAAGAAGAAGGGAAAGGGAGAGGTGGGGTGAGAGAGAAGGGGGAGACAGGGAGAAGAGAGGATGAGGAGATGGAAAGGGGAGGAGGGGAGGGAGAAGAAGAGGGGAAAGGGAGAGGGGGGGAAAGGAGGGGAGAGGAAGCTAGATGGGAGTAGTAATTTACTCAAGCCTGAACAGGATACAGTGGAAGGGATGTAAATCAAACCCAGCCTCTTCCTAGCTTCCGCCTTGACTCCAATTGTTCTATGCACAGGAGTAACTTACTCACACAAGTTACTCAGAAAAGCTTACTCATGTTTTCTTCTATCTCTGCCATTTCCTTGAGAATCAATTCCAGCTCTTTCACCAACACAAAAGCTTCACCCAGTACGGCTGTATCTGAACAGTTGGGGAAAAGTTCAGAAGGCATCTCTATCAACCTTTGGTTTTCTACCCCTTCCATCCATCCATTTATATTTATACTATATTTATGCTAATTAAACTATATTTATAGTTTATATTATTAAACTATAAAGACCACAACATTTTTAAAGGGAAAAACACCTCTTCTGTGTTATTACAAACTATTTTTCTAGAATCTTTTACACTAACTACAAGCTGATATTTCATTATTTTTCTCTGTTGAGAACGTATTTTTTTTTCTTTTCAGCTGAGATTTTATTTTTCTTTTCATCTTTCATTCATCTGGCATTCTTTAAGGCATTTGTGGATTAGAATAGAATAGAATAGAGAATAGAGAATAGAGAATAGAGAATAGAGAATAGAGAATAGAGAATAGAGAATAGAGAATAGAGAATAGAGAATAGAATTAGAACAGAATAGAATAGAATTCTTTATTAGCCAAGTATGATTGGACACACAAGGAATTTATCTTCGGTGCAGATGCTCTCCGTGTACATTAGAAATACACTCATCAAGAATCATAAGATACAACACTTAACATACAAATAAGCAATCAATCATACTAGGAAACTAAATAAAACAATATAAATAGTAAAGATACAAGCAACAAGGCTATAGCCATAAGTGGGAAGAGATAGGTAATAGGAAGGATGGTGATGATGATGATGATAGTAGTAGTAGTAGTAGTAGTAGTAGTAGTAGTATTTTTTAATAATTAATTAAGAAGGTACTTGGTTGATACCTAGGACACTGGCAGCAAACCGTATCAACTACAAGTTGATACTACAAGTCTACAAGTCTTCAAGAAGATGTTATAATAATAAATAATAATAAGAATAATATTTAATTTATAGACCGCTTCCTCTCCCCAAAGGGACTCGGAGCGGTGCACAGTTGGATAGCCATTTGTCTGAAATGGTATAGGGCTTCCTGCCTGGGCAGGGAGTTGGACTAGATGACCTCCAAGGTCCCTTCCAACTCTGCTATTGTATTACGGTATCAACCATTAGCACCAGTCAATGGTATTTGTAATGCATTTTCAAATGTTCAATTGGCTGAGTTTCATGTTTAATGAATAAAGTAAATAATAATAATAGTAATAGTAATACAGTCCTAGTAGATAATTCGACACTGTTGTGGCAATTAGTTGTTTAGCAGAGTGATGGCATACAGGGGCAAACTGACCTCGTGTCTAATTGTCTTCGTGTGCAGTGCCCCATAGCATCATTTGGAGGGTAGGAGTTGAAACAATTTATGTCCAGGATGTGAGGGGTCTGTAGATATTTTCACAGCCCTCTTTTTGACCCCTGCAGTGCGCAGGTCCTCCATGGAAGGCAGGTTGTTTTTTCTGCAGTTTTGATTATCTGTTGAAGCCCCTGTCTGTCTTGTTGGGTTGCAGAACCAAACCAGAGAGTTATGGAGGTGCAGATGACAGACCCCATCATTCCGCTGTAGAATTATATGGAATTCTCTGTGGAATTCTCTATAATTACAAACTATATCTAGAGCAGTGCTTCTCAACCTTGGCCCACCTGAAGATGCGTGGACTTCAACCCCCAGAATTCCCCAGCCAGCTCTGCTGACTGGGGGATTCTGGGAGTTGAAGTCCACGCATCTTCAGGTGGGCCAAGGTTGAGAAGCACTGATCTAGAAGGTAGCCTCACTTGCATTTAAGTTCTATGTCAACATTAGCCACAGGAGGGACCCAAAGGAGAACTAAGAACTCCTCGTACTAAGAAGGAATTCTCTGATAGTAAGAACAATTAATGAGTCGAATGGCTTCTCTCCAGAAGTTGTGGATATTCCATCACTGGCAGTTTTTAGAAAGAGATTGGATCGGCATTTGTTTGGAACGATATAAGGGTTGCTGCTAGAGCAGGGGGTTGGACTAGAAGACCTCCAAAGTCCCTTCCAACTTTGATATTCCTAACCCTAACCCTAATCCTAATAGAGAGGAAGGAGGCAATTAGGAAACAAAACAATAATAAAACACCAGGACCAGATGCAATTCCCGCAGAGATATATTAAAAAAAAAATATCAGGAAACCTTTTGAGGAAATTTTGTTAGAAATGTATAATGAAGTACTGGAGAAAGCTAGAATGCCAAATTCATGGACTGAGGCATTTATAACATCCTAAAAGAAGATATGGACAACCAATTGATTAAGAATTATAGGCCTATCTTAGAGAAAATATCATGGGTGTTTATGTATTTTATAGTAGTAATGTATTATTTAAAGACAATTGAGAATAATGCTATAAAACAGGAATATATGGAGAATTTTTTCTTTTTACTTGTTGAATAATTATAGAAAAAGACTGACTTTTATATACAGACCCTGGATGGAAAATTAATAATTATGTTTGTAATTGTAAAAACCGATGCACAAAAACTCAGGACCGAACGACATGTTGTACAAAGCCGGAAATGATTGAACGTTTGCACTTGTTTTTTATGTTGAAAATAAAAATTTATATACCCCAAAAAACAAAAAACAATTATAGGCCTATCTCGCTGCTAAATGTTGACTATAAAATGTTTACGATTATGGCGAAAAGACTCAAATAAATATTAAATAAAACTATTCATTCGGACCAAAATGGTTTTTTACCCAAAAGACAATTCAGAAATAATACAAGAATGATAATCAACGTTCTACAGCAGGGGTCTCCAACCTTTGCAACTTTAAGTCTGAAGGACTTCAGCTTCAGAATTCTGGGAGCTGAAGTCCTTCAGACTTAAAGCTGCAAAGGTTGGAGACCCCTGTTCTACAGTACTATGAAGCACATCCAGAAAAACAATTAGCATTAGTATTGGTAGATACACAGAAAGCTTTTGATAATGTAAATTGGCAGTTTTTAATGACACACATAACCACAATGAAATTTGTAGGGAAAAAAATGATTAGAATGATCAAGGAAATACATTCAAACCAACTTTGATATTCTGTTATTCTATCAAAGGGGCTTTCTTGAATTTATGTGAATGTAGTCAACTGATATTACTTAAAAGCTAAATAATAATAAAGTTCTGGAAAGCAAAACACAAAAAGGCACCTGGGGGCAGGACAAGAAGCAATGGGTGGAAACTAATCAAGGAGAGAAGCAACTTAGAACTAAGGAGAAATTTCCTGACAGTTAGAACAATTAACCTCTGGAACAGAAGTTGCCTCCAGAAGTTGTGAATGCCCCAACCCTGGAAGTCTTTAAAAAGATGTTAGATAGCCATTTGTCTGAAATGGTTCCTGCCCACGCAGGGGGTTGGACTAGAAGACCTACAAGGTCCCTTCCAACTCTGCTATTGTATTATTGTATTATTGTAAAAGCTAGTGTGTGCTCCCTCCAAAGAGGATAGACGCGATTCACCACTCACCATTCATTTGTTCATTAGTAAGTTTTTCAGCGGTCAAAAAGGATCGAATGGCCTCCATGGATTGAATTGTTTGAACAATTCTATTTAAGTAAACATAATCTAATGCAGAAAAGGGGGTGGGGAGAAGAGACAGTTGAGGAAGTTGCCTTTCCCAACAACCCACCCCACCTCAAAGCCAGCAAGTCTCCACTGTACATCTGGCTCTCCAACTTGTCTGGAACAAGCGGAATACAGCTGAAGAATGAGCTGAAGATGCTTCTTGGATGAGAAGCGAAACATCTTCAAAGAAACACCCGAAAGTCCAGTTGCCTCTTGGGGAAAAAAGCACCTTTGGGGCAACCAGGACCTGCATGGCTGAGAATCTCCATAGGCATCAAGCAAAATAGAGGCCATGTGCAAAAGTCCAGGTCAGAAAGGAAGGCTTTTATGTCTCGGCATTGGCTACTTTGGCAGCTGCCACACACGGCTGGCTCATACTTAAAGGATTGTCCACTAGGACTCCAAGATCCCTCTCACAGTCACTACTATTGAGCCAGGTACCACCTATTCTATATCTACTATATGCATTTGGTTTTTCCTGCCTAAATGTAGATGCTTACCATATTTTTCGGAATATAAGACGCACCTTTCCCCCCCACCACCACCACCAAAAAAAAGGATGAAAATCTGGGTGTGTCTTATACACTGAATACAGCATGTTTGGCCTCCTGAAGCCCCACTCCCTTCCCATAAATGGATGTGCAGAGGGTTTGGGAGGCCTGCAAAGTACTCCTGGGGGCTGGGGAGGGCAAAAATGAGCAAACAAGGGGCTGTTTTTGCTCATTTTTGCCCCCCAGTCCCCAGGAGCACTCTACAAGCCTCCTAAAGGCTCCGCATGCACTTTTGGGGGGCAAAAAATGTGCCAATTTTGCAAAAAGCGGGCCATTTTTTACACGTTTTTGCCTCTCCCCAGCCCCCAGGAGCACTTTGCAGGACTCCCAAACTCTCTGCATGCCCCGTTTTTCACAAAAAATGAGACGTGCAGGTGGTTTGGGGGTTCTGCAGAGTGCAAAAACTTTTTTTAAAATTTACCCCTTCAAAATCTTGGTGCGTCTTATGCTCTGAAAAATACGGTACTTTGCTCATCATCACCTTGACGAAGCAGAAAGCCTGGCTGGCCACCAGGAGGCGCCTGGGTCATGGAGCAGTGGGGAGGATCAGGGGCAGTTTGTCCCTGATGCTAGATTACGCAGGGCTGAGAAAAGGAGGCAATAGTTACGTAAGAGGCAAGCTCGTAAGCCCGGATGAGCACCAGCTGGTTGCTGAGTGGCCCCTCCCAAGAGAGCTTATAGGGAAGGCTTTGGGAGGGGTCACTTACAGGAAACAACAGTGACAACTCATCATTGGAGTTCTCTGGTCGTTCGAGTCTGCAATTCTCTGTCTGTCTTTGTTACGTGAGTTAGGGCTCGCAGCCAAGGAGATAGTGGCAAACAGCCAGGCTTGTGTGTCCATCCGTGGGGCAGAACAGTTTACCATCACGGGTCGCCCGTTTGAACAGGGGGTTGGCCTAGAGGACCACCAATGCCCCTTCTAACTCTTTTATTCTGTTGTTCTGAATCAAAGGCTAGTCCTTCTTCCCACTGAAGAAAAAACTGGCAAAACTACTCTGAAGTTGCCTGGCCCAAGCTGAGGATGATGGGGAACATAATCCCAGGACACTGAACACCCATTGGTTAGGAGACACTGCTCTGAAGTTATTTTTTTTGTGCCGCAGCGTTGAACTTACACAGAGTGCACAAGATGGCAGAAGAAACAAACATGATGGCAGAAGACCAGAGAATAATGACTGCTTTCGTATCAAAAGTTGATTTCCCTGGAAGCATAAGAAGGAAAGAGGATTTAGATTTAGATTTAGATTTAGATTTAGATTTAGATTTAGATTTAGATTTAGATTTAGATTTAGATTATACCACCCTACTCCCGAAGGACTCAGGGCGGTGTACAGCCAAAAGAAAACACAGATATATAAAAGTTAAAAACAATTTTAAAACATATTAAATAATTTGGCCCATAATAAGATTAAAAACCAAACAAACCCAATTCAGATTAATAAATAACAAAATTCATATTTATGCCAGCCCGGCTTGTTGGAAGAAAAAGGTTTTGAGAGCACGGCGGAAGGTGCATAGGTCAGGGATAGTTCTTAATTCCGAAGGCCATTCGTTCCAGAGGACAGGGGCTCCCACGGAGAAGGCTCTCCCCCTGGGTCAGTGGTGGGTTTCAATTTTTTTTAGAACCTACTCTGTAGGTGTGGCCTATTTTGTGGGCGTGGCTTGGCAGTCATGTGACAGGGTGGGAGTGGCCACCTTTTAAAATGTGGTGAAACTCATTTAACAATGCTCTTACTTAGCAATCAAAATTTTGGACTCAATTGTGATGATAAATTCTTTCTTTCTTTCTTTCTTTCTTTCTTTCTTTCTTTCTTTCTTTCTTTCTTTCTCTCTCTCTCTCTTTCCTTCCTTCCTTCCTTCCTTCCTTTCCTTTCCTTTCCTTCCCGTTGGGTCACTGGCAGCGGCGGGCCAGATTTACTTCCAGGTACGCCGGTAGAACCCCCTCTCACCGGTTCTCTAAATTTCACCAACCGGCTCTCGCGAGTAGGTGCGAGCCTGCAGAAACCCACCACTGCCCTGGGTGTCGCCAGTCGACATTGTTTAGCTGACGGCACCACGAGGAGTCCCTCTCTATGGGAGCATCCTGGCCGGTGGGAGGCTCTCAATGGCAGAAGGCGATCTCGTAGGTACCCAGGTCCTAAGCCATGGAGCGCTTTAAAGGTGGTAACCAACACCTTGAATCGCACCCACAAGACCACCGGAAGCCAGTGTAGCTCATGCAGGAGGGGTGTGACATGCGAGCGTCACGTCGCCCCCATAATTACCTGCGCGGCCGCATTCTGGACCAGTTGGAGCCTCCGGGTGCAATTCAAGGTTTCTCCCCCAGGCAAACGCACAAACCAACAATCCCGCCCACATCTCAGTCGGTGGCTTCCCACCCCACCCCGCCCCAGTGACATTTCACAAAGCCGTAAAGAATTCCTCCAGACATTAGAATTCCTCCCCCCCACTCTAACACTCTTCTGGAAGGTGCTGAAGACCTGGAGCAGGAGGTGATTTTATTTCATTATATATGATTCCCTTCTTTATGACTTTTATTATTTTTATACGATGTTGTTATATTTTTGTAAGCGTCTTTGAATCGCCATGTGCAAACAGGCGGCAATCTAAACCTCCTACGTAAAATGAAGTCTGACCTACAGCGTGGAGTTTTGGATGCATACAGTACTTACCTGGTAGGGCCTCTTTTGCTGGAGCTGGACCTAGAGAGAGACAGAAAGCCAGCTGACCCCCAACATGTCAACTGGGATCGGCCCCAGCCTAATGCATCACCCAAGAATCCAACCCCCCAACCCCCCCCCCAATGTACACCAAAGTACGCAAAAGGCCACCAAAGTCCCAGGAGAGACTCGATGGTCTTTTTCCGACGTCATTTTCCTGATGTTTTCTGAAGAACAGGTTGCCCCACCCCCACCCTGAAAGCTGACCGACAGCGTGGATCTTCCGATGCCTCCTTACCTGCTGCCTCGGCCCCTGGAGCTGGTTCTAGAGAGAGACAGAAAGCCAACTGACCTCCAACATGTCAACTGGGATCGGCCCCAGCCCAATGCATCACCCAAGAATCCAACCCCCCCAAAGGCCCCAACGTCCCCCTGAAGGTTCATCAAGCAGGCGGCCTTAATGAGGAAGCTTTGATTTTACAGGGTGAGATGCTGCAAAAATTGCATTCCATGGAGGAGGAGGAGGGGGAGGGGGAGGAGGAGGAGGAGGGGGAGGAAGGGGAGGGGGAGGAGGAGGGGGAGGGGGAGGGGGGGAGGGGGGAGGGGGGGAGGGGGAGGGGGAGGGGGAGGGGGAGGGGGAGGGGGAGGGGGAGGAGGAGGAGGAGGAGGAGGGGGAGGGGGAGGGAGAGGAGGAGGAGGGGGGAGGAGGAGAGGGAGGAGGGGGAGGGGGAGGAGGAGGGGGGAGGAGGAGGAGGGGGAGGAGGAGGAGGAGGAGGAGGGGGAGGAGGAGGAGAGGGAGGAGGGGGAGGGGGATGAGGAGGAGGGGGGAGGAGGAGGAGGAGGTGGAGGAGGAGGAGGGGGAGGAGGAGGGGGGAGGAGGGAGAGGAGGGGGAGGAGGAGGAGGGGGAGGAGGAGGAGGAGGGGGAGGGGGAGGAGGGGAGGAGGAGGAGGGGGCAGGAGGAGGAGGGGGGGAGGAGGAGGGGGGAGGAGGGGGAGGAGGGGGAGGAGGAGGAGAGGGAGGAGGGGGAGGAGAGAGAGGAGGGGGAGGGGGAGGAGGAGGAGGGGGGGGAGGAGGGGGAGGGGGAGGAGGGGAGGAGGAGGAGGGGGGAGGAGGGGGAGGAGGGGGAGGAGGGGGAGGAGGAGGAGGGGGAGGAGGGGGAGGGGGCAGGAGGAGGGGGAGGGGGAGGAGGAGGGGGGAGGAGGGGGAGGAGGGGGAGGAGGAGGAGGGGGGGAGGAGGAGCACTATTAGTTGCCTTCTGGAGATAAATAATTCAGTCGTGGGTTCCTAAAAGTTTGGACCGTTAGTGATTGGGCGGCCTGTGTTGCTGGAAACGGCAGTGACCCAGGCCTGCTACGCCCTGAACCGGTTCTCCGGGTGGCAGCTGCCATCTTGTTTTTCTCTTCTACACATGCGCAGAACAATTTTAATTGCATTGTGCATGCATGCGCAGCGTGCATCCAGCGCATGGTGCACATATGAGCGAACCAACGGTAGTGCCTGCCAGAACCCATCCCTGAAGTAATGGAGCTCAAACACGCTGGGATCAACCCAGGCCCACCATCTAACAAAGTGAACCGTTGTTTGTTTGTTTTTTAAAACAATGAGAATAATAATTACAAAATAATAATGGATGAATTAAAAAGTACGCAAAAAGCAACCAAGATCCCGGGAGAGACTGGATGGGCCACCAGGTCCTTTGCTGATGTCACTTTCCTGATGTTTTCTGAAGAACAGGTTTCGGATGCCTCCTTACCTGCTGCCTCGGCCCCTGGAGCTGGTTCTAGAGAGAGACAGAAAGCCAACTGACCTCCAACATGTCAACTGGGATCGGCCCCAGCCTAATGCATCACCCAAGAATCCAACCCCCCAAAGGCCCCAACGTCCCCCTGAAGGTTCATCAAGCAGGCGGCCTTAATGAGGAAGCTTTGATTTTACAGGGTGAGATGCTGCAAAAATTGCATTCCATGGAGGAGGAGGAGGAGGGGGAGGGGGAGGAGGAGGAGGGAGAGGAGGGGGAGGAGGGGGAGGAGGAGGGGGATTGTGGGAGAATTGTGGGACCCGTAGAGCTCCCTGAACTTGGTTGTTTTCTTTCAGACGTTTCATGACCCAGTTAGGTAACATCATCAGTGCTGATGAGAATATGTGTAGCTCAGGGTTGAACTGTGTCCGCGCCCTCTGAGCTCCATAGCTTTATTGCAGGCATTTCATTACCCAACTAGGTAGTATCATCAGTGCTAGAGGGAGTGGGGTTTGCAAAATGCAGGAGAAGAGGAGGGGGGAGCTGGAGGAGGACCAGGAGGACAACTGTTGGAACTTTGGACTTGGTTGTGTTCTTGCAGGCATTTCATGACCCAGCTAGGTAACATCCTCAGTGCTAGAAGGGAGAGGGGTTTGCAGAGAAGAGGAGGAGGAGGAGGAAGAAGAGCAGGAGGACTGTAGGAACTTCGGAGCTCCCTGAACTTGGTTGTTTTCTTGAAGACGTTTCATGACCCAACTAGGTAACAGTATCCGTGTTAGAAGGAAGTGCAGTTTGAGGAGAGGAGGAGGAATCTTAAGCACTATTAGTTGCCTTCTGGAGATAAATAATTCAGTCGTGGGTTCCTACCAGTTTGGACCGTTAGTGATTGGGCTGCCTGTGTTGCTGGAAACGGCAGTGACCCAGGCCTGCTACGCCCTGAACCGGTTCTCCGGGTGGCAGCTGCCATCTTGTTTTTCTCTTCTACACATGCGCAGAACAATTTTAATTGCATTGTGCATGCATGCGCAGTGTGCATCAAGTGCATGGTGCACATATGAGCGAACCAACGGTAGTGCCTGCCAGAACCCATCCCTGAAGTAATGGAGCTCAAACACGCTGGGATAAACCCAGGCCCACCATCTAACAAAGTGAACCGTTGTTTGTTTGTTTTTAAAAACAATGAGAATAATAATTACAAAATAATAATGGATGAATTAAAAAGTACGCAAAAAGCAACCAAGGTCCCGGGAGAGACTGGATGGGCCACCAGGTCCTTTGCTGATGTCAACGGCCTTTCGGGCAGCTGCCAGAAGCGATAAACGGGGCAATCGGCTTCCGACCTAAGTCTTCTGCTTTCTCCGCTCGTCGTGACGTCACCGGAACTCACTTTCCTGATGTTTTCTGAAGGACAGGTTGCCCCACCCCCACCCTGAAAGCTGACCGACAGCGTGGATCTTCCGATGCCTCCTTACCTGCTGCCTCGGCCCCTGGAGCTGGTTCTAGAGAGAGACAGAAAGCCAACTGACCTCCAACATGTCAACTGGGATCGGCCCCAGCCCAATGCATCACCCAAGAATCCAACCCCCCAAAGCCCCAACGTCCCCCTGAAGGTTCATCAAGCAGGTGGCCTTAATGAGGAAGCTTTGATTTTACAGGGTGAGATGCTGCAGGATTTCCATTCCAGTCAAGGAGGAGGATTGTGGGATCCTCTGAGCTCCCTGAACTTGGTTGCTTCCTTGCAGACGTTTCATGACCCAGTTAGGTAACATCATCAGTGCTGACGAGAACATTTGCAGCTCAGGGTTGAACTATGCCCGGGATCCTTGGCGCTCTCTGAGCTCCATAGTTTCCTTGCAGGCATTTCATGACCCAACTAGGTAACACCCTCAGTGCTAGAGGGAGTGGGGTTTTGCAAAGTGCAGGAGAGAAGGAGGGGGGAGCTGGAGGAGGAGCAGGAGGAGGAGGAGGACAGCTATTGGAACCTTGAACTTGCTTGCTTTCTTGCAGGCATCTCATGATCCAGCTGGGTAACATCCTCAGTGCTAGAACGCCCACTAGGGGGCGGTAGGGGCCACGTTAACTACCACTGCACTAGTATATACATTGAGAGCAAACCTCACTCCATACTAACCCGGATGGTGTTATGTAGTTGGGCAATGCAACATTTGCAAGGAAACAGCCAAGCTCAGAGAGCTCCGAGCATCCCTCACTTGTGGGTTGGCAGGAACCTCTGCAGATGTTCACAGAGGTGAGATGAAAGCAGAGGAATCCTTTGATCTTCACTGAAGACTGAAAGCCCAGGATATTGTTTCTCCTTTCCTCTCACGCCCACCCCTCTCCCTCCTCCCTTCATGCAACAACAACAACAACAATGGGCAATAACACACCTTTGGTTTCCACATCTTCATCAGATTCATCACTGTCGTCCATTGTACCATTTTATTTCCTCTGCACAAAGACAAGAGATGGGAAAACATTGAAGCGCACCAGACAAAGGTCACATCCGCCGCCCTTCCTTTTCTGAACTTATAAGGTTGTCAAACCTGCAAGCCATTTTTCCTTTGGGGCTTGGGGGCCTGCCCCGCTTTCTGCTTATTCATGTTCTACGGTGGGGAAATGGGAGAGGGGATTAGGTGGAATTGGACGATATGGAGCCATAACAACATTCTCTTTCGAAACTCAAGGTCATCCTTCATCTCTGCACCGGCCGGAATTGGATGGGTGGAATCTGTCTTTGTGACAGTGGGAGATTGGACCATGGGATGGACTGGTGGGTGTGGGGGGGGCAAGATCTGGAACTTCCAACTGGGTGGGGAAAACCGGGAAGCTTTCAGATTTGGGGTTTTCCCAAATGTGCCAACGTGGCTCTCTTCATCAATTGGAATTTTGAGGAATCCTTTGCCTCGGAGTCTGATTTACTTTTGGATGCTGTTTGGGACCCTTCGTTGCACAGAAGCGGAATTAACTTACTGGCTCCAAAAGTTGAGATTTATCCGGAAGAAATCATGTCCTGCAGAAGTCCCAAAGGTGCTTTTTTCAAAAGGTAACTGGACTTGCTTGGGGTGGTTTTTTTAAAAAACGTTTCACTTTTTATCCAAGAAGATTCTTCCATTCTAATCTCCTTGGAGGAGTAGCAAGTCGTTGCCTTTTGGGAGAAAACATCCTTGGGCCAAGCATGACCTGGACGATTGAAACTCTCCATAAACATTTGTCCTACAGAAGTACACCGTTGCCAGCAGCTCTATATTCCTCAGGACTCATCTGGTTCTTGACAGCTATTTTTCACAGCCATTCTGCATTGGATAGTCGGAAAAAGTCCTCCCATTGATCCCGACTTCTCCTGTAACTCCTGCCCGGCAAATACTCCAAGAGGTCAAGGAAAAGGCCTAGCAAAGTGGGCTACCAATTCTTTGCCCCCCATGAAGATGACCCCTCTGAGAACAGAACGGACGGTGAAAGTCTTCTGGTGCCAGAATATGGATGGTGTAACAAGAGAAGGGAATCCCTTTTGGAGATGTTTCCAGCAGTTTCCAGCTAGACTGCTAGATACATATTCAAGAAATTGCATGGCTGGAGGTTTCCGGGTGAGGACTAGTGAATTAGCATGTCTCGTATCGATTGGAGACGATGGCCATAGGGAGACCAAGTGACCGGCAGGCAGGCTGGTCCCCAAAATCTTCATTAGACATAGAGAGGATGGGAGACTACCCACTTGGAGGCTGACATGTATGAATGGTTGCAGGGATTGTGCATGTCTGGAAGGCAGGAAAAGAAGCCATGGATTGAAACTATTTATTTTATTTATTTATTTTATTCAATTTATATCCCGCCCTTCTCCAAAAGGACCCAGGGCGGAACCAGACTAGAACTAAGGGGAAACTTCCGGAAGGGACAATAATCAACTAGTGGAATGGCTTAGCTCCAGAAGTTGTGGGAGCTTCAACACTGGAGCTTTTAAAAAGAGACTGGACAGCCTTGTTGTCAGAATGATACGGGTTGCTGCTTGAGGAGGGGGTGGGACTAGAAGACCTCCAAGATCCCTTCCAACACTGTTATTCTGTTGAGTAGGTGTTAACTGGTGGTATATTTACGTTAACTCAATGGCTTCGCCTTCCTTCTGCAGCCTCCCTCTGATGACAGGAGCCACCCACTTCTCTTTGAGGCCAAACCTTCCAGAACCCAAAACATTCCTTTAATTGGCTGCCTAACATTCTCTCTCTCTCTCTCAGCATTCCACGGCGGAAACAACTTTAGTGCAATCATTCCTTTTCTTTAAATATATATATATATATATCTGCATGGCAGATTTCCATTTTTAATCATGCTTCGGTAAGGTTTTTGAATTCAGCTCAGAATCTGATCGTTCCAATGAAACTCTGAACATGAGGCTACCAAGAATCAGTTTTGATTTTCTGCAGAAAGCAAAAAGACTGGACGCCGTTTTTGTCTCCCCCCTTAACACAGCAGGCAGAGAAAAAGGAAAAAAAAACAGGCTCGAGCCTCAATGTTGTGAAAAAAAACCTTTTTGTCAAACTTCTTATAGTCTTACACAGCTTGAACAGATCGTCATAGTGTTAGGAACATTATTTCATGTTACGCAAACCTCATGGTTTTTCTCAGCACGCTGAAAACAATGGACTTAGCAGAGGAAAGAAATATATTTTCTGGCATATAAGACAGAGCTTTGTCAGGGAATGCTGAACACATATTTCAAGTTGCAAACAAGGTTACTTGGCACAATCCACTTTTCACTTTTCATAAGTAGTTACTTTACTAGGCTTAGCTTGGCAATTCGCCTATGAAGTTGGTACCTTAGGTTACAATGGAGCTCCTCTCAACAGCAATTTAACAAAAGCTGGATTAGGTTACCCTCTGTGTATGCTTAAATCCTTCGGGGATCCTTTCACTTCCATAGAAATCAAGAAGTAAGAGACACTCTAAAGTTTCTAAATTCAGCAGAGAGCGGCTGATGGGAGGGACATAATGTGTGTGTGAGGTGATAGATGAGAGGGAGGGAGGGAAGGAAGGAAGGAGTGGAGGAGCCTTGCAAGGCCAGCAGCAGCTGGGCAGAGGTGTGGCAGGAAGGTAATCCTGATGCACCATATAGCCTTCTGCATAATCATAGTAGCAGTCTGAGCAAGACCCGAGCTCCAGTGTCCAAGCAGCAGCAGGGTCAGGAGGCAGGAAAGGCAGAGGCCGGGTGTCCCAACTAGATGTTGGGACAGAGGGCAAGGCCAATGGCACCATGACTCCCACTCCCATCGGCCCCCACACTCGCTGCCTCCTGCAGGTGGACAAAAAAATCTCTGAAAATAAGGCCTAGTCTTTATGTCCGAGCCCAAAACATAATAAGACCGGGTCTTATTTTAGGAGAAACATGGTAGCTGTGAGGACAGGTAATGTGAATGGTTCCTCTGGAACCTGTGGGAGCCACTCTCCCAGCTTGGGAGTCCCAGCCCTGAGTGCTCCTGCTTTGGCCTTGACTTTCCCCATCCTCTCAAAATTCCTTCTTCAGACCCTGCTTCTCCTCCAACTTCCCATCCTCCTCCTTCCTGATGTGGCCATCACAGTCTATCAGCACCACTGCCTTCTGGTCCTTGCCTCCCACCACGATGCCTGCTTGATTGGACAGTGGCTGCTTGGCTGTCTGGATCTGGAAGATGCTCAGTCCTCTTATTCTCTGTGAGATTTCCCACCTGGGCTTGGTAGGGTCCACCTGTACACCGTGCAGATGCTCCTGTAGACAATGCCAGCTACAGTGGTACCTCGGTTCACGAACGCCTCTGTTCACGACCAATTCGGATTACGACCAAAAATTTCCCCAAAAATGTGCCCCGGTTCACGAACACCGTTTCGGTTCACGAACGGAAAAGTTCGTAAAAATACGCTCCGCTTCACGAACTCCGCCTCGCTTCACGAACTCCGCCTCGCTTCACGAACTCCGCCCTCGCATCACGAACAGAAAAGTTCGTAAAAATGCTCGGGTTCACGAACCCCGCCTCGCTTCACGGACCGGAGCCGCGGACATTTTAAAAACAAGGTCGGAACGGATTAACCGGATTTACATTGAACCCTATGGGAAACTGTGCCTCTGTTCACGACCAATTCTGTTCGCGAACAGAGTCAGTTCAAGAATCACAACCAAAAAACACGGTCGGAACGGATTAACCGGATTTACATTGAACCCTATGGGAAATTGTGCCTCGCTTCACGACCAATTCGGATCGCGAACAGAGTCAGTTCGCGAATTAAGTTCGTGAACCGAGGTACCACTGTACTTGGTTCTTCTTCTCACCGTGTGCTGTTCCCGCTGCCCCCCCCCACCATAGGTTGGACTGTCTCTGAGGCCTATGTGGATAATCTGCCCCTTGGCTCCTGTCCAGTATGGAAGCCGTCCCCCTGGCTTCTCTGGATCTGGCGCTTAGTGCCTGTTCTTGGGCTGCTATGACCAGTGCCGCAGGGCTGTCTTTGAGTCCAGCCCTTTCCAGACACTGGGAGGATTTCTGCCACTTCAGCTGTTGATGATACACCCCATGTAGGGCCTTGTCTTGCCATGCGCTTCCCCTGTTTATCTTCCTCCCATGACTGCAGCTGCCTCAGGCATCCTCCCTGCAGCTCATCTGGTTATTCCTGGATGCTCTGCGTTTCATCCAGGACACTGGCTTTGACAACTTTGCCCTAGATCTCGCAACTTTGGACTTAACTTGGACTATTCTTCTGCACACTGGTATTAAATAGCAGACCATTCAGGCAAGCATCTGTCAGAGACTCTATTCTGGTTTCCATTTTTTTTACTATCTCTTGATTTGATGAAATTATGTACTAGCAACAAGAAACAAGAACAGAGAGAAGCTGGATTGTTGAGCTCAAATGCAGCCTAAAGATTATTTCCACATACACTATCTCAAAAAAGTTATAGTATGTGTGAGTGTGTGACCGCGGCTTGCCTCTGTAGGTATCATACTGGAGACTCTAATACTTGGAGATGCCTGTTTATTTTGTGATTGCTATAGAATTCCAATGAAGTTTGGTTCTAAAAGTCATCTTTCTTCTCCTTTTTCTTCACATTTAATCCTGTTCCAGTTAACATGTTGATGAAATTTATGTGTTTTCAAACGCTATACTCTCCTTACAAATCCATCTTCTAAGTTCTTGGCAACTTGCATCAATCCACTTCATATCACTTCCTGGGGATTTTATGGCAGCACAATCTTTGTCTGCTTCTCCGTCATTGGTGGATCCATTGGGATTGTCATCGGCCCAGTATCTACAAAGAGAGAGAGGGAGGGTTGGTGTCATAACTGCCATCATAACGCTTGAGCTTCGCATTTGCCAGCTGGCCATGAACTCTGGGGGGAGGAAGCCAGAAGGGATGGGGGGAAAGCTAACAACTCAACCTAGCTTCCAGAGACGCCATCTCAAGGTCAAAGGGCTGGGAATGGAAGAGACAGTTCCCAAAACAATTTGTTCAAATATAATTGAACAATAAGAAACCATCAAGCGGGGAGGAAGTGGATAGGAAAAGTTAACAGGGAAAGTTTGGCAGGTGAACTTCAGCTCTGGCTTTGCTATACTGTAATCCACTTGCCTTTAGTAAAGTAAACCTTTCACACTGAATGGAGCCGAGGGTCATTCTTACTTAAGGAACCAAGTTGGGGCAGGACTGACAGTTGCATTTCTACATGCAGCAAAAGGAGTATAAACTTGTTTAAAAGAACAATAACTTAAGAGTGGAGGTGGAGATGAGAAGGAGTGGAGAATGCCTGAAGGACTTGCCCCTCTTCTCCCCACTGCTGCTCCCTGTTGTTCACTTTCCAAGGCAAATTAGTCAATGAAGGTTAGCAGAATCCCTGGAGATGCAAGTTCAAGCCAATATGTGCTGCTTTGGCCAGAATTGGGGGGGCTTGCTTGCAAAAGGGGACCAATTGCATAAGGCTGAGGCCAAAACCTTTGCCCCATTCTGAAGCATAGCCTGCATTGGAGCAAGAATTGGCACAAATGAACTGGATCCACACAACATTGGGCTAGGTTGCTTGTCCATGGTTCAGTCTGCTGGAAATCCAACCCATTTTCTCAGCAGGTTATGGGAAAGCGGGCCATTGTATAAAGTTGTAATATTGTTGATTTTGTCTGGCTACAGGAAGCATGGGTAAACTCTATGTTTAGCATAAGCCCTGTTAGCATTAAGCATGCTCTGTAGCACCCATGCCAATCTGAGCTGCCTAGAGCCGAAATTAAGAAACTTATTTAATTAAGCTACGTGTTTGAAGTAAGGGTTGAGGGGTAGACTTCAAATGACCGTATCCTGGACACTCACTGTACTATTAATCTGGAGCCATCCGACCACTCCCAGTGGCCTTCCACATTTTCATCCGTTAGGCCAATCCAGGCAGACTCGTTGAGCTTTGAAGAGATGTACTTCTACAAAGACACAAAAATGGAAAGGAAAGCTGGTGCAGCTTCACAAAATGGGATCCCACTCTCAAGAAATTCACGTTGAGTTTTGTGTAGCCACAGTGCCTAAAACTGACAACAAACAGTTCACTGTTATTTGCCAAAGAACTCCGTTCTGCCTGAAGAAACATCAGTTCCATGCTAAGGTGAGATAAGGCATATCACGATTTTGAAGATGGGACACAGGGGCTTCTATCTTTATACCCCACCCCTGTTCAATGGAAGCATGCCAAGAACACGGTTAGCAACCTTTTGAGTGGGGAGTGGGAGTCAAAGAGTTTATTCTGAATGGGAGCCATTTTGACCTGTCACACAACCGGCAGTGACCCCGGCCTGCCATGCCCTTGAACCGGCTCTTTCGCCACTGCTGGGCTGCCGCCATTTTGGTTTTTAGTGACTGCACATGCACACTTCACTGTAAATTGTTCTGTGCATGCACGAAGAGCAATTCACATTGAACAGTGCATGCACACACAGCACATGTCTGGCACACGTGCTGGTTGCAAACCAGTAGTAAAACCAGTAGCAAATGGTTTTGAAGCCATTTCTTCATTATTTTCTTGATCTTTCTGTTTGCTTTTCTTTCTTTCCTTGCGCGTTCCAAACTTTTCTTTCCCTGCTCTTTCTCCTTCTATCTTAGTATGTCTTGATATATTTTTTCTACATTTACTGTTCTGCCGCACAGACAGAAACACACAAGCTTGGCTGTTTGCCACACTCTCCTTGGCTGCGAGCCCTAACTCACGTTACAAATACAGACAGAGAATTGCAGACTTGAATGACGAGAGAGTTCCAATGACGAGTTGTAACTGTTGTTTCCTGCAAATGAGCCCTCCCCAAAGCCTTCCCTATAAGCTCTCTTGGAGTCTCCGTGGCAGACTCATACTGAAGAATCCATCACCGGCTCATCTGGAGCCGGCTGGACCACAACATTTACTAAGAATGAAAATATTTCTTCTGAAGAAACAAGCAGGTGCAACCCCATTTGCCAAAGGTAATCAAATCCTTGTGCATGGAAATTTTAAAAGCAAACAAGGCAGTGGTGGGTTGCCAATTTTTTACCAACGGTTCGGGCACATGCCACACTTCTGCACATGCGCAGAAGTGTCCGGGTGAGTGAGCAGAGCCTCCCGCAGCCACTACTAATGGTTCGTCTGATCCGGGCTGAACCAGGAACTACCCACCTCTGAAACAAGGTCAGAAAAATGCCAGCATTTAGCCAAGATGGAGTGCTGTGTTGAAAGCCCCCAAATATGAGAAGGAAGATAATACTAATACTAATACTAATACTAATACTAATACTAATACTAATACTAATACTAATACTAATACTAATACTAATAATAATAATAATAATAATAATAATAATCTTTACTGTCATTGTAATAATACTGTAATAAAATTACAATGAAATTGGTTTGAGCGCCGTGCCAACACTTGCACCAGGTGGGATGCAGACAGCAGTGACAGCCACAACAGGAATCTCTCCAGGCAAACGAAAAGGCCGACAAATGACTGTTGAAACAAAATGGCTGACAAATGACAGTTGAAAAGGATCAACTGCACCCTGTCTTCTGTTATCCATTTCTTCAAATCTGTTTGGCATCCCAGGAGTTGGTGGAAGAGGAAAATGCACGTCTCTTTTTCTTTTTTTTTCCTTTTACAGTAGGTTCAGAGCGAGTTTTGATGGAAAAGTCTGCTGTGACACCAGGAGCTCAAAGCCGCTGCGCCTAAGCGCGCCGCCATCTTGGATGTACTAATGCTAATACTACTACTAATATTAATAATAATAATACCACCAAACCTGTTCTTCCTCATTCAGGATGGAGGTCAAGTGGGAATCTCTGGACTTGCAAAAGTACTCAGCATCGTGCCAGGTTTTCCTTTCATTGGCTTTTGAAACATAATAGAAATTCCAGCCAAAAAGCTTCCAGTCGCTACCAAATCTCACTCCTTTTCTGTATAACGCTTCTAAAAGGAATTCATGCCAAGAGAAAAACATACGTTAGGAGATTCACATTGAGCAATTTTGGCTTTTATTTCTAACTGGACTCTGCCTTAATGCATTAAAAACCGAATTCCGTTGGGGCTCAGAAGTCCAAACGCTCTTATTTCTCATTTAGCAGAGGCCCTGGACATTTCATGCGCCCCTGAGGTGCACCCTACAACGCCTCCTTCTCTGGAGAAGGGCGGGATATAAGTCTAATAAAAAGAAAAAGAAAAGAAAAAGCAGAGGGCCGCGTCTTCAATTATGGCATGATCGCTAGTGACGGGTCAAGGACTGTTCTCCTCGTACCCTTTGCCGCCACTTTTTCGCCCCAGGTTCCCCCCCCCCCCCCAGCCATTAACCTCTACCATTTCGCCTCTGCTGTAAGGACCCTAGCTGTTCACGGCGGCCAATGGGACCCTGCCCCTTTAGTCCCAGGCCCTTCCTCATGGGCCTTTGGGGGGGAATACTGTTCACCCTGGGCTTTGGGGCTCAGGTGTCCCATTGGCCAGCGTGAACAGCTGGGATCCTAAGAGTGGAGGTGAAATGGTAGAGGTTAATGGCTGGGGGTGGAAACCTGGGGGCGAAAAAAGGGGCAACGAAGGGTATGAGGAGAGCCGTCCCATTCCGCTCGTAACACGGAGCCGAGTTTCTCTTGGTCACTTCCCCAAACTCCTCATTTTGAGGGATGGACTCCTAAACAAATGACCCAGGAGCTAGAGGCTGCATGCATTCAAATCTTCTTCATCCCCACTTCTTTATCCAGGAGGAGGAGGGGAGGGGGTGGAGGAAGAAGGAAGGATAAGGACGAGGAAAAAGAAAGAAAAAAGAAAGAAAAAAGAAAGAAAGAGGCGAATGAGAAAGTGGGATTTCATTTTTCATTCCAGGATAACCAATTTCATTGTAATTTTAGTACAATGATTTATTTATTTATTTATTTATTTATTTATTTAAATTTATATCCCGCCCTTCTCCACAAAGGACCCAGGGCGGCGCACAGGAAATTTAAAACATACAAAATACAATAAATATAATTTTAAAAAACTATTAAATAAACCTATCCTGCGCTAAAACCAAATTTCAAAAACCCAGTTTAAAACTATCTAAAAGTCCCCATGGGAGGTTAGGCTAGGCCGGCTTGTTGAAAGAAATATGTCTTAAGACATTGGCGGAAGAGGCGGAGGTCGGTGATGGTACGTAATTCAGGGGGTAGGTCATTCCAGAGGGCTGGCCCCGCCACAGAGAAGGCTCTCCCCCTGGGTGTCGCCAGTCGACATTGTCCGGTCGACGGCACCCTGAGGAGGCCCTCTCTGTGGGAGCGTATCGGTCTAAGGGATGTATGGGGCAGGAGGCGGTCTCGCATATAACTAGGCCCCGAGCCATGGAGCGCTTTAAAGATAGTTGTCAAAACCTTGAAGCGCACTCGAAAGGCCACAGGAAGCCAATGCAGCTCGCGCAGGATCGGTGTTATGTGGGAGCATCTAGTGGCTCCCATAATCACCCGCGCGGCTGCGTTTTGGACTAGCTGTAGCTTTCGAGTGCACCTCAAGGGAAGCCCCATGTAGAGAGCATTACAATAGTCGAGTCGGGACGTCACGAGAGCTTGAGTGACTGTGCGAAGGGCAGCCCGGTCCAGTAAGGGGCGCAATTGGCGCATCAGGCGTACCTGATGAAACGCCCCCCTGGCCACGGCTGCCACATGGTCCTCCATGGACAGCCGGGAATCCAGGAGGACACCCAAATTGCGCGCCCTCTCCACGGGGGCCAGTGTTTCGCCCCCAATGGCCAGAGTTGGAATAATCTGGCTGAACCGGGGTGCCGGAAACCACAGCCACTCAGTCTTGGCAGGGTTGAGCTTGAGTTTGTTACCACCCATCCAGATCCGTACGGCTTCCAGACACCGGGACAGCACTTCAGCGGCATCGTTGGGGTGGTTTGGGGTGGATATGTACAACTGAGTGTCATCAGCGTACAGATGGTACTCCACCCCAAAACCACGGATGATCTCACCCAGCGGCTTCATATATGTGTTGAAAAGGAGGGGCGAGAGGACCGACCCCTGAGGAACCCCACATAGGAGAGGCCTCGAGGTCGACCTCTGCCCTCCCGTCAACACATATTGCGACCGACCAGAGAGGTAGGACCTGAACCACCGTAGAACGGTGCCTCCCAGCCCCAACCCCCCCAGTCGGTGCAATAGGATACCATGGTCGATGGTATCAAAAGCCGCCGAGAGGTCTAATAGGACTAGGATAGAGGAATAACCTCTATCCCGCGCCCTCCAGAGATCATCAACCAACGCGACCAATGCCGTCTCGGTGCTGTGACCGGGACGGAAGCCGGACTGGCGCGGGTCTAGATAATCAACTTCCTCCAGGTGTCGCGGAAACTGTTGGGCTACCACACTCTCAACAACCTTCACTAAAAAGTGAAGGTTGGAGACCGGACGATAGTTCTCTAGTAAAGCTGGGTCCAGGGACGGCTTCTTGAGGAGGGGCCTCACTACCGCCTCTTTCAAGATGGCAGGTAAGGACCCCTCACTCAAAGATGCGTTGACAATGCCCTGGAGCCAGCCTCGTGTCGTCTCCCAGGATGCCAGTACAAGCCAGGAGGGACACGGATCCAATAAACATGTGGTCGCCCTAAGCTTCCTTGACAGCCTGTCCATATCCTCGGTGGTAACAAAGTCAAACTCCTCCCAAGAAGGAACCTCAAGACTGGTCTCGGACAGTCCCACAGGACCACTGTCGATGGAGGGTAGCTCATTCCGAATCCGAGTGATTTTCTCCTGCAGATAAATCCCAAATTCCTCTGCTCGCCCTTGCAGAGGGGCTTCCCGCGGCCTCTGGTGGAGGAGGGAGCGGGTCACCCCAAACAGGGCGGCAGGGCGGTTATCTGCGGATGCAATAAGGGTGGCACAATACTCACGTTTGGCCACTCTTATCGCCACTAAATAAGCCCTAATATGGGTTCTCACTAGTGTTCGGTCGGCTTCGGAGCGAGAGGATCTCCATCTGCTCTCTCGGCGTCTCTTGTGGCGTTTCATCCCCCGAAGCTCCTCAGTGAACCAAGGAGCCTGGGTGATTCGTCGCCGCAAGAGAGGCCGCAAGGGCGCGACTCGGTCCAAGGCCCCCGTGGCCGCACTTAACCATGCAGCCACTAGGTCCTCAGTCGAGTCGCGGGGCAGGGTCAATAAAGATCATTATTATCATTATCATTATTACAAGAGGCTCGGTGCTTTTAATCTGGGGAAGGAAGGAAGGATGCAGGGGAGGGAGAAAGGAGAGGAGGGAAGGGAAAGGAGTATGAGAAAGGAAATGTAGGGAAGGGAAGGAAAAGAGAAATGAATATGAAAAGGGAAAGGAAAGGAAAAGATTTTCTTGTTATTTATTTTTATTTATTTATTTTTCACATTTATAACCCGCTCCCATCTCACCACAAAGGGACTCGGGTCGGCGAACAAAGAATTACATCAATAAACATAAATACAGAGATATTAGGTGCCTGTGTTGTGACCATTTTAAAATCCCCATTTACAACTGGCGGTGCTGGGGTTACGCAAGGCCGGCTAGTTGGAAGAGGTGAGTCTTAAGACATTTGCGGAAGAAGCGGAGGTCAGGAATGGTACGGATTTCAGGGGGCAGGTCGTTCCAAAGGGCTGGTCCTGCCACAGAAAAGGTTCTCCCCCTGGGTGCCGCCAGTCGACATTGCCCGACGGACGGCACCCTGAGGAGGCCCTCTCTGTGGGAGCGTGTCGGTCCCAGGGATGTATGGGGCAGGAGGCGGTCTTGCATATAGCTAGGTCCCGAGCCATGGAGCGCTTTGAAGATGGTCGTTAGGACCTTGAAGCGCAGTTATGTTCTCTGCCCATGCACAGACAGTCAGTCTGGAGAACCAAGGCTGACCCGGAGGTTTGTGAAACACTGTAACAGCCAGTCGCGTCTGATTGGCCGAGACGCGGCTGGCCGGGCCAGACTTTCTGTCTGGCTCAGGTTTTTCCCACTTTAGAGAAACCTATAAAGATCTATCGAAGTTGGGAAGTTTCAGTTGCACTGATCTCTTGTTGTTCCTGTATATAGTTCTTGCTATTTGTAATAAACCTATTTAATGACTAGCCTGACTCGGACTGGAATTCCTCCAAACATAACATTTCTTTCTTCCAGAAGAATTATATTAAGCAAAAAATAAACTTATAAATCTAGAATGCAGGACACGCAATTATCTATGGTGTTCCGTTTTAAAACTGCTGGGACAAAATGATAACAAATAAGAGGTAGCCCTCTCTTTTCAAACAAAAAGACTTACGGTATTTCTTTTTCTCTGCCTGGTAGGTCTGTTCGGAGTCCTTTAAATGTTGCGGAATGTTCTCTACTATGTCTGAGACCTTCGTAGCTAAAACCAGATGGAATTAGAAGTTGATTTCCTGTTCCCCACTGAGAACAAACACTTGCAGGAAGAAACTCTGGTGGATTGATAGGCATTGGGATTGCCTCCCCCCTCCGTCCGTCCGTCTCCACCCCGCCCCCCCAATGATCTAAGGAGCTGCTATGACAATTGGGAAGATGGGATTATTTTTGAGCATTCAAGCATTTTCAGATTTCTTTTTGAACTTCCCAGTTTGGCCAAAGAGACCTAGAATTACCTGAAGAAGAGAATATTTGTAACTCAGGATTGAACTGCAGGGTCCATGGGGGTTTCTGGGCTCTGGTCATTGTTTTCTAGAGACATTTCATTGCTCAACTAGGTATCGTCTTCAGTGCTAAAGATGTTAGCTACCGTATTTTTCGGAGTATAAGATGCTCCGAAGTATAAGACGCAACCTAGCTTTGGGGGAGAAAACAAGGAGGGGAAATCTGCCTCTGCCTCCCAGCAATTTGCCTCCTTGCAAGAAACAGCAAACAGTGCAGATGAGATACACGGTTTTTGGTGTTACATTTCGGTCAATACTTGTACAGAGGCTGTTAAAATTGTTGTGGCTTTCTGGGAGTCTAGTTATTCTCCGCCATTTAAAAGAGGATACAATAGCACGGGGCCTCTTCAGATCAAGCATTTGTTTTGAAAAGCTTCTTCATTATGTTAAGCTGTCTAGAACAACAATAAAGCAGTCTGTGAAAAATAAGTCCAATAATTTGAACATTCTACAGGCATTCTACAGGAATACTGCATACAGTTTTGGTCGCCACGATGTAGAAAAGACGTGGAGACTCTGGAAAGAGTGCAGAGAAGAGCAACCAAGATGATTAGGGGACTGGAGACTAAAACATATGAAGAACGGTTGCAGGAGCTGGGTATGTCTAGTTTGATGAAGAGAAGGACCAGGGGAGACATGATAGCAGTGTTCCGATATCTCAGAGGGTGCCACAAAGAAGAGGGAGCCAAACTATTCTCCAAGGCACCTGGGGGCAGGACAAGGAGCAATGGGTGGAAACTAATCAAGGAGACAAGCAACTTAGAACTAAGGAGGAATTTCCTGACAGTGAGAACAATTAATCAGTGGAACAGCTTGCCTCCAGAAGTTTTAAATGCTCCAACACTGGAAGTCTTTAAGAAGATGTTAGATAGCCATTTGTCTGAAATGGTATAAGGTTCCTGCCCACGCAGGGGGTTGGACTAGAAGACCTACAAGGTCCCTTCCAACTCTGCTATTGTATTGTATTTATAGTTATTGAACTGGTAGCCTTTCACCCCTGGTTGGCCGCATTGAGTTATCCTAGACCAGGAATGTCAAACTCAAGGCCTGGCGGCCGGATCCAGCCCATGGGGTGGTTTGAGCTGGCCTGTGGGGCCACCCTGGAAACAGCGAAGGACCGGCCCGTGGTGCCTCTGCCTGTGAAAATGGAGCTTGGGGGGCCTTCTCGAGCTTGTTTTCGCTGGCAGAGGGCTGCAGGAGGTTGCCGCAGCCAAAAACGGAGCTCGGAAACTGCAGAGCACTTGAGCCATCACTGGTGCCCCTGACACAAGTGACGAGCTGGCCACGCCCATCCCGTCAATGCCCCCTCTGCCCTCCCCCAGGCCAAACCCATCCCTGATGTGACCCTCAATGAAATTGAGGTTGACACCCCTGTCCTAGACCCCCTCCAACCTTGATGCTACTTGGCAGGATGCGTCTTTAGGGAAAGGGCCCCGTTTCCTCTTCCTTGGCCTCAAAATAGGATTCTGGTTCCAAAGTAGCCAGAACCCAAGTCAGGATCATCTTTTGCACTTACGATTTTGGTAATACATGACATTCCGATTCCTAAGTCCGAGCGACAAAGTCGTCCTCAGTTTTTTCATAGGCTCATCGTAAGGCGACCAGTCTTCTTCAAGCAGCGCCTTGTCTAATGGGATTAAGACACACAGAGGTTAAGGTGGCTGAAGGTGCCCTCTTGATGCTCGGACCATCAGCGTTCACCAAGGCAACATCATCTGAAGAGCTTTTTATAATACAATACAATAGCAGAGTTGGAAGGGACCTTGGAGGTCTTCTAGTCCAACTCCCTGCCCAGGCAGGAAGCCCTCTACCATTTCAGACAAATGGCTAGCCAGCATCTTCTTAAAGACTTCCAGTGTTGGGGCATTCACAACTTCTGGAGGCAATTTCTGTTCCACTGATTAATTGTTCTAACTGTCAGAAAATTCCTCCTCGGTTCTAAGTTGCTTTTCTCCTTGATTAGTTTCCACCCATTGCTTCTTGTTCTGCCCTCAGGTTCCTTGGAGAATAGCTTGACTCCCTTTTCTTTGGGGAAACCCCTGAGATATTGGAAGACTGCTATCATGTCTCCCCTAGTCCTTCTTTTTATTAAACTAGACCTACCCAGTTCCTGCAACTGTTCTTCATATGTTTTATCCTCCAGTCCCCTAGTCCTCTTTGTTGCTCTTCTCTGCACTCTTTCTAGAGTCTCCACATCTCTTTTACATCGTGGTGACCAAAACTGAATGCAGGACTCCAAGCGTGAATTTGAAGAACACCTGGAATCCTGCACCCAGTTTTGGTCCCCACATTACAAGAGGTTAAGACTTTGGAAAGTGTGCAGAGAAGAGCAGCTAAGATTATTAAAGGCCTGGAGACTAAAACATATGAAGAACAGTTACAGGATTGGGGTGAAATCCAGCAGGAATTTTGAGTAATTCGGAGAACCGGTAGCGGAAATTTGGAGTAGTTTGGAGAACTGGCAAGTGCCACCTCTGCCTGGCACCAGAATAGGGTGGGAAGGGAGATTATGCAGTATCCTTCCCCTGCCATGCCCACCAAGCCACACCAACCGAGTCACGCCCACAGAACTAGTAGTACAAAAATTTGAATTTCACCACTGGTTTGGATAGTCTAGGGAAGAACAACTGGGGGCAGGGACATGATAGCAGTACTCCAGTATTTGAGGGGCTGCCCCGAAGGAGAGGGGGTCAACCTATTTTCCAAAGCACCTGAAGGCAGGACATGAAAGAATGGAGGGAAACTAATCAAGGAGAGAAGCAACCTGGAAAACTTAGGAGAAATTTTCTGATACTGAGAACAATTAATCAGTGGAACAGCTTGTCACCAGAAGTTGTGGGTGCGCCAACACTTGTCCAAAATAGCATTGGGTCTCCTGCTTGAGCAGGGGATTGGACTAGAAGACCTCCAAGGTCCCTTCCAGTTCTATTCAGATTGACAGATGTCTTGTAAGCAGTGTTCTTGTTAGGGAACTCAATAAAGCTAAGAAACTTATAAGTGAGCCACGGTGGCGCAGTGGTCAGAGCGCAGTACTGCAGGCTATTCTGCTGCCTGCCAGCTGCCTGCAATTTGGCTTCAAATCTCCCCAGGTTGAAGTCTCAAGGTTGACTCAGCCTTCCATCCTTCCGAGGTGGGTCAAATGAGGAACCAAATTGTTGGGGGGAAAGAAGCTGACTCTGTAAACTGCTCAGAGAGGGTTGTAAAAACACTGTAAGAAGGTAGATAAGTCTAAGTGCTATTGCTACATATGGTTGCTTCAGAATGCATTTGGGGTTCTGCCAGATGTCACCTTTGCCCAGCGCTGAATAAAAGTGTAACTTAGAGCAGGGGTCCCCAACCTTTGCAACTTTAAGTCTGAAGGACTTCAGATCCCAGAATTCTCCAGCCAGCAAAGCTGGCTGGAGAATTCTGGGAGCTGAAGTCCTTCAGACTTAAAGTTGCAAAGGTTGGGGACCCCTGGCCCTGACACTGACAGCTTTGCTGGCTGGAGAATTCTGGGAGCTGAAGTCCTTCAGACTTAAAGTTGCAAAGGTTGGGGAACCCTGGCCCAGGCCCTGACACTGACAGCTTTGCTGGCTGGAGAAGTCTGGGAGCTGAAGTCCTTCAGACTTAAAGTTGCAAAGGTTGGGGAACCCTGGCCCAGGCCCTGACACTGACAGCTTTGCTGGCTGGAGAATTCTGGGAGCTGAAGTCCTTCAGACTTAAAGTTGCAAAGGTTGGGGACCCCTGACTTAGAGAGCCTGCCTTTTTGTTCACATGCAACCATACCAGAGGTGGGTTTCTACCAGTACGGACCGGTTCGGCCGAATAGATAGTAACTCAGTCGGACTTGTGACCGTACCGGTTCTATCCTGGGCACCACCATCTTTATTTTCCGTTCTACACATACGCAGAACAATCTTTTTTTTAATAGTGTGTGCATGCGTAGACCTTTTAAAGTGCAAACACGCATGCGAGCGGAGCGTGCGCCTGGCCTGCGAGCGAGCTAAGCAAGTGCGCACAGACAAAATTGTTTGGGCACCGAACCAGTAGTAATGCCGACAGGAACCCACCCCTGAACCATACCTGTTCCTTGTTCGACAGGTAATAGCTGGCAAATGCAGGTCGGAGTCCAGCAAGCGCTCCATGGCTCGGGACCTAGCTATCTGCGGGATCGGATCCTGCCTCATACATCCTCACGGCCGATTCGCTCCCACAGAGAGGGACTTCTCCGGGTGCCGTCCACTAGACATTGTCAGCGGGCGACACCCAGGGGAAGGGCTATCTCTGTGGCGGGCCCGGCCCTCTGGAACGACCTTCCCCCCGATATCAGGATGACCACGGACCTCCGCTCCTTCCGTCTTAAATTAAAAACTCACTTTTTCTGTCTGGCCGGCCTAGGATAAGTCTCTCTGTCTTTGGGGTTTTTATTGGGAAATTAGTACTGCTTAGTTTTAATGGGGAAATTTTAGCGCAGGTTATGTTTAATTTGTGTTTAGAATTGTTCGTATGTATTTATTATTTTTATTCTACCTGTGCACCGCCCCGAGTCCCTGCGGGGAGAGGGTGCGGTTTTATAAATATTAAATAAATTAAATTAAAATTAAAATTAAATTAAATTAAATTAAATTAAAAAAGCACCCCTTCACCTCCTGCTCAGTATAGCAAGAAACCCCAGCAGCAAAAGAAAGTTTATTTGGCCCCCGCCTTTAGCCCAGGGGTCCTCAACTCCCAGGCTGCGGACCGGTGCCGGTCCGTGGCTTGATAGGAACAGGGCCTCAGGGCCGGAGAGGAGGAGGAGGGAGGAGGGGGCAGCCCTCTGGGCAGAGCGCGCACTGGGGGCGGGAGAATGCAGGCACGGCCACTCGCGCCATTGGGGGCCAAGAGGGGCGAGTGAGCTGACTCACATGCACCGCCTGTTCCCCCCCCCCCGCCGTTTCCCCTCTATGCCGGCCGAGCCATGCCCACCAGTCCGCGGAATTTTCTTTAAAATGAAACTGGTTGGGGACCCCTGCTTTAGCCAGAAGAGCTCAACTTACATGCTTTAATCGTTAGTGCTAAGACAACCAGGCAGACAATGGTGAGAGCTAGGATGCCAAGCCACAGGTATTTGACAGGGACCTTCTTAATGGGGTTTTGAAACAAGTCGATCTCCTCTTCGTCGGGCGGAGGTGGGGGTGGTGGAGCGGCGGGTTTCTTCGGAGCCATGGCTTGGAGAGAGAGAGAGAGAGAGACAGAGGGGAAAGAAATGCCAGCAACCTTTTCTTTGCCATTTCTGTGCCCCCCTCCCCTTGCAGGAGGCTTAAATGGGTGCCATGCAGGGCGTCCTCAATTGACCATAATTCATTTAGCGACCGGAGTTACAATGGCAGTGAAAAATGTGACGGAGGACTGTTTTTCACACTGACGACTGCTGTGCTTAGGTGATCAAAATTTGAACTGTTGGTAACTGACTCATATTTATGGCGGGTGGGATATAAACCATTTGTATTGTGAACGACTCTCTCCTACCGATAGATATCTACCTTCCACATTTAAGGTAAGATAAAAGATAAGGTGGGATGGGATATATATATAAAATTGTTTCCACAACACCCTGTTAGGGCCCCAATTAAGGGAGGAAGCACACTGCTTTTTCCTTTTCTGCCTTTCGGCTCATCACCAGAGACCATCTAGACAGAAAACCATGAATTCCATTGTGTAATTTTTTTTATATGTGTGTTATGGTTTTTACGGTTGATATTATTTATTTATTGATCAGCTCAAAAAACATAACATAATGTGTGTGTGTGTTAGTTTTATGAGCTGATCAATAAATAAATCAGAGAGACTAGTATAGATCTGATTTATTTGTTGATCAGCTCATAAAACTAACACACATATTTAAAAAATCACACAACGGAACTCAGGACTTTCTGTCTAGATGGTCTCTGGTAATGAGCCGAAAGGTAGAAAAGAAAACAGTATGTCTCCTCCTTTAATTAGGGCGCTAACAGGGTGTTGTGGAACATATATATATATATATTTATATATATATATACACCCGAGGATGGCAATACCAGCATATATATATATTGCTGTCTTCAGGTATTTTCCCGTGTATATAGCATGAAATTGTTATTTCAACGTTTCGGCAAGATCTCACTTGCCATCCTCAGGCTTCGGTATCCTCATACCGAAACTAACACACATATCTAAAATATTATACAACGTAATTCTTGGCTTGCTGTCTGGATGGTCTCTAGTGATGAGCCGATAGGCAGTAAGGGAAACAGTATGTCTCCTCCCTTAATTGGGGCCTAATAATAACAGGTATGTTAGATTTTTAAGGGCTGATTTACTAAATAAGAGACCAGGATGGATCCATTTCGGGCTTATTAGTCTCTCTTCAGCTGGCCATACTCCTTCTACTGGGATTTGAACCGGCACTTTCCAGCATATCAGGCAAGCCTTTCTATGCCTTGAGCTAACCGGCTTCCGTGATTACATCAGCCTTTTACAGGACTCTATTGATGAGAGAATATTTTCACAGCTCCTGTTATAAGGCCTGTTTAAGGGAGGAGAAGGAGTATGGCCAGCTGAAGAGAGGCTAATAAGCCCGAAATGGATCCATCCTGGTCTCTTATTTAGTAAATCAGCCCTTAAAAATGTAACACATATCTAAAAAAAATTCACACAGCAGCAATCTTAATAGGTCTCTGTCTAGATGATCTCTGGGTTGAGTCGAAAGGCAGAGAAGGACGACAGTTTGTCTCCTCCCTTAAACGGGCCTTATAACAGGAGCTGTGAAAATATTCTCTCATATATATATATGTGTGTGTGTGTGTGTGTGTGTGTTAGTTTTATGAGCTGATCAATAAATTTAAATTTAAGAGACCAAGATAGATCTATTTCAAGCTTATTAGCTCTCATCAGTTGGCCACACTCCCCACTGGGATTCAAACTGGGGCTGCAATGTGAAAACAATTATCTATCTATCTAACCTATCTATCTATCTATCTATCTATCTATCTATCTATCTATCTATCTATCTATCTATCTATCTATCTATCCCATCCCACCTTATCCTATGTATATACTAGAGGTTATTTTTTCACAACATCCTATTAAGAGGCCCCAATTAAGGGAGGAGACATACTGTTTCCTTTCCTGCCTTTCGGCTCATCACCAGCCAAGAGTTCCGTTGTGTAAATTTTTTAGATATGTGTGATCAGCTCATAAAACTAACACACACACACACACACACACACACACATATATAGATAATTGTTTTTTCACAACTTTTCACAACTTCCTGTTAGGGCCCCATTAAGGGAGGAGACATACTGTTTCCCTCTCTGCCTTTCGGCTCATCACCAGAGACCATCTAGACATGGTTCTCTGTCTAGATGGTCTCTGGTGATGAGCCGAAAGACAGAGAGGGAAACAGTATGTCTCCTCCCTTAATGGGGCCCTAACAGGAAGTTGTGAAAAAACAATTATTTATACTAAATACTCCTGTCTTAGCGATGCAACTGGGTAGAGCCAGATAGGCTGCATTGCTAGGCTTCTGCCTTAGATGCATTGCAGCCCCGGTTCGAATCCCAGTGGAGGGTATGGCCAACTGATGAGAGCTAATAAGCTCGAAATAGATCTATACTAGTCTCCCTTGTTTGTTTATTTATCAGCACAAACGTAAACACAAATGGAAACAAAAGGCAACGAAACAAATAGCTTTCTCTCTGCACGGTCTCTTGTGATGAGCCGAAAGGCCGAAAAGGAAAGCAGCTTGCTTCCTCCCTTAATTGGGGCTTACCACGATGTTGTGACACAAGTGTATACTTATTTCCCCTGTCTGAGCTGATCAGGATAAGAACCAGTAGTCTAGTGGCAATTACAACTGCCTCCCATGTAATACTTCTCTGGTTCGAATCCCAGTAAGGGGATGGCTAGCGGATGAGAGCTAAATAGCTCGAAATAGATCTATACTAGTCTCCCTTGTTTATTTATTGATCAGCTCAAAACCTAACATACACACATACATATATATGAAAAAACACTTAATCTCTCCCCTGGCTCAGCTGATAAAGGGAGCAGAACTTGTGGCTTGGAGGTTAATACAACTGCCTAATATGTAAGCACCCAGAATCCCAGCCAGGATATGGCTAGCTGATGAGAGCTACATAGCTTAAAGTAGATCTACACTAGCCTCCTTTATCTGGAAAAATGTCGCACAAGATGGTTTGTCGTGTCAGCGGCTGCCTGGAAGGCTCCTGGGGTGGGGGCTGAAAGGCAAAGGGAGTCCAGTGCATCTTCCATTGCTGATCAAGGTGTTTATAAACCACAATCTGCACAACCACATCTGTGACAGCCATCTCCAGTCCTGGTTGCCATTGAACCCCAAATGTGCAGGTTGGAGGCCTGCACGGCCTTGGGGTTACGGTGTCAACCAGGATGGTGGGAGATCTTTAGCACAGGTCCAGCTTGTGCACCAGGGGTGACTTTTTGTATCACTCATTCCCTTCTTCTCAGGGGTTCTGCAATGTATCCTATCCTGCTCAGGTTGATCCAGAATAGCGGCCCAAGCCATTAGGATTGGCACTTCTTGCATTGCCTATGTAACATCTACACTACATGAGATGCTCTGGTTACTACTGGACCTCTGGATGCAACTCAAGATTTCGATTGTCTTGGTCAGGTCTCCCACTGAAGGGGGACGGTTGCTCGCCCGCAAGGCACCGTGTGGCTAATCTGTACCTCCTCGCTGAGAATCTCCTTAGGCAGAGTTCTCTTGGCTCTTTGGTTACTTGACTTCTGCACATGGAATCATGTGGATCGAGTGGTCCCTCCTTCCTCTGGCCTGGCTTGCTTGCTTGCTTTTCTCTTCCCGGGTGAAGGCACCCCCTTTCCTGTGACTCAAGCAGCCTGCTGATTGGCTGCTGCCGGTCCTCAGCCAAGCACAGCTGTGGGGGGATTGTGATGGCACTGCCAAGGGGGCAGCCCTGGAGAAGCAGCCCTTGGCATCCCATAGCTCACATCTCTGGACTGGCCCTGGATAGTATTGTGTGAGGGAAGTTGGGTAGATTTTCAGGAGCTTTGGGGGCTCCCCAATCTGGTGGGTCAAGCAGATACAGATAACCAGGCTCCAAGTCATGAAGGGGTTTGAAGGTGCCTCGCAGCGCCTGGTGTTCAACCCTGAAGCAAACCATCGCAATGCTTCGTGATCCGAAGTGCTCCGAGCCCAGAGCCATTCCCACCTTGCCCAGATTCAGTTTGCTGGAGTCACCAGGGACCGAGGGAGACAGCTGGGTACCAACAGCACACATCGTATGATTTCTTCCCCCTCGGTGATGGATGAGCCCACCCGGTGGCTTCCTGTGGATGTTCAACTGAAGAGGAGAAAGCACTGAACCCTGCCAGATCCCACAAAGCAGGGGGCAAGGGATGGGCTTCCTGCTCCCACCTGAGGATTAACATGGGGCCCAAATTCACAGAGCCTTGTCTCTGGGGGTGAAATTCAGCCGGTTCTGACAGGTCCTGGAGAACCGGTAGCGGAAATTTTGAGTAGTTCGGAGAACTGGCAAATGCCACCTCTGGCTGGCCCCGCCCCCATCTATTCTCTGCCTCCCGAGTCCCAGCTGATGGGGAGGAAATGGGGATTTTGCAGTAACCTTTCCCTGCCACGCCCACCAAGCCACGCCCACAGAACTGGTAGTAAAAAAATTGAATTGCACCACTGCTTTTCTCTGTCTCTCTCTCTCTCTCCCTCCCTCCCTCCCTCCCTCCCTCCCTCCCTCCCTCCCTCTCTCTCTCTCTCTCTCTGTCTCTGCCCTCCCAATTAGATCCAGTAGGAGCAGCCTTTGAAAGAGGGTCTCTGTGGGGCCCAGGAAATGTGCCTTTTCAGCCAGGGCACCTGTCCTCTGGACCACCTGGCTACCAAGGTCAGGACAGGCTCCGCCCTGCTGGCCCTTGGGGAAATGCTGAGATGCCCCACGCATTGGGGTCAGGAAGCTGTGAAAGGCCAGGAGGCTTGGTGTGATTTTGTCGGGGTTTGAAATGCTCAGGCACCATTTGTTTTAGATTGTTTGTGATACGTTTTAATGTTTTCCTTATACAGTGATTCCTACTTTTGAACTTCACTTGCCACCCAGAAACTGCTTTGGCAATAAAGGTTGCCAGAGAGGAAGGAAGGGAAGGAGGGAGGGGGGGAAAGAAGGAGGGAGGGAGGGAGGGAGGGAAGGCAGGCAGGCAAGGAGGCAGGAAGGAAGAAAGGGGAAGGGAAAGGGGAAGAAAGAAAGGAAAAGGGAGGGAGAGGAAAAGGAGGGGGGGAGGGAGGGAGGGAGGGAGGGAGGGAGGGAAGGAAGGAAGGAAGGAAGGAAGGAAGGAAGGAAGGAAGGAAGGAAGGAAGGAAGGAAGGAAGGAAGGAAGGAAGGAAGGAAGGAAGTCTTGCAGTCTTCTCTAAAGTCTTTGATCTGCCTTATGGGGTCTCTGGGTGGGCTGAGATCAGAAAGCTGTGTTCATTTTCTTACAGCTGGGCTTGACGTCTGAGGGACTTATGGATACGTCCTGGAAGTTTTCTGGGGAAAGAGATTGATGCGATTGGATCCTTCCTTCCTCCAGCCTGCTTTTCCAGCCTCTTGTTCCAGCCTTTGTCCGGGGATTTCCTGGCAGCGTCTTCTCCTCCTTTATTCTCATTGGGGTTGTTGTTAAATTGGGGCAACAACACAAAATCTTTGGACTCTCCTAGCAAGAAGTCTGTATTAACACCTTGACCTTCTGAGCCTTGTGCACCTCTAATTGTCAGGATGGCACTGAGCTTTCTGCTTCTTTGGGGGTTTAAACGAGGGTGGGGGTGTCACAGCTATCCTTTCCCCTTGACCGAAGATCGCTACACCCCTTCAATCTGGGGTGATTGTCCGCTTCCCCCGAGTGCAGAGCTGTGGGGTGGGGGAGATGCGCATGGAGCAGTGAGGGGGGAAGGGGGTCCCAGCCATCCAACCAGGTCAGCGGAATCCACCCTGCTGACCAATGGGGTAAGAGATGAGCCTGATCACTCAGCATTGTTTGGGGAAATCATCTCGGCAGAGGTAACAGCTGATTGTTGGAAGAGTCCCCGTCTACTCACTCAATGGCTTTTTCAGGGCTTGAATCAGCCTCAAGGCCCAAATTACAAAATCCTGTTGGTTCTGTTCTGGGCTCTGAAAAAAGGCCACCTCTTGACCCTAACAGGTCACGTAAGATCGGCCTCTCTCCCGTCTCTCCTCTGGACGAATTACGCTTGGATAAAGGAGTCCATTCGCGGCCTCTTCATGATCGGGTGGAGCAAATGGAGGTGGATTTTCGGAGTCCACCTCCTCGGCGCCGGTCAATGTGTTTGAAGGATTTTGTGCTTTTCAGCACCCAGAGTTCCTTTGCAAACCCATCTATTCAGCTGATTGCAGTCCACGTCTTTCCAGTTCTGTCCTGGAGACGGAGGGACGATAATCACGCAGCCTTGGTCTCCATCGCCAAGGTGCTCCGAGTGGCCAGGCTGGCCCTGAGACCAGAACCTTGGATTGAGAGAGGGGGGGGGGGGAGGTGTGAGAACCAGGAAATATAGCCTATTGATCTATTAGATTCAATACGTCCTATGGATAATAGGAGGCCCCGGAAGAAAAGAGATCTGAACCAACGTTTTCAGCAAGGATGATTTCAAAATTTACCAGAAATATTGGTAATCCTGTTGAGCCGTTGCTAACTGTGAAATATGTTCTGTTTGCAAAATATGCACTTGTATATGAGGAAGAATGAAACCCTACGAGTATGGTGGCTCATTTGGCCTACCTACATGTTCCATGGCTGTTTATAACGTGACTGGCCCCTTGCACATGCGCACACAACATGCGGTGCCTGCGTGACCTCTGCTGAGCAGCTGGGTGTCGCAGAGTGGTGGTGTGAGCATGCGCGCACCCGTCTAGGATGCCCAGCCCTGTGCGCAGCCTACCAGCTGCACCGGGATGCGGAACCTACCACTGATGTGGTTAGAGGAACAGTGTAAAAGAGAAGAGTTCAAGATCAGCTCGGGGCCCTTTGATTTACAGCAGTCGATGTAGGATCTGCTGTGAACCATGGGCCCACTGCAATGATGTATTAATGCAGAGGTTCCCAAACTTGGCAACTTTAAGACTTGTGGACTTCAACTCCCAGAATTCTGTGAGAAAACCACCAAGTTTAGACAGCACCAAGGGCCTGGGCCAGAGGTCCCCAAACTTGGCAACTTTAAGACTTGTGGACTTCAACTCCCAGAATTATGTGAGAAAACCACCAAGTTTAGACAGCACCAAGGGCCTGGGCCAGAGGTCCCCAAACTTGGCAACTTTAAGACTTGTGGACTTCAACTCCCAGAATTCTGTGAGAAAACCACCAAGTTTAGACAGCACCAAGGGCCTGGGCCAGAGGTCCCCAAACTTGGCAACTTTAAGACTTGTGGACTTCAACTCCCAGAATTATGTGAGAAAACCACCAAGTTTAGACAGCACCAAGGGCCTGGGCCAGAGGTCCCCAAACTTGGCAACTTTAAGACTTATGGACTTCAACTCCCAGAATTCTGTGAGAAAACCACCAAGTTTAGACAGCACCAAGGGCCTGGGCCAGAGGTCCCCAAACTTGGCAACTTTAAGACTTGTGGACTTCAACTCCCAGAATTCTCCAGCCAGCTGGCTGGAGAATTCTGGGAGTTGAAGTCCACAAGTCTTAAAGTTGCCAAGTTTGGGAACCTCTGCATTAATGTAAGTCTATCGCTGCTATTGTATCTTTTATATCTATTCATTTCTAAACTTCCAAATGGTTAGGAACAATAAACCTCCGATCTTCAAGGAAGACTTATCGCTTGTGTTGTTACCTTTGTTTCCTATTGGGATTTTCCTACGGCAGAGGGAAGAGGCCCATGTTACACCCATGAAAGACCGAAGACATGAAGCCATCCCGAGTGGTGCAACTGTAAATGAGGGGCAGGCAGTGCCCATCGCTCAGAAACATCTCCCCATTCTCGTGTGGCTGAGACCCTGCTCTCCCTCTTCCCCCTTTCCCAACGGAAGGTTCTGGCATGTCCACATGGACGCATGCCAAAAAGAGGCATGACAGGTGACACCATCCCGTCTGGGCCCCAGCCTTGGCAGACTCACTGGGCTACTAATCTGGAGCCGTCGGTCCATTCCCACCTTCCTCGTCCTCTGTCGCTCAGGCCGATCCACGCAGGCTGGGTGAGCTGCGAAGTCACGTAGTTCTGGAAGAGAAAAGGGGGAAATGGTCTCGGGGAAGCCAGGAGCAGCTCCTTGACTTTGCCGTCTCAGTCTGGAGTTCCAGGGACCCTTCGGATTCCCCTGAGAAGCAGTCTTGATCTACCGTATTTTTCAGAGTATAAGACGCACCTTCCCCCCCCCCCAAAAAAGAGGATGAAAATCTGGATTCGTCTTATATACTGAATACAGCATTTTCTAAAACCCCTCCCCCTTCACAAAAATGGACCTGCAAAGGATTTGGGAGGCCTGCAAGGTGCTCCTGGGGGCTGGGGAGGGCAAAAACGAGCAAAAAATGGGCCATTTTTGGTTCGTTTCCCCCCACCCCCCAGAAGCACCTTGTAGGCCTCTCAAAACTCTCCATGCCCCGTTTTTCACAAAAAATGAGGCGTGCAGAGAGTTTGGGAGGCCTGCAGAGTACAAAACCCTTTTTAAAAAAAAAAATTAACCTCTGCAAAATCTTGGTGCGCCTTATACTCCGGTGCGTCTTATAGTCCGAAAAATATGGTAAGTATAAAACACATTGGTGGAACCAAACGGTCCAAGGAAGCCCTCAGCCGTGGGAACCAGAGGTAGATTGCTACCGGTTTGCACCACTTCGGCCGCAGAGCCGGCAGTGACGCAGGCTGGCCATGGCCCTGAACCAGTTCCCCGGTCGCTGCTGCCTTTGCCGGCATGTTTTTTTTGTCCTTTTTGAATGTTCTGCGTATGTACAGGCAACTGCGCATGCGAAGCAAACCGGTAGTAACGCTGGCAGCAACCCACCCCTGGTGTGAATGAATATTCTCCCATATAAGAGGCAGGCTCTGGGGGTCCTTTACGGCAGGGGTCCCCAACCCCCGGTGCCGGTCCGTGGCTTGATAGTAACCGGGCCGGAGTAACCATCGGAGAGAGTAGCGCAACTCTTAGGAAAGTGTAGCAAATGCTCCGCTATCCTGTGAGCTGGCCGGGGGGCTCCCCGGGGGCAGGACGGCGGCAATAGCCTGCATTGGGGAGGTTGGTGCACCACCCGGCCCTGCGTGGGGGGAAGGGGCTGCCAGGCCCTCCTGTCCTTCCCTGACCCAGCCGAGGCTCCTTCGCCCAGGACCCCTTGGCAGCTTTCCCACCCGGTTGCACGCAAGGCGCCCTCCCTGGGTCGCGTTCCCACGAGACACAGGTTCCTGCCTCGGGTTCCACGTGCCCGCCGAACGCCTGTGCGGCCCATGTGACTCGACTCACCTGCTGGAGGCTCCCACTGGTCCACAGAATTTTTTTTACATGAAACCGGTCCCTGGTGCCAAAAAGGTTGGTGACCCCTGCTTTAAGGTCTGAAAAATTGGGGGAGGGGTATCACCTGCTCTTCATAGCTGAGGACGGAGGTCAAATGGGCCTCTCTGGACATGCAGAAGTTCTCCGCCTCGTACCAGGTCTTTTTACCCTGGGATATGTAGTAGAGGCCATTCCCAAAAGGACCCCACTCCATCGCAGACTTTCGACTTTTCTTGAAGAGGGAGCCTGCGTAAAACAGCAGGGGTGGGGGAGGGGAGTAGAAAAGTACAAGGCCTTGAGTAACTAGGAGGGGGGGGAAGGAAGGAAAGCCCCTCCCTCCCCCAGCACATCAGATAGTTTGTGCAGACAAAGGGGACCTGTAATTCCAGTTCTAAGGCACCAGAGCAAGAAAAGGGTGGCAAACTGTCACCTATATAGAGTCTTAGTTTAGGAGTTGCGCCGGCTGCCTGGCTGAGGACCACTTCTCTGGGCATGAGGTGCCGCGGGGAGCCGCTCCGGGTCTGGCACCATGGTGGCGCAGTGGTGAGAATGCAGCATTGCAGGCTAACTCCGCATTCCACTGCCAGCAGTTTGATTCTCTCCGGCTCAAGGTTGACTCGAATCATCAAGCTTCCCAGGTTGGTCAAATGAGGACCCAGATAGTGGGGGGGGGGGGGGGAAGGGGTGGAAGATGCTGACTCTGTAGGCCGCTTAGAGAGGAGCTGGAAAGCACTGTGAAGCGGGATATACCGTATTTTTTGGAGGATAAGACGCACCAAGATTTTAAAGAGGCAAATTAAGAAACTAAAACATTTTTGCACTCTGCAGACTTCCCTAAAACGGGCCCATTTTTTGTCCAAAAAAGGGCATGCATAGCCTTTAGGAGGCTTATAGAGTGCTCCTGGGGGCTGGGGGGGGGGTGGCAAAAAAACCTGCCCATTTTTCGTTCATTTCTGCCCTCCCCAGCCCCAAGCAGCACTCTGGAAGCCTCCTACAGGCTCTGCATGGCCATTTTGGTGAAGGGGGCGGGGTTTCGGGAGGCAAAAAAATGCTGTATTCAGTGTATAAGATGCGCCCACATTTTCACCCTTTTTGAGGGAAAAAGGTGCATCTTATACTCCGAAAAATACGGTAAGTCTAAGGGCTATTGGGATTCTTGGGAGAAAGCAGCTTACAGATCAACAGAAAGTGACCGGTGTTACAGGCAGCCCCCGACTTATGACCTCAATTAATTTTAATTTTTTAATTTTTATCAAATTTCTATACCGCCCTATCTCCCTGGTGGGGACTCAGGGCGGTGCACAGAGGAAATAAAAACACACAGTAACATACAAATACAAGATAAAATCAAATTAAATTTAGAGAATCTGTGCTAAAATCATTAAAAGTGTTAACACTATAAAAACAATATATTAAAATTAACATTGGATCTATGCCAGGCCGGCTAGGTGAAAAAGATGCGCTTTAAGCCCCTGGCGGAAGAGGCGCAGGTCTGTGGTAGTGCGAAGATCAGGGGGCAGGTTGTTCCAGAGGGCCGGACCCACCACAGAGAAGGCTCTCCCCCTGGGGGTTGCCAGCTGACATTGACCGGCAGACAGCACCCTGAGGAGGCCCTCTCTATGGGAGCGTACAGGTCGAAGGGAGGTATGTGGTAGGAGGCAGTCACGCAGGTAACCAGGTCCCGTGCCATGGAGCGCTTTGAAGATGGTTACTAGCACCTTGAAGCGCACCCGGAAGACCACAGGCAGCCAGTGCAGCTCGCGCAGGAGAGGTGTTATGTGGGAGTATCATGAACCTCCTATAATCCCCCGCGCAGCTGCATTCTGCACTAGCTGGAGCCTCCGGGTGCACCTCAAGGGAAGCCCCATATAGAGAGCATTGCAGTAATCTAGACGGGAAGTGACGAGGGCTTGAGTGACCGTGTGTAGGGCATCCCGATCTAGAAAGGGGCGCAACTGGTGTATCAGGTACACCTGATAGGAGGCCCCCCTGGCCACGGCTGTCAGATGGTCATCCAAGGACAGCCGAGAGTCCAGGAGGACGCCCAAGTTGCGAGCCCTTTCCGCAGGGGCTAGTGCCTCGCCCCCGATAGCCAGGGATGGAACCAACTGGCTATATCGAGACGCCGGAAACCACAGCCACTCGGTCTTGGACCGGTTGAGTCGGAGCTTGTTCCTCCTCATCCAGAGCCGCACGGCCTCCAAACACTGGGACATCACTTCAACGGCATCGTTGGGGTGGTTAGGGGTAGAAATGTACAGCTGAGTATCATCAGCGTACTGATGGTACTCTACCCCAAAACCACGGATGATCTCACCCAGTGGCTTCATATAGGTGTTGAACAGGAGAGGCGAGAGGACCGACCCCTGAGGCACCCCACACGTGAGGGGTTTCGACGTCGATCTCTGCCCTCCTGCCAGCACAAATTGCGACCGGTCGGAGAGGAAGGAGGAGAACCATCGTAGCACGTTGCCTCCCAACCCCAACCCCCCAGCCCCATGTTGAGCCTAACATGTCTGTCACTCTGTGAGACAGTTGCTAAATCAGTTAATTTTATTTTATTTTAATCTTTCTTGCCACAGTGGTTAAGTGGATCCCTGCAGAGGTTAAAATTAGTAACACTGTTGTTAAGTGAATCCGGCTTCCCTATTGACTTTGCTGGACAGGAGATTGCCAGAAGCGATCACGTGACTGACACACACACCGCCATCGTAAACACGAGTCAGTTGCCAAGCATCCCAATTTTGATCACGTGACCAGGGGGAGGCTACAGTGGTTGTGCGTGTGAAAAAGAGCCTTAAGTCACGCTTTTCAGCGCTGTTGCAGCTTCAAACGGTCACTAAACAAACTGTCGTAAGTCGAGGACTGCCTGTACTTATCCCAAAGGAAAGAAAGAAAAGATGAAGGCCAAGGTTCCCTTCGCACATCTGTGCTAGTCGCTCCTGACTCTAGGAGGCGGTGCTCATCTCTGTTTCAAAGCCCAAGAGCCAGCGCTGTCCGAAGACGTCTCCGTGGTCATGTGGCCGGCGTGACTCAAGGCTGAAGGCGCACAGAACGCTGTTCCCTTCCCACCAAAGGTGGCTCCTATTTTTCTACTTGCATTTTTTACAGGCTTTCAAATGGCTAGGTTGGCAGAAGCTGGGACAAGTCACGGGAGCTCCCTCCGTTACGCAGCGCTAGGGATTCGAACTGCTGAACTGCCAACCTTTACTGATCGCCAAGCGTCTTAGCCACTGAGCCACTGCGCCCCAGCCATACGCCAAGTCTATTCAAGACGTTCCTCAAATTCAACCCCCTCGTAAATCCAGTTAGTCATTGCTGACCCTCCATGTTTGGAAATATTGCAACTTACGGTACTTCATTTTCTGGTCCTGGAAGTTCTTTCCAGAGTCCTTGATGTGGTCTGGTAGCTTCACGGCTTGCTCTGCAACCTTCAGGGCTAAACGGCATTAGAGAAGTTCATTCGCTGTATTAGGAGTAGACTCCTAGAGTTGGGTAGTCAATATAGAATACCATGATGACAAATAGTCCTTGTGGCTTTAAGGATGTTGGAATGCAAGAAGAGACTGTAATTGGAGACTGTAATTGTCTCCACAATAACAGGAAGTCAGGAGACGCATATTCCTCTCTCTGCCGGATTTGCTGATATCTCTACTGTTTGCTATCTGCTCGTGTGCCGTGACTGACTGTGTTTGAAGAAGGAAGAAGGAAGGATTGTGGATTGCTGACTGTAAGCAATTGTTAGTTTGTTAAGGACTTTTTTTGACTAATTACCAACCGTCACTGCTTGTGAAGCAGGAGCTTAGTTTTACAACACCAGTAAAGCTACTTCGTTTTTACTAACAGTGTTTGGTTTACTATTTGTGTGTTCACTAGCAACGTTTCTCTAGCTGCATATTCCGCTGCACAATTTTTCTGTCTCCTAACGGAGATGTCCCCCCAACACGCTGTCCACGCACATTTTTCCTTGGGTGTTTCTATCCCATCTTTCTGGGGGCCCCAAAAGGCCACTTCCAAAGCAGCGAATGCTTTTTATGTCAATAATATTGAGAACATCCTGCCCGATTGTCATTGCAAGAATTGGTTTTGTGTCAAGGGAAGGGAACAAGATGGCCTCACAGATGTTTGTGGAGGGAGAGGGGGCAACACAGAAGGATATCAGCACATCCTCAGGAACCTCTGGTGTTTGGGGGCCACTAATGCCGAGAACACCGAAGGAAGAGGAGCTCTTAGCTCAGAAAGGTGGAGAATACATAGCTGGAGAGAGGATATACAATAGGTAGGTAGGTAGGTACGTAGGTAGGTACGTAGGTAGATAGATAGGTAGATAGGAGAGACATGAGAGAGATAGAGATAGAGGGAAGGAGGGAGGGAGGGAGTTGATAGCGTGAGAGAGCTAGAAAGATAAAGAGATTGAGAGATAGATGGACGGATGGATGGATGGATGGATGGATGGATGGAATGGATGGATGGATAGTTGGATAGTTGAATGGATGGATGGATACAGATAGATGAGAGAGAGGGGGGGATGATAGGTAGAATGAGCGAGAGCTAGAAAGACAGATTGAGAGATAGATATACATCATAGATGAGAGAGAGAGATGGGGGAAAGGGCGCTCATCCTCACCAATCGGAAATAAGCCACTTACGGTTATCGTGTCTGACCTCCGGACTCCTCAGTCCAACCGCCAAGGTGACCCCCAGCTTCTTCATCGACTCCTCCAGCGGATGGGGGGGTTTCTTCACCAAGGCCGCATCTGAGGGGGGTTGGGAAAGCAGAGAGGGTGGGGTTTCCAGCTGCCCCCATTCAAAACCTCTCAGCTAGTAACCCTAAATAAACATCGATGGGACAGCCCCATCCAGGGGATGCCTGAAACACCCACCACCACTTCCTCCACCCTCTGGGAAAAACTGGGGGAGTTTTAGAGGGAAAATTGTGCAGACAGACAAGTTCTGAACTTCAGCAAGATGGGGAAAACGAAGAGTTTGGGAGAGGAAGACGGGGGCAGTCCATGACCTTCCAAGACTTGCCTTATTCTAGCTCTGGGACATCTGCAGAATCCCCCATTCCCTCCCCACTCTGGGACCAGCCGCAGGTGGCATTTGCCGGTTCTCCAAACTACTCAAAATTTCCGCTACCGGTTCTCCAGAACCTGCTGGATTTCACCCCTGGCAAAGATGGGTCTCGTCCAGTGACTGAACATGGAAAGACAGGTCAATGCTTGTCTTCCACATCTCTGGAGACCCTGGGTCGTGTGGGGCTGAGAGAAACCACCCCATGTTGAACAAAGGGAGGGGGCAGCCCCTATCCACCACCCCCAATTCTCTAGCCACACGTCAGTGGTGGGTTCCAGATCCCAGTGCAACCAGTACGGTGCAATGGGGCCGGGCATCCACCACATGCATGCACTCAGCATGCACATGCGTACTTATTGCCCAGGACGCCCCAGCTGCTCAACAGAGCATTGCGCAGGCGCCGGACGCTCCATGCGTGTAAGCCCCAATCGGCTCAAATACAGGCAAGGAGGGCGGGTGGGCCCTCCGGAGCACCATACCGGAACGGTACCTGGTGCTCCCAGTAGGCACTGGTACACCCATACCAGGGTATACTGGTCGTATCCCACCACTGCCACATGTCCCATGAACCGTGCATGAAGCGGGTGTGGGTGGAACCCCTCCCGCCTTCCAGCAGCCTGTGGCCAACGAAAGACGGAAGGACACATCAGTGGGTCTAACAGGACTTACACAGGTAGCTCACCGTCGTCAAGACCACAAGGCAGATGATGGCCATGGCGGCAAGAAGAATCCACAGGACGGTGGGGGAAATGTTGCTGAAGGGGTTAGTCTGACTTTTCTTCTTGCCTCCAGAAGACGTCATGGAGGCTTGGCTCTTGGCCGGCCGGGGTCCCATGGCTTCAAGGCAGGAAGCAGAGAGGAGAGAAAGGTTGTGAGGAGATCCACCTGCCACCATCACCCAGAACTAAAGCCGCAGCAAGTCCGAGGAATATTTCGCCCAGGTGTCAGCTGGATGGCCTTGGACATTTGTTTCATTTTTTTTAAGTGGATGAATCAGGGTCCTTTCACTTTCACTTTCACTTTCACTTTTATGTTTACTTTACTTTTACTTTACTTTTACGTTTACTTTACCTCTTTTTACTTTACTTTTACTTTTATTTTTAAGTTTACTTTTGTGTACTTTTACTTTTATTTGATTGTCATTGCACCTGATACAACAAAATTAAATGCCGTCTTCAGTGTACATTATAACTATAAAAATAAAACCGCAGACATACAACCTTCACTTTCTATATAATTGAAATTGAAAACCCGATATTGCACTATACCGTAGAGTTCAATACGATTACTGCCGTGGGAGAGAAGCTGATGTTCAGCCTATCTGTCCTTGTTTTTATTGCCCTGTACCGTCTGCCAGATGGTAATAGCTCCCCCCAAAAAAAGGGTGCCCTGGATGAGATGGATCTTTAAGAATGCTTTGAACTTTCTTAAGGCAGCGGGAGCTATTAAGCTCTTCCAAAGAGGGGAGAGGGCAACCCGTGATCCTCTGGGCCATGACGTTGACCCTCTGGAGCGCTGTCCTATCTACCGCTGTGCAATTGGCAAACCATATACGGGTGCAGTAGGTTAAAATACTCTCTATGGTCCAACAGTAGAAGGTCAATAGCAGTTTTTCATTCAGTTGTTGTTTCCGGTGACGTCTCAGGTAGTACCATCTCTGCTGGGCTCTTTTGACCAGTGGTGCAATGTTAGTGACCCAGGTCAGGTCCTCTGTTAGGATAACACCTAGAAACTTAACACTGGCCACTTGCTCCCCTCGGTCTCCATTGATAAGCAAGGGCTGGAGGTCTGATCTACTCCTTCTGTAATCCACTCTGAGCTCCTTGGTCTTACTGGCGTTAAGGACCAAGTTATTTGGTCCTCTGTAGGACTCGGGAGGGTGGGGTAGGGGAGGACGTTGGTGCAGCAATACTGCCAAAACAACACAAACACAACCCTTGGCAAGCAGGAGATATTCCAGGTTTTGCTAAAAAAAATCTTTGCAATCACTTAAGAAATGCCTCCAGGCCAGGGGTGGGTTGCTGCTACCGGTTCACAATCCATGCGCAGAACAATTTACAGTGAACTGCCCACCCGCAGTCACTAAAATCCAAAATGGCGGTGCCCAAGTGGCAGCGAGTGAGCTGGTTCGGGGGCGTTGCAGGCCTGGGTCACTGCCAGTTCTGTGACCCAGGCCTGAATTCCACTACCGTATCGGCCGAAACGGGCCGAACCGGCATCAGCCCACCTCTGCTCCAGACTGTTAACTTCTGACAAGAGAGATTCCCTCAACATCCAGGAATTAGCATCACCGACGAGTCTGGGTTGAATGGCAAGGCGGCAGGGAGAGGGGCCACGGAGATGATCTAGTCCAACCCTCTGCCCAGTCCAGGAGCCTGCTCCTCCACTGCCCTGACAGAAGGGCGTCCGTAGCGTACCTTGGCTTGTTTGGGACTCCCTTTAGGAGATGCTGGATCCCATTCAAGGGGCTCCCTTGCTCATCCTTTGAGCCCGTTTTCAACTCCTCCAAAATTCCTCCTCGGTTTCCTCCTTGCTTTCCGATGCCACTTGAAGTGCTGCTCTCCCTTTCCTCATGCTCCAGGGCTCAAACCTGCCTGCCAGTCGGCTGCTGGGGGCCCCTCGGAGGGATTCACAGCCGCCAGCAGACCTGCAGATGGAAGGGAGAATGGCATTGTGACATCACGGGGGCCGCGCCCTGAGAAATGGAGACCAACGCTTTACTCATGGCTCCTGTGGCGTGGGCGAAGGCGTCCTTTGTCAGGTGCGAGTCACCCGATCCACACGTGACACGATCCACACGTGACAGGATCCAGTTGGCCGCCTTGTTGTGTCCCACCTATAGTACAGGATTCGCCCCAGAGAACCTGCCTTCCGTTGGGAACAAACAAGGCTAGTTTCCATGGAACCTCGGGGTGATCAGGCTGAAGTCTCTTGTGACTGTGCCAGGACTCTAGGCTAGCTCCCCACTTGATCCCTCCCTCCTTGCCTGGCTGTTGTGTTTCCCAACAGGAGGTAAACAAAGGCATTCTTTGGTGTGGTCTCCATTGCCCCGAGAAGCAGTCAGAGCTGGTGGGTATCTGAATTAGCTCTGGCAGGCAGGGGTGCCTTTTTTCAACCAAAGAGCAGGGTCACTTCCACATATCTGGTGGCCGTGTGGATATGTGCATTTTACAGCATTCTATAACATGCAGGTTGGGGAAGGTGGGGTGAGCCCTGTTCCCAGGAGGCGTCTGTGCAAAATAGGGACAGAGTCCATCAATAGACACATCAACCTACAACCAGCCTACAAACCTCTCAGAATTCAAGTCAACCGCATAACCAACCAGTGACCTCCCTGACTCTCAACCAATACACACCATCTCCCCACTCCACCAACCAGCCCTTCCCCTCCCAATGACCCCACGTGGCATGACCTCTCCATCACAAGACCCATTCAAAGACTCTCACCTGGCATGACCCACACCTGACCCATCACAAGACACTCACCTGACTGGCATATCCCACCGAAAAGATTAGCTAAAATTAACAGAAACTTATCGCCACGATGTCGGAAATGTAATGCTGCACTAGGGACTTTCTACCATATGTGGTGGGAGTGTCCGAAAGCTCAGGCTTTTTGGCACCAGATAAGAAAGTATTTGGATGCTATATCAAAGGATGGAGTTGAGGCCAGAACTATTTTTATTACGGATCACAAAAGGAAAAGATGGCAAAGGTGGACTATATTTAATGCTGCATATTTTAATGGTGGCAAGACTGGGCTTTGCACAAAAATGGAAAACCAAAGAGATTCTCTCGCAACAAGAAATAATAAGTAAGATAATAAGATAACGGACGTGCGCAGAGACGGACAGACTGACTCTAGAGCTCAAAGACAAGGGGAAGACGGAATATCACGAAACCAATGGTACCGATGGTGATAAACGAGGGGAAAAGGCTGGGAGAAGAAAAACACAGACAAGAATTGGAAAATATGGAATTAAGACGGTGTGATAGGTAGGAATCGGATATGTATTTGGATGGTTAGTAATTATATAAAAGAAGGGATCAATGGACAGGCAATCCGTCTGACCACACACACACCTACGTAATGGATATAAAATGTGATTGTGGTAAGATCCAAACGCTATATGGAAATGTTTAGGCCAGAAATGTTGCGCTATGTCCAATGTTTTTAATGTTTATCTAATAAAAAACTTTTTAAAAAGACTCTTACCTGATGTGACCTCCCCATCACACGAAGTCCTACTGACCACATGTAGCCCTTACGAGCAGAAAAACACCAACACTCACATCCCCTAAACTCTGCTGAAGATGTTACCTAGCATGGTAACAAAACGTCCAGAAACCAACCCACAAGCTGAGAGAATGAACCTTCGCCCTCATACAGCGCCTGATCCACAAAGGATGTTCTTGCCTTATCAGATTCACCAAATAAGCCACTTGCATCCAACAGTTGGGACTAGCGGTTTATACAAATCCAGACACTGCTGAGACTCTGAAGAAGTGGACTCATGGGGGAGCTTCTCTACTAGAGGTAGTTAATTGAAATTCAATGCCACTCCCTCCCCGTGTGTCCTGCTCCTTTCTTTCCCACCTTGTCTCCTTGATTTGGTTTAATGGTTTGATTTGCTGGGTGTTTATAATGGATGTGAAAGGATCCCTGAAGGATTCGAGCATACACAGAGGGTAACCTAATTCAGCTTTTGTTAAATTGCCGTTGAGAGAAGCTCCATTGTATCCTAAGGTGCCAACTGCATAGATAAAAACTTCTAGGCGAATTGCCAAGCTTAGCCTAGTAAAGTAACTTCTTGTGAAAAGTAAAAAAGTGGATTGTGCCAAGTAACCTTTCTTGTAACTTGAAATATGTGTTCAGCATTCCCTAACAAAGCTCTGCCTTATATGCCAGAAAATGTATTTCTTTCCCCTTCTAAGGTTTATTGTTTTCGGAGTGCTGAGAAACATTATGAGGCTTAGGTCCTCTCCCCTTTTTAGCTGAAGAGATCCCATCAAAGGATTGTGTAGACACTAGCATGCTTCACAGAATGGAAAATGATCCAGTACGTCCTGGGTTGTCAGAAACATGGTCTCTTGAAGAAGACTTGTGAATGCCCCAACACTGCAAGTCTTTAAGATGATGTTGGATAGCCATTTGTCTGAAATAAGGTTTCCTGCCTAGGCAGGGGGTTGGACTAGAAGACCTCCAAGGTCCCTTCCAACTCTGCTATTGTATTGTAAGACCTCCCTTCTGCAGATGATTGGAGATGGGAAGGTCCACGTGATGCCTACAACAATGCACATAAGGTGCATGGATAAAAAAGCTTGGGCTCCGCATCAAGATGATGCTCAGAATGAAACGAAGGAGGAGAAACCCAGTACGCAGCCAGTATGGGCTATGAATTGGGACCAGTTCGGGTCATTTTGGCCCGTGTGTCTTAAAAACAGTGTTCAGGAGGTGGTTAGACAAGGCCTGGCCTTGGCTGCAGAGCTTCTATAGCAGGGGTCCCCCAACCCCTGGGCCGCGGACTGGTGCCGGTCCGTGGCTTGATAGGAACCGGGCTGCAGTGAGCGGCACAACTCTTAGAAAGGACCGGAGAGGAGGAGGAGGGAGGAGGGGGCAGCCCCCTGGGCAGAGCGCATGCCAGGGCCGGGAGAGCACACGCCGGCTGCTCGCATCATTGGGGGCCCGAGGGGCAAGTAAGCTGACTCACCCCCCCCCCGCGCACGCATGCGCCGCCTGTTCCCCCCCCCCCCCCGCTCTCCCTCTACGCCAGCCGAGCAATTGCCACTGGTCCGCGGAATATTTTTAACATGAAACCGGTCCCTGGTGCCAAGAAGGTTGGGGTCCCCTGTTCTATAGGATATCAACCGTATGACTTTTCCTTTCTCCCAGGACACGAGGACAAGGATAATGTTTTCATTATTTTACTGTTTCAGATGGAGAAAAACAAAACTGTGTTCACATCTAGAGTGGCTTCAAGTATTAGGATTGGCTTAAATATTCTATATCTTCCATCACTATGATCTCCTTACAAGCCCACTGTTTAAGCGCGTGGCAATTGTCGTCCTTCCAGCTAAATACACCAGCGGAAGGGTTTATGAAAGTACAATCTCGCTCCATTTCTCCATTCTTCTTCAGCGTAGTAGGACTGCCAACATCCCAGAACCTGAGGGGTGCAGGAGAAGGAAAGGTTACTGTCAGACCTAGCCTCACCCCAATGCGAAGTCGACGCCTAACGCATAGGTAGTGTGATGACCCGGGACAAGGCACCAGAGGTGGGTTTCTACCGGTACGGTATGGTTCGGCCGAATAGGTAATAATTCCGTGACTGTACCGAGGTTCCATCCTCGGCGACACCACCTTGATTTTTTGTTCTGCACATGTGCACAACAATCTTCATTGAAAAAAATGTAAACCCCCCCCCAACTTTTCGTAAATGTTGTGCGCATGCGCAGACCGTTTTAAGTGCAAATGCGCCCACAACATTTTTCAGGCGCAGAACTGGTAGTAATGGCGGCAGGAACCCACCCTTCTAAACTCCTGTGTTGGCAGGAGCTGGAGCTCACCCCGTACCACGGTAGCAACTGGGTCTCAAATAAGGGCCTGCTGCTTGACAGCCTAGAATCCTAACCTCAGGAGCCACCACACTCCTCCCACAGAACAATAAAGTAGCTACTGTATTTTTTGGACTATAAGGCGCATCAGGGTATAAGACACACCAAGATTTTGAAGAGGTAATTTAAAAAAAAAAATTTCCCCACTCTGCAGGCCTCCCAAACGCCATCTGCACGCCTCGTTTTTTGTGAAAAACGAGGCATGCAGCGTTTAAGAGGCCTGCAAAGTGCTCCTGGGGGCTGACGGGGGGCAAAAACAGTCCGACTGGACTACTGCAATGCTCTCTACATGGGGCTCCCCTTGAGGTGCAACCGAAGACTTCAGCTTGTCCAGAATGCAGCCGCGCGGGCAATTATGGGAACCTCTAGGTTTTCCCATGTAACACCCCGAAATTAGAACAACTACGGACCTCCGCTCCTTCCGTCAAAAATTAAAAACACACTTTTTCTGCTTGGCCGGCCGAGGATAATCAACTGTTTTTAGGGGTTTTACGATTAATTTCTAGTTTTAATAATGGGATTTTAGCGCAGGGTTAGTTTAATTTTATTTTATATTGTATTATATTTGTGATTTTATATGTATTTTAAATTCCCTGTGCCCCGCCTCGAGTCCCTTCGGGGAGAGAGAGCGGGTTATAAATTAAATTATTATTATTATTATTATTATTATTATTATTATTATTATTATTATTATTATTATTATTATTATTATTATTATTATTATTATTATTAAAAAGAGACAAAAGACGGGCCATTTTTCACTTTTTTTTTGCCCCCTCGAGCCCCCAGGAGCACTTTGCAGGCCTCCAAACCCTCTGCACGCCCATTTTTGTGAAGGGGGGGGGCTTTTCAGGAGGCCAAAAATGCTGTATTCAGTGTAAAAGCCACACCCAGATTTTCACCCTCTTTGGGGGGTGGGGGTGGGGAGGTGCGTCTTATACTCCGAAAAATACGGTAGCTTGAACTCTTCGCGTGGCGGGTCTGCTTGTTCGCCCCTAACACAGATTCAGTGATCAGCTGCAGGATCTTCAGCTGAGGGGGGGTGGGGGGAGCCCGTGGATCACAGACTCACTGTATTGTTAATCTGGATCCATCCGACCATTCCCAGATGCCTTCGGTGTTTTCATCGCTCAGACCAATCCAGACAGACTCGTTGAACTGCGAGGAGATGAACTTCTGACAAAAAAAGGAGAGAAGGAGCCGTGTCACAGGGTGGGACTGCCGCATTTGACAAAACGCCTACAATTACCGTATTTTTCAGACTATAAGACGCGTAATTTACAGCGGGAAAACAAGACAAAAAAATGGTTTTTGGCCTCCGCGCGTTGCATTTTTGCGCTTTCAGAGGCACTCTCCAGTGCTCCACACAGACCGTTTTCGCCATAAAACAGCCCCATTTTTGCCAAAAACGCATCGTTTTCAACCTGCAAAGTGTTTCTGGGGGCTTTGGAGGGCGAAAAGACGGCGTGCAGAGGGTCGAAACCGAAAGGAATATAAAATGATAAATTAACAACAGAAATTAAAGTTTTTTTACAATATAATACAATAGCAGAGTTGGAAGGGACCTTGGAGGTCATCTAGTCCAACCCCCTGCCTAAGCAGGAAGCCCTATGCTGTTTCAGACAAATGGCTGCCCAACCTCTTCTTAAAGACTTGCAGTGTTGGGGCATTCACAACTTCTGGAGGCAATTTCTCTTCCACTGGTTAATTGTTCTCACTGTCAGGAAGTTTCTCCTCAGTTCTAAGTTGCTTCTCTCCTGGATTAGTTTCCACCCATTGCTTCTTGTCCTGCCTTCAGGTGCCTTGGAGAATAGCTTGACTCCCTCTTCTTTGGGGCAGCCCCTGAGATACTGGAAGACTGCTATCATGTCTCCCCTAATCCTTCTTTTCATTAAACTAGACATACCCAGTTCCTGCAACCATTCTTCATATGTTTCAGTCTCTAATCCCTTAATCATCTAAACCAGGGGTTCCCAAACTTGGCAACTTGAAGACTTGTGGACTTCCAGAATTCTCCAGCCAGCTCTGCCAGCTCTAAACGATTATAATGAAACATGGAGGGTATTTTATAAGAACACGTGTTGGTGGAAGGCCAAGGGAATAATCCTACTCAAGAACATATGTTGTTTTGAAGGAGATAAGGGCTACATACAACTTGGGTCATACTTTCAAACACTTCCGATTCCTTGAGGGAGCTTCCGTGTCTAGGCAGAGACACAAAAGCTGGAAGGGCCCTTAGAGCCCATCTAGCTCAACCCCTTACACAGGTTGTGACCCCACCTCCCCATCATCATCCTGTCCTCCAGGAAAGGCAAAGCCACCGCCAAAGGTAGGCAGCCTTTCCCTATTGTGACTGACGTCTTTCTCCTGATGTCGGGCCCAACGGTGCTTCTCCAGGGATAATACAACACAACACAATACAATACAATAGCAGAGTTGGAAGGGACCTTGGAGGTCATCTAGTCCAACCCCCTGCCTAGGCAGGAAGCCCTATACCATTTCAGACAAATGGCTATCCAACATCTTCTTAAAGACTTGCAGTGTTGGGGCATTCACAACTTCTGGAGGCAAGTTGTTACACTGATTAATTTGTTCTAACTGTCAGGAAATTTCTCCTTGGTTCTAAGTTGCTTCTTTCCTTGATTAGTTTCCACCCGTTGCTTCTTGTTCTGCCCTCAGGTGCCTTGGAGAATAGTTTGACTCCCTCTTCTTTGGGGCAACCCCTGAGATATTGGAAGACTTCTATCATGTCTCCCCTGGTCCTTCTTCTCATTATTTATTTATTTTTATTTATTTTATTCGATTTATATCCCGCCCTTCTCCAAAAGGACCCAGGGCGGCACACAGGAAAATTAAAATAATATACAAAACAATACAAAAATATAAAATTTTAAAAGCCTATTAAATATGAAATCCTGTGCTAAAACCAATTAAAACCCCCCATTTTAAAACTATCTAAACTAGTCAACAGCGGAGGCTATGTTAGGCCGGCTTGATGAAACAAATGTGTTTTTAAACACTGGCGGAAGAGGCGGAGGTCAGTAATGGTACGGAGTTCAGGGGGTAGGTCGTTCCACAGGGCAGGGCCCGCCACAGAGAAGGCCCTTCCCCTGGGTGTCGCCAGTCGGCATTGTCCGGCCGACCGCACCCTGAGAAGGCCCTCTCTGTGGGAGCGTATCGGTCTAAGGGATGTATGGGGCAGGAGACGGTCTCGCATGTAGCTAGGTCCCGAGCTTTGGAGCGCTTTGAAGATGGTCGTCAGGACCTTGAAGCGCACCCGAAAGACCACAGGAAGCCAGTGCAGCTCGCGCAGGATCGGTGTTATATGGGAGCATCTAGAGGCTCCCGTAATCACCCGCGCGGCTGCATTCTGCACTAACTGTAGCTTTCGAGTGCACCTCAAGGGAAGCCCCATGTAGAGAGCATTACAGTAGTCGAGTCGGGACGTCACGAGGGCCTGAGTGACTGTGCGAAGGGCAGCCCGGTCCAGTAAGGGGCGCAATTGGCGCATCAGGCGAACCTGATGAAACGCCCCTCTGGCCACGGCCGCCACATGGTCTTCCATGGACAGCCGGGAATCCAGGAGGACACCCAAATTGCGCGCCCTCTCCACGGGGGCCGGTGTTTCGCCCCCAATGGCCAGAGTTGGAGTAATCTGGCTGAACCGGGGTGCCGGAAACCACAGCCACTCAGTCTTGGACGGGTTGAGCTTGAGTTTGTTACTACCCATCCAGATCCGTACGGCTTCCAAGCACCGGGACATAACCTCGACGGCATCGTTGGGGTGGTCTGGGGTGGATATGTACAGCTGAGTATCATCAGCGTACAGATGATATCCCACCCCAAAACCACGGATGATCTCACCCAGCGGCTTCATATTAAACTAGACATACTCAATTCCTGCAACCGTTCTTCGTGTGTTTCAGCCTCCTGTCCCCTAATCCTCTTGGTTGCTCTTCTCTGCACTCTTTCCAGAGTCTCCACGTCTTTTCTACATCCTGGTGACCAAAACTGAATGCAGATATTCCAAGTGTGGCCTTCCCAAGGCCTGATAAAGTGGTATTAACCCTTCCCGTGATCTTGATTCTCTCCCTCTGTTGATGCAGCCTAGAGCTGTGTTAGGATAGGAAGGGCTGAATCAGCCCTTGCAAAATGCTTGCCCGGAGCCAGAGACGAAGCGGACATGAATGCAAAAGGAACCCCAAGGATTTAGCACAGAGGAAGCAGCTGCTTAAGAATCTCTAGAGGTCGGTCAGAAAAGGGGGGAAAAAAACGAGTGAAACCTGCTCTTCGTCATTTAAGATGGAGACCATGTGGGAATCTCTGGAGAGGCAGAAGTTCTGAGCGTCGTACCAGGTCTTTCTACCGATCGAGATGTAGTAGAGGTTCTTCCGGAAAAGGATCCAGTGAGTGGAGGACTTCACCGAGCCTTTCTTAAAGATGGATTCTAAGGAGAAGCAGAGGTGGGAACATCTGGCTGACATCCACAGCTCACGATCGGCGTCTTCTTCAGCAGATGGGGAGCGGGGGAGGGGGAGGGGGGGGTCTGTCTATCTGACTGTCATTGGTTGTCGTTTTATCTCATTGATGGATGCCACCCAGAGTCGATTTTGGTGAGGTAGCTGGGCTACTAAAAATTAGATAAACAATAGACAATATGTAATAGGAATAGGAAACAGGTAGACAGAGAGAAACAGATTAGATAGATAGATAGATAGATAGATAGATAGATAGATAGATAGATAGATAGATAGATAGATAGATAGACAGACAGACAGACAAACATAAAGATAAATGATAGGTAGACATGATATACAGTAGATAAATAAATAGACACACAAATAGATGGATAGATTATATACAGTGGATCAATAGAGATAGATAGCAAGAGAAACGGAGAGAGAGAGAGACCATAGACGAGAGAGAGAGCATAGATGAGAAAGACAGAGAGAGAGAGAGATCATAGATGAGAGAGAGATACACACAGAGATAGATACAGATATAGATAGATACAGAGAAAGAGCCTATAGATGAGAGAGAGAGAGAGAGAGAGAGAGAGAAACCATAGATGAGAGAGAGAGAGATACAGAGAGATAGATACAGAGAGAAGGAGAGATACAGAGAGAGAGAGAGATACAGAGAGAGAGAGGCCATAGATACGAGAGAGAGATACAGAGAGAGACCATAGATGAGAGAGAGAGAGACAATAGATGAGAAAGAGAGAGAGAGACCATAGATGAGAGAGAGAGATACAGAGAGATAGATACAGAGAGAAGGAGAGATACAGAGAGAGAGAGAGAGAGATACAGAGAGAGAGAGGCCATAGATACGAGAGAGAGATACAGAGAGAGACCATAGATGAGAGAGAGAGAGAGAGAGAGAGAGAGACCATAGATGAGAGAGAGAGATACGGAGAGAGAGCATAGATGAGAGAGAGAAAGAGAAAGAGAAAAACCATACATGAGAGAGAGGGAGAGATACAGAGAGAGGGGGGCCATAGATACGAGAGAGACAGAGAGCGAGGGAGACCATAGATGAGAGAAAGAGAGATACAGATATAGATAGATACAGAGAGACCATAGATGAGAGAGAGAGATACGGAGAGAGAGCATAGATGAGAGAAAGAGAAAGAGAAAAACCATAGATGAGAGAGAGAGATACGGAGAGAGAGCATAGATGAGAGAGAGAAAGAGAAAGAGAAAAACCATACATGAGAGAGAGGGAGAGATACAGAGAGAGGGGGGCCCTTGATACGAGAGAGACAGAGAGCGAGGGAGACCATAGGAGAGAAAGAGAGATACAGATATAGATAGATACAGAGAGACCATAGATGAGAGAGAGAGATACGGAGAGAGAGCATAGATGAGAGAGAGAAAGAGAAAGAGAAAAACCATACATGAGAGAGAGGGAGAGATACAGAGAGAGGGAGGCCATAGATACGAGAGAGAAATACAGAGAGAGACCATAGATGAGAGAGACAGAGAGAGATGGGGTATATTCAGACTCATCACCAAAGCAGACTTTCCCTGGGATCGACTTCCTTGAGGCAGGGTCTTGGCCTGACCCTTGGCTACACCCCCATTCTATCCTCCCCTTCTCTCTCTCCCCCCCCCCCCCAGGTGGGCTCTTTCCTGCAGGCTGTGCTCAGAGCCAAAGTCATCCCATCTGTGGAAGTAGAGCGGGGACGAGAGGGAGGGGGGCGTTGGGGGGATTGGTTGGGGCAGCAGAGAGGGCAGTGGGGGGGGGGGCAAGGCTTTCTCTTCCCTCCAGGGGCTGAGCCGGAGGACAAGCCTTGGCAGCCGGAGAGGGGGGAGCTGGAGACGGGCTACTTACGGTACTTGTTTTTCTTGTCTTGGTAAGCCTTTTCCGAGTCTTCCTGGTAGCTTGGCAACTGAATTACCTCTTCGGCAGTAGCCAGATCTGAAAGAGGCACAGACTTTGGAAGCACCTGCAGATTATGGATAGTTAGACATCTCCACCTCCTGACAAAAAGTAGGACAGGAGAGACAGACAGACAGACAGACAGAGATAGGTAGGCAGGTAGGCAGACAGACAGACAGACGGAGACAGACAGACAGAGATAGGTAGGTAAGTAGGTAGGCAGACAGACAGACAGATGTTCTGTCCGAGGGCTTCAAATAGTCAATAACACAGATTTGGCTGTTGGCCACTGTTAATTGAGCAAGATAACCAGTCCTTTGGCTGAGAGCCCAGACAACTTACGTCACACGCTTAGCTCTGCAGCCACCGTTCACACAAAGATTCCAAACTCCTTCACAGACATGGCTTGATTTCACAGACAGTCATAGATCCTTTCCAAACGGTTGTTTCCTGCAAATGTCCCCTCCAACCGCTCCACCTATAAGCTCTCTTGGGAGGGGCCAATCAACAACCCCCTGGTTCTAAATCATTTCCTGTGAGCCTGCCTACAACGTAATTGCTGCCTCCGCCTCTCAGCCCTGCTCACTCTGGCATCATGGACAAACTGCCTTTGATCCTCCCCACTGCCCTCCTGGTGGCCAACCAGCCTCTCTGGTTCCTGCTCCGCCTCTGAGCCCTCCCCAAGGTCTCCCTCATCTTCCAGAGCAGACTCATAGGGTTCCTCGCTCTCCGAGTGCAGCATCAGCTCAGCCAGATCCGGCTGGGCCACAACAGATAGATAGATAGAAAGAATGGAAAGGAAGGGAGAGAGAGAGAGAGAGAGAGAGAGAGAGAGAGAGAGAGAGAGAGAGAGAGAGAAAATGATAGACAGACATTATAGGAAGAAAGACAATGAGAAGGGGGAAGGAAGATAATTATAGACAGAGAGTAGATGATGGAAGAAGATAGATGGATGGATGGATGGATGGATGGATGGATGGATGGATGGATGGATGGATGGATGGATGGATAGACAGACAGACAAGATGATGATGATGATAGATAGATAGATAGATAGATAGATAGATAGATAGATAGATAGATAGATAGATAGATAGATAGATAGATAGATAGATAGATAGATAGATAGATAGAAGACAGAAGCCTGCCTGATGATGACAAGTGAGATCTTGTCGAAACGTTGCAATAACATTTCTATGCCTTATACACGGGAAAATCCCCGAAGCCAGCTATGCCAGCATAGATAGATAGACAGACAGATAGACAGACAGACAGACAGAGACAGCAGATAGATAGATAGATAGATAGATAGATAGATAGATAGATAGATAGATAGATAGATAGATAGATAGATAAGGGAAAAGATGGATGGATGGATGGATGGATGGATGGATAGAGATAGACAAACAGACAGACATAAAAACATAAGGGAAGCTCCTGCTTCTCCCTTCCCTGATAAATTGACAGAGCTTCAGAAAGTCAAAGTGAAAAATAGGGACGCCAGAATTACAGGTGGTCCTTGACTTATAACCATCCATTTAGTGACCGCTTGAAGTTTCAACGGCGCTGAAAAGCATGGCTCAGGGTCAGTCCTTACATTTGGGACCACTGCAGCATCCCAGAGGTCACGTGATCAAAATCTGGGGACTTTCCCAGCTAGTTTCCAACAAGCAAAATTAACGGGGGAAGCCAGGTTTCCTTAGCAACTGCACAATTCACTTAACGACAGTCGTGATTGACTTAACAACTGTGGCAAAAGAAAAACACTTGCAAAATCAGGTCCCTTAACAACCACATTCCTTAGCAATGGAAATTCACATCCAAAATTGTGGTTGTAACTTGAGGACAATAACTAGCCTTCAACCTAGCACAGTTCATTTAGTGACCGTTCAAGGGTACTGGAAAAAATAAATCTGTGACCATTTTTCACACTTAGGACTGTTGCAGCATCCTATGGTCAAAATTCAAACACTTGGCAACTGACTCGTACTTATGACAGTTGCCATGTCCCAGAATCATGTGATTCCCTTTTTGGTCTTTCTGACAAGTAAAGGATTCCCTTAACAACCGGATTAGTAACTTATCAACTGTAGTGATTCACTTAACAACAGTCTCACTTTGCAAGAGAAATTTGGGGCTCGGGGCGGTCTTAAAGCAAGGACTACCGATACCTCAAATTCTCCTGGGGCTCCCAAAACCTGCAAAGGAACACAATCTGGATTGTAGATTGTACGGTTGTCCCAATCAGTACCTAAAGTAGCCTTGAGGCTGAACCAAAGAGAGGGTGTGAAAATCCCAGAAGAAAACCTAAGAAATTTACGAGCCTCGAGACAAAGTTCAAAAGAAATCCAATCATTTATTAGGATCAACATCCTGCCGTTGCTTCTGTGCAGCCAAAAATGAAAATCATTTAATGGTGTCTGAACTTTACCCCCTCTGCCTAGTCATAAATCATGTTAGCCAATTAGCAGCATAATTGAATCTATCCATGCGCATTACAGACCAGCTTGGAATTTCCCTCTGATCACAAAAGTGCCTGGAATTCTCATTTCTCTATGTCAACTCGCTAAGAGTCATGGTGATGTTTTGCGAGTTGACAGAGAGAAAGTAAACATCCCCATCGAATAACAGAGTTGGAAGTGACCTTGGAGGTCCTCTAGTCCAACCCTCTACTCAAGCACCCCTTTGAGTGAGGGGTTCTTACCGGCCTCCCTTAAAGAGGCGATGGTGAGACCCCTCCTCAAGAAACCTTCCCTGGACCCAGCTCTGTTGGAAAACTGCCAGCGGGCGACGCCCAGGGGCAGGGCCTTCTCTGTGGTGGGCCCAACCCTCTGGAACGACCTACCCCCCGACCTCAGAACAACCACGGACCTCCGCACCTTCCGCCAGAAATTAAAGACACTCCTGTTCCATCAGGCCGGTTTGGCCTAAGTTATTTACCTAGCCTTCAGTCTGTATTATAAATTGTTTTAATTGGGTTTTTAAGGGATTATGTTTTAACTATTTAAATTTTAGCACAGGGATAATCTATTTAATTCAATATTAATTATTTATATTTTGTATTGTGTTTGTTTTAAACTTCCTGTGCACCGCCCCAGGTCCCTTCGGGGAGAGGGTGCGGTTATATAAATTTTATAAATAAATAAATAAATAAGCAGGAGACCCTACACCAGGGCTTCTCAACCTTGGCCCACCTGAAGACGCGTGGACTTCAACTCCCAGAATTCCCCAGCCAGCTCTGCCTCCACTTACCACTTGCACCACTGATGGACGATTTTCTTAAGGCATTGGCCAGCGTCCTCCTCAAGGACTCCATGGGTGGAATATAAGGACTGGGAGGCGCATTGATCAGCTGAATGTCTAAAACAGAGACAGCAAAAAGGGTTAATGAACAAAATATGAAGGAAACCCAAAGCTTTTCCACTAGGCATGATGGGTACATCGATAGAAAAAGAGTTGAGATGCATACAGTACATCACATCAACATGATGACTTGTGGACTTCCAAGGGCCAGAATTCCTGAGCCAGCCACGCTGGAATGCTCACTAAATGAACTGTTGTGAGTTGAGAACTACCAGTATATTATTAACTTTTATTCATTAAACATGAAACTCGGCCAACTGAACATTCAAAAATGCATTGCAAACACCACTGACTGGTGCTAATGGTTGATACGGTTTGCTTCCAGCATCCTAGGTATCAACCAAGTATCTTCTTAGAATGCAAGATGTTCCAAGTAGCGCCGTTTTTTGCAGTTCCACTGGTGTTATTGCAGGAAGCTGCAATTTGCTGATGTATTTAGTAAACTTTTTGGACATGGTGCCAAGTGCCCCGATGACAATGGGTGTCACTGTGACATGCTCCATCCATACCCGTGTGGTTTCGATGGCCAGGTCACGATATTTCATGATTTTTTCTAGTTCTTTTTCTTCGACTCTGGCATCTCCCGGAACAGCGATATCTATAAACTGTACACTTCGGCCCTCTACAACCGTGATACCTGGTGTGTTGTGCTCCAAATGACAGTCTGTTTGTATTCTAAAGTCCCACAAGACCTTCACCCTCTCATTCTCGATAACCTTTTCTACTTTGTGTTCCCATGACTTTCTGGATACAGGGAAATCATATTTTTTACATAATGACCAGTGGATTAATTTAGCAAATAGGTCGTGTCTAGCTTTGTAATCAGATTGTGCGATTTTGCTGCATTCACATATTAAATGTGAAACAGTTTCCACTTTGTTATTGCAAATTATTATTATTATTATTATTATTATTATTATTATTATTATTATTATTAATTATTATTATACATGAAGCTCAGTCAACTGAACATTTAAAATGCATCACAAATACCACTAACTGGTGTTGTCATTGTTGTTGATGACGCTGCAACCATCATAAATATGAGTCCGTTGCCAACTCTGAATTTTGAACACCCGTGACTATGGGGGCGCTACAATGGTTGTGTGAAAAATGCGCCCGAGTCTCTTTTCCCCCCAGTGATGTAAGGTGGAACAGTCACTAAACGAACAGTTGAAAGTCGAGGACTCCCGGACAGGAACTTACAGTAAACCGTGGATACAATGAAGACGCCCAAGCAGAAGATTCCAAAGAGTCGAATCACTCGCCACTTGACCTCTGGAGGGATCGCTTTAAATTTAGGCACGTGGATCACTTCGTCTGTGGGGGGCGGAGGTGGGGGCGGCGGAGGGGGCTTTTTGGGGGCCATGGCTGGGGAGAAAAGAAGAAGACGAGACCGTCACAAAGAGGACCAAGCAAGAGACCCATCAGTTCAGTGGTGGGTTTCGGCTCCTGTTGCAAGCGGTACGCTGCAACGGGAGCCGGCCGTGCACCACGGGCATGCGCACTGCGCACACAAGTGCACCCGCCTGCGACGCTCCAGCTAATTGGCGGAGCGTCGCGCAGGCACCGTACACTGCGTGTGTGTGCACAGGTAGCCCGTTTCCTTCAAATACAGGTGAGGAACGAGGGCAGGCAGGCGGGCCTGGAGGGACCGTTCCGGTACGATGGCTGCTGCTTCCGGCAGGCACCGGTGTGCGCGTACTGGGGTGTATCGCCTGCAACCCACCTCTGTATCAGTTCCGCCTCACCGCAGGCCTTCCAGTGTTTTGGGGAAGACCTCTGGGCAGGTAGGATGCTGGCAGGCGCAGGGGGGGGGGTAAGAAAGGGGAAGGGGCTGCACTGCCCCTCCCGGATCATTTCCCCCCTATTATAGCCCTGGAACCAGCACCAGCCAGCACTGCCTCAGCTGTACAGCCCCAAGAAGCCAGCCTTCCAGTCCTTCCCCCTGCCTTCTCCCCCTACAGAGAAGACCAGGAGGTCTTCTAGTCCAGCCCCCTGCTCAAGCAGGAGACCCCCTGCCATTTCAAGCAGGTCGCTGTCCGGTGTCTTCTTGAAAACCTCCAGTGATGGAGCACCTACAACGTCTGGCGGAAAGCCGTTCCATGGGTTAATTGTTCTCACTGTTGGGAAGTTTCTCTATAACAGGGGTAGTCAACCTTTTTATACCTACCGCCCACGTTTGTATCTCTGCTAGTAGTGAAATTTTCCAACCAACCACCGGTTCCACAGTCATGGGCATTTACAAAGTAGGGAAGTCAATTAAATTAAAAAAAGGAAAGTGCTTCAGTATTGGACAAAACCGCTACCACACACCACGAAAGCTGGAACGCCCACTAGGGGGCGGTAGGGGCCAGGTTGACTACCACTGATCTATAAGGACATATTTGTATATTTCTTGGAAATTTTGTCTATGCCTGTAATGTATTGCGTTGTATATTACAGGAGAGAGGGAGGGAGGGAGGAGAAAGAAAGGAAGGAAGGAAGGAAGGAAGGAAGGAAGGAAGGAAGGAAGGAAAGAAAGAAAGAAAGAAAGAAAGAAAGAAAGAAAGAAAGAAAGAAAGAAAGAAAGAAAGAAAGAAAGAAAGAAAGAAAGAAAGAAAGAAAGAAAGAGGGAGGGAGGAAGGAAGGAAGGAAGGAAGGAAGGAAGGAAGGAAGGAAGGAAGGATCAGCCTTCTGGAGTCAAAAATGTTAAGATGACCAGCCACCATATAATCAAACTTCTGCCCCTTGTATTTACACATCAGAGAATGAAGCCAGGATTTGATCAGGCAGGATGTCCGGCTGCCCTCTTGACCCTTTGAAGCCCAACTCCTGTGGACATCCCTGTTAGGGGTCTCCCTCCACCCCAGGAGGTGGTAGGAGACTTGCCGAAAGCAACTCAAGCCCATCGGCCTTCACTCCTCATCCAGTCTAAACCCTGGGAGGGAGCCATTTCCCCAGGCCCTGAAAGTATCTCTCCGCCTTCAACCATTCCCACCACGCAGGGAGATGAGGCCCATCGGATGTGGCCAAGCCCCAACAGGGCAGCCCCAGGACCTGTTGAAGAAGACCTGGAGCAGCACAGAGAGGTGACAGTGTAGTAGTAGTAGTGAAGGCCCCGAGGTCATCTCAACAGACTTTGAACAAACAAATCCATACAGCTTGCGGGACATCAAGATCTCCTAAGGCTTGGAAGACCAAGATCCCCCTAAGCTGGAGGCACCAGAAGCAACCAAACTGGGGTCAAAGGTGCTGCCATAACTCCTCTTTCTTGGGGCTTAAATGGGAAAGCTGCTTTTTAAGGGGGAGGTCCTCCAAGATATGACATAAAAAACCCACTACAATGTTACAGAAAGAGGCGGCAGGAGAAGACACCCAAGAACCAACGCTCTACGACGTAATGAAAGAAATACAAGGAATGCGGAAAGACTTAATGAACCTAAGAATAGAATTGTTGGAGACACAAAGAACCACAACAGACAACAAACAGAAGATCGGAGTGTTGGAGGAGGGAGCAGTCGAGATGAAAGAAGAGATAAGGGAATTGCAAAAAGAAAATGTAGAATTTTCTGGACATATGTCTAAGTTTGAATTTGAAAGAATGTCTTTTTTCCTTAGATTTCAAAATATTCCTGAGAGAGAGGGGGAGGACCTCAGAGACCTGATGAGTACGATCTTAGCAGATTACATTAAAAAAAATAAAGAATACCTTCGGGGGGGAAATAGGCCTGATTTATAGAATTAACTCAGCATATGCCAGAATAAATGAAGTACCCAGAGAGATTCATATTAAATTTTTAAGAAGGTCCACGCGGGATGAGATACTAAGGGCGGAACGAGAGGGGCCTTTGAAGTATGAACAAAAAGACATTAACATATTGAAGCAAATTCCAAAAAAGATTAGAGAAACAAGAAGGAAGTACTCCTTCTTGTCCAAAAAATTATACAAAAATGGAATTTGGTTCAACTGGTTAATGCCCGAAGGAATGTTGGTATTCTGGGATGGAGGTAGAACCAGAATTAAAACAGTAGGAGAGGCGGAGGCCTTTCTCAAAAAGCACGCCTCTGTCCTGGAAGTTGAACAAGCGGGGGCGGGAGGGGCCATGGCCCCGCCCACGGGAGGGAAGGAGGAAGAAGACATAATAGCAAAGAGACTCAGATCCCAGAAATAAGTTTATTTTGAATTGCTGTAATTCCTGAAACGGATGTTAATATGAAACAAAGATTGAATGTATGAATTTTAAAATGCGATATATATGTATCTCTAACCACCATTTAATCAATTATATTTTGTATGAAGACCCGGGTGCAGCCACCAACCCTGACATGGAAGCTCCAAAATATTTTTATAACCTGTAAAACCAATAAAAATTGTTTTTCAAACAAAAACCCTTGGGAATAAAATGAACCAGCTCGCCTCCAGACATTGCAGGTGCTCCATCCTGGGACGTTTCTAAGAAGCGCCACTTATCTGAAAACAGGCTAGAGGTGGAGCTCTCGCCTCCCAATCAGGAGGTTGTGAGTTCAATCCTAGGTAGAGGCAGATGTAGGGTCTCCTGCTTGGGCAGCGGGTTGGACTAGATGACCTGCAAGGTCCCTTCCAACTCTGCTCATCTGTTCGTATCCTGTAGGTTCTCCTGCTTGAGTAGGACTAGAAGGCCTCCAAGGTCCCTTCTAGCTCCATTCCATTCTAAGACACAAAGGAAAAACAAGCCCCCCAAACCCCACCTCCAATTTGGTACCTGCTACTAGTGATTTCTATTAAAACTCCAACGCTATTGTTCACTTATGTTCACTGTCTTCTCGCTGAATGTTGAGCAAGGTTTTTTTCGGAGATTTTCATTGCTCTCCCCTGCTTATTTCCATCTGCTTGGTCTTCTTGGTAATCCTTGGTAATCTTCTTGGACATCCAGCAGCCCTGGGAGTCAGGAGGCTTGCTGATTGGCTGCTGGGGGCCCTTAGCAAAGCATTCACAATCCCCAGCACACCTGCCAGGTGAAGGGAAGGAGGGATTGTGACATCATGGGATGGGAGGAGAAGGACACAGACTGGGCCTTGCAAGCAACTTTGGTCACCACAAGATGATTGAGATAGATGATAGATAGATAGATAGATAGATAGATAGATAGAGAGAGAGAGAGAGAGAGAGAGAGAGAGAGAGAGAGAGAGAGAGAGAGAGAGAGAGAGAGAGAGAGAGAGAGAGGTAAGTGAGTTGGTGGGTGGATGGATGGATAGACAGACAGACAGTAGCATTGCAGGCTAACTCTGCTGACTGCCAGCAGCTCGATCCTGACCAGCCCAAGATTCACTCAGCCTTCCATCCTCCCGAGATCATGAGGTCCCACATTGTTGGTGGCAATGTTCTGACCGAGGCTTCCTGAGACAATAAAAAAGCATACAATTGGGTCCAAAAACCCTCTTAGATTCATTCACAGCCCGTAATGAGTCCCAAGCAGTTGCAAAGAGTCCTACACTAGGCTGCCAAAGTCCTTCGGGATAAGGCTGAGAAGCCCCCACCTTTATCTCCCTTGAAACGCTGCCGAAGACCTAAGTGCTCTAAGTGCTATTACTGTTGACATTATGGAGGTTAGTCTGACACGGCCCACGTCTCACATCTCAGCCTCACCTCGGCTGATCTCCAAATCAGTTGGGACTGGGCTGGGTTAGGAGCAGATGACGCAGCTTTGACCTGGTGGAGGCCCACGTTCACTCCTCCAAAGTGACTCGGATGGACCCATCTCCTAGAATCAGGACCCCACACAGGGTTGAAATCCAGCAGGTTCTGACCAGTTCTGGAGAACCGGTAGCGGAAACTTTGAGTAGTTCGGAGAACCAGCAAATGCCACCTCTGGCTGGCCGCGCCCCCATCTATTCTCTGCCTCCCGAGTCCCGGCTGATGGGGAGGGAATGGGGATTTTGCAGTGTCCTTCCCCTGCCACGCCCACCAAGCCACGCCCACAGAACCGGTAGTCAAAAAAAATTGAATTTCACCACTGACCCCACACCACTCTTGACCAAAACAAACATTTTACTAAATTATTGGAGGGGGGCGGGGGAGCTGATCTTATTCAACAAGCCTGGTTGAAAAACTTCCTCCCATTTTACAAGCAGGTAAGGCACTTTTTATGCCCCGCCCAGCCATTTCTCAAGTTATACAAAAGAAGCAAGAGGAAGCTGGGAGAAGCAGCGAGTCCAGTCTTGGAAAGCTGGAAGCCCCCTCTTCTTCCTCTTCCTCTTCCTCCTCCTGCCATGGCCTTTCATTTGCCAAGCTCTCTCTCCAGCCCTGCCACAAACTGGTCGTTCAAGAAGAGCAGCTGTCCGTGGGGCAGGAACTTCTCCAGGAGGGCCTCTGTCCGGTCGGCCTTCAGCAGCACGTCGCTCCCCGTTGACAGAAGCTTGAGGTGCTCCAGCAAGGTGCTGGCCAGGAGCCTCAGGGTGCCCTCCGCGAGCATCAGGTTTTCGTCGGGGTCACAAACCAGAGCAAACGCCAAGCCCTGGAGCCCCAACCACACCACCGTTCTGTCCTCAGAGAAGGGGTCTCCTGCAGGGAGGCGGAAGACCCCGAAGGGGGTCTCCTGAAGGGAAACGGCTTCCTCGGGCAGCGGCTGGTGAAGGTGCTCGGAAGGACGCTTCCCCGCGAGGCTCAGCTGCAGCCGGCATGCCTTTTCCACCTGCCTGCAGACACAAAAGGAAGTCAGTGGTCGCCATGTTCTTGTGGGAGGGGGCTTGGTTGTTTCAGAAGGGGGGAGAGGAAGAAGAGTTCAGAGGCAAGGACGTGAAAACTCCTTCCTTCCTTCCTTCCTTGATGGGGGGGTGGCATTTCTCACAAGCCTTAAAGTGGCCCAGTTTGAAGACCTCTGATCTAAGTGGAGAGATTGCAGAGGAAGGGATCTCAAGAGAGTAAACTATGCTGGCTGGGGAATTCTGGGAGTTGGAGTCCACCAGCCTTAAAGTGGCCCAGTTTGAAGGCCTCTGATCTAAGGGGAGAGATTGCAGAGGAAGGGATTACAAGAGAGTAAATTATGCTGGCTGGGGAATTCTGGGAGTTGGAGTCCACCAGCCTTAAAGTGGCCCAGTTTGAAGGCCTCTGATCTAAGGGGAGAGATTGCAGAGGAAGGGATTACAAGAGAGTAAACTATGCTGGCTGGGGAATTCTGGGAGTTGGAGTCCACCAGCCTTAAAGTGGCCCAGTTTGAAGGCCTCTGATCTAAGGGGAGAGATTGCAGAGGAAGGGATCTCAAGAGAGTAAGCTATGCTGGCTGGGGAATTCTGGGAGTTGGAGTCCACCAGCCTTAAAGTGGCCCAGTTTGAAGGCCTCTGATCTAAGGGGAGAGATTGCAGAGGAAGGGATCACAAGAGAGTAAACTATGCTGGCTGGGGAATTCTGGGAGTTGGAGTCCACCAGCCTTAAAGTGGCCCAGTTTGAAGACCTCTGATCTAAGTGGAGAGATTGCAGAGGAAGGGATCTCAAGAGAGTAAACTATGCTGGCTGGGGAATTCTGGGAGTTGGAGTCCACAAGTCTTCAAGTGGCCCAGTTTGAAGAGCTCTGATCTAAGGGGAGAGATTGCAGAGGAAGGGATCACAAGAGAGTAAACTATGCTGGCTGGGGAATTCTGGGAGTTGGAGTCCACAAGTCTTCAAGTGGCCCAGTTTGAAGAGCTCTGATCTAAGGGGAGAGATTGCAGAGGAAGGGATCACAAGAGAGTAAGCTATGCTGGCTGGGGAATTCTGGGAGTTGAAGTCCACAAGTCTTCAAGTGGCCCAGTTTGAAGAGCTCTGATCTAAGGGGAGAGATTGCAGAGGAAGGGATCACAAGAGAGTAAACTATGCTGGCTGGGGAATTCTGGGAGTTGGAGTCCACAAGTCTTCAAGTGGCCCAGTTTGAAGAGCTCTGATCTAAGGGGAGAGATTGCAGAGGAAGGGATCACAAGAGAGTAAACTATGCTGGCTGGGGAATTCTGGGAGTTGAAGTCCACAAGTCTTCAAGTGGCCCAGTTTGAAGACCTCTGATCTAAGGGGAGAGATTGCAGAGGATTACAAGAGAGTAAGCTATGCTGGCTGGGGAATTCTGGGAGTTGGAGTCCACAAGCCTTAAAGTGGCCCAGTTTGAAGACCTCTGATCTAAGGGGAGAGATTGCAGAGGAAGGGATTACAAGAGAGTAAACTATGCTGGCTGGGGAATTCTGGGAGTTGGAGTCCACCAGCCTTAAAGTGGCCCAGTTTGAAGGCCTCTGATCTAAGTGGAGAGATTGCAGAGGAAGGGATCTCAAGAGAGTAAGCTATGCTGGCTGGGGAATTCTGGGAGTTGGAGTCCACCAGCCTTAAAATGGCCCAGTTTGAAGAGCTCTGCTCCAGGGGGATCCCCAGCTGCCTTGGGACCCCGAGGGCGTCCCTCAACCCCGCGCCCCAAAGGAGGGATGGCCTGGCCCCGCTCCTCCACCCACCCACCCACCCACTCTTTCACCTGGCCACCGTCCGCAAGCGCTCCTTCTCCGGGCGCGGAGCGTCTGCCGCCCCTCCGGCCGCAAAGGCCCTGCAGAAGAGGAGCCGGCAGGGCTCGGTCTCCTCCTCCCCGAGGCGGGCGCGCAACGTGTGGATCAAGAAGGCGCGGACCATAGTGGAAGCAGGCTGGAGAAGAAAGGAGCAGGGGAGGGGTCTGCAGAGCAAGAGGGGGGGGGGGTTACAGTCTGGCTAGGGGACCCTTTAGAGCCTCCCCTGTCGGGGGTGCAAAGCTGGAGGGGGGGGAGACAGAGGCAGCCCCCCCAAAAGCAGCAGCAGTGTTTCAAGGAGGGGGAGCTGCAGGGGGCGCCCCCTCCTCTCCTCCTCCCTCTCCCCTCCAGATGCAGGACCCTCCCTGAGGCCCCCACGTGCAAGGGGCGCGTGCAAGGGGCGGGGGGGGGTAGCGCAGCAGACTCTGGGGCCGTCCAGCTGCAGGAACGCCTCTGGCTCTATTGCAAGGGACCCGGAAGCCGAGAGACTACATTTCCCGACGGGCCCCGCGCTGGACCGGAAGTGGAGCCAGGTCAGCTCGGAAAGCCCTGGATGAGGGCGGTTGAAGGCCTTTGCTCGCGCATGCGCCGAACCACTCCGGCGTTTCCGCGAAGGAGGCGGGACTGATTTCAAACGGGGAATCTCCTCCAATCACCAGAGCGGGAGCAGAGTGTGGGTGGGAGGGGGGCGGGGGGCTACAACGCTAGGCAGGGATTGGTTGAGAATGCCAAAGGCGGGCCGAGGCGGATTGGCCGGCCTCGCAGAAGGGGCGTGGTGCGGAGGACTTCCCTTCTTTGGCACGTGCCCAAGAAAGGCGGAGCTGCCGTTCTGCCGGCACAGGGGGTCCTCGCTTTACGACCACAACGGAGCCCAACATTTCTGTTGTTCAGGGAGGCATTTGAGCGAGTTTTGCCCATTTTACAACCTTTCTGCCTGCGGTTGTTAAGCGAATCACCGGTTTCATTAGTATGGTTAAGCAAATAGCTGCAGTTAAGGGAGCGACACGGCCAACTGGGCTTCTGCGTTGACTTCGTCAGGTCGCCAAAGCGGATCACGTGACCCCCCCCCCCCCCAGGGCACTGCGACTGTCGTAAGCATGAACCATTTCCCTAACAGTGAAAGCAATTATTTATTTATTTTTTATTTTATTATTTAGCCCGTGGAACTGCTTGCCACCAGGACTTGTGGGTGCTCCATCCCTGGAGGCTTTTTAAAGAAGAGACTGGAGAGCCATTTGTCCAGAAGGGATGAGGGATTCCTGGCTGAGCAGGGGGTTGGACTAGAAGACCTCCAAGGTCCCTTCCAAGTCCATTATTCTGTTAACCTATGTATGGTGACAGGCCCTTCCTGTACTTTGTCTTGCAGAATCTCTGGCCATTGACTGAATCCAAACTCGCCACTGAGCGGGGCGGCTGGAGGGGGGGGGGATGTTTGGCAGCTAAGGGTAGAATGTGGCTAACCCAATTCCCCCCCTCTGCCCCCCCCCTTGCAAAGAAAGCGAGGCCAGAGTCCTCCAATCCGTTCCATAACCTAGCAATTTATTCAACTCTCCGATTTACAGCTCGCTCATCTGGGGGCGCAACTCAGCAAGGAGCTACAAATTCACATTTGGGGAGGGGGGGGGATGTGGAGTTTACAATTAAGTTAACAATTGTTACATTTAACAACGAAGTCCCAGCAACCACCAGCAGTACAATCTCCCAAATGCCCCCCTCCCTCAACCACCACCTCCACCCTAATAATCTGGCCTTTTTTTTCTAAACATCTGGTCCGATTTTGGAAGATTTGCGTGCTGGAATAATTAAACCGCCGTTCAGATGTGCGGGGCATTTAAATTTTGAGTGTGCAAAGAGCAGTGTGTCTCCACCTTGTCAACTTGAAGATGTCCGGACTTCAACTCCCAGAATTCCCCAGCCAGCAGAAGCTGGCTGGGGAATTCTGGGAGTTGAAGTCCGGAGACACACTGCTCTTAAGAGGCCACCTGGGGCCCAGTTCACCCTTTCCAGATGTGCGAGCCAGGGGGGGCTCTGGGAGGTCTCCCTGCAGCACATCTGGAAGGCCTGAATTGCTGGAGGCCGTTCTCTGCTCGACCCCAGATAGCAAAGGGGAACATTTCTCGCGGCGCAAGTCAAAATCTTTAGGAATCTGGGCTCACCCACTGCAGAATTATCCCTCCCCCTCCTCCAAATTCCTTGCCTATTTCTTCATGGACACCACGCTTCCTATTTCAAGGGCTAATGCTTCCAGCCATTTTCTCTACAACCCCCCCCCTTAAAAAAAATCTAGAATTCCCCCACCCTTTTTTCATTTCACCTCTGGGATAAAATACTTTCCACTTTCCTCTCTCTCTTTCTCTCTCTCTCTCATTCTCTCTCTCATTCTCTCTCTCATTCTCTCTCTCATTCTCTCGCTCTCATTCTCTCTCTCATTCTCTCTCTCATTCTCTCGCTCTCATTCTCGCTCTCATTCTCTCTCGCTCTCTTTCTCATTCTCTCTTTCTCTCTCTCTCATTCTCTTTCTCATTCTTTCATTCTCTCTTTCTCATTCTCTCTCATTCTTTCTCTCTTTCTCATTCTCTCTTTCTCATTCTCTCTCTCTCTCTTTCTCATTCTCTCCCTCTCTCTCTCTCTCTCTCCATCCCTTCAGTTCCCCATCTCTGCCATGATTTCAAGCTTACCATAAATTAAACTGAACCGCTGAAATGGAACTTTTAAAACTTTTCACAGGCATAGCCACATATCAGGATTTGGGAAGGAGGGGGGGAGTAACAACAACCAAGAAACCAGCACTGATCATCACCAGCCTGGTGGTAAAATAGTGGTTTTCTTTTTATCGGTCAACGTTAAGAATGAATCTTCCTTAAAATGCAGGCGCGGGGGGGGGGGGGGATAGTAACTTATTTTAATTCTTCACTTGTACGTTAACAAGTTCAAACTTGGCTCGGGAATTATTTATTTTTTTAAACGTGAAGTGCCCCCCACCCTCCCATTGAAAAAGACTTTGGATTGAACGCCACTGATAATTCCGCCTCCAGTTAAAACGGGGATTCTCAAACAGGCATTGCTGGTTGGGGAATCCCGGGAGTTGGAAGTCCACCCATCTTCAAAAGGGGGCCAGCTTGAGAAATAAAAGACTCGCAAATGGAGAGGGACGCCCAAAAAACTCACGACAAACTTGCATTTCGACTCCTGTCCAAATAAAATGCCCGGTTTCTCTCCCCACCTTCCCTCAAACCCCCATCCAAATGACAACCACCCCCCCACACACACCTGCCACCCACACACCTGCAGACCGCAGGTTAAAAGAAAACCAACCAACTGTGCAGCTTCATTAAACCGGAATATCCAAAAGCTTGAAGTTCGTTCATTTTGAGTTCTTCCTGTGCAAATTCAGGTGGTTGGTGGTGGTTTTTTTTAAAGTGCGGTGGCTCCCCTCTGCAAGCATGCAACGGGGGGGGGGGGGAGAATCCTGGTTTGTGTCTGCCAGACCTTCTCCGAATCATGGTTTATTTCTTTTTTTTTTTTTTAAAGAAATTGGGTTCATTGTTTGTTCAACCTCGGGACGGTTGGCGGTAGGTCAGATCTACTGGGACGCCTCCCCCCTTCAGCAAACCGAGGCCGCTTGGATGCCAACAGTGGCCAACTGTAAAACAAACCTGGTTAGTTAGTTGCCTCGCCGTTTTCCTTAAAGCCAGCGGGACTCGGCCTGGAGCATGGTCAAAGAAAGAGGTATCGAAAACGTCCCCTGCCCCAGGGGTCTGCCAAGTTGGCTCTTTTAAGACTGGTGGACTTCCAGTCTTAAAAGTCCACCAGTCTTAAAAGTCCACCAGTCTTAAAAGAGCCAACTTGGCAGATCCCTGACCTACCCCAACCAAAAAACCCAAGCAAGGAAACCCCCTCCTCACCCTAAATCTGGAATAAAGCCGAACAATTCCCCGCAGAGTGTCTTCCAAGGGTTATAAAGTGAGCGGACAGGGAGGTTGAGCCAAGAGAGGGAAAAAAACGTCAAGTTTTATCTGGCTTATTCTGAGCTCAGTCCAACAGATCTCGAGGCAAAAAATTATCTGAACGTTTTAAAATCAAGTCCTTGCTTTCAACGTGGACGCCTGAGAGTGGAGGAAAGCTTGCTTTCAACTTAAGACGGACAACAAGGGGGAGTCCCCAGGATCAAGGTTCGCCCCTCCCAGTCCTGCCTCGGAGGCCAAAATAAAAATTACCAAGGTTAAAAATGTGTCCTTAAGAGAGTTGTTTCCAAACTGGCTCAGCTTCCAGCAATCATAGACACCAACGTAGCTGCCGATAAAACTGGTCTGCACTACTGTTTTGGCGTGGTGAGGTGGGCAGGGGGAAAGGGGGGGGGGTCTCTCAGTTCTTCTTCCCCCATCCACCTCGATGCCTGCAAAGGTGGCCTCCCCCTGTTGACATGCAAGCTAACACAGACCCTCTTCCCCACAGATCTGACCCAATTAAGAGAGTCCCGCTCCAATGCTAAGTAAGTGCTTGGTGAGATGCTCCTTCCGTTTAAGCAACCTGCACCGGCACACAAAGGTTACACAACCCTCCACACACACACACACACAACTCCGGAGGCACGTGGGAAAGATTGCACGCTGGTTCCCGCCGCCGTTCTTCCTTCGCTCGCCCTCCAGGAAGACGGGGCGTAAACCCGCACGGTGGCACGTTCACATCTGCTCACCACCAGGGTTCGCCACACACGCTTTGCGTCGCGAGATGTTTCCCCGCAGCTGCGTGCTTCCCAAGAGGCACCCGAAGCTTCTCGGAGGGGGGCACGAAGTGATGGTCTCTAGAATTCCCGAAAAATTCCTGCTCAACTTTGCCGGGACCGAAACCTGCCGAGCATTATTCACAAAACCTCGCTGGCTTCTGGCGTCCCAGATGGAGCAGAACGATGCCGTCTTCGACCGGTTGCAAAAAACGGAGCTTGCCAGAAGGGAAGTGTCCAACTTGGGGAGAGAATTTGTATTCCTTTAGCCTTGCAGACGTCGGTCCTGGGTAGGTCATGGATGCACACCGGATGCCCCATCCAACCTTCCTGCCCCCCCCCATGCAAACTATTCCCCACCCCCCACCCCCGACTCCACCCCTCAGCAGTTCTGCAGGCGATTGTAGAGTTCTCGTTTGCTCTTCTCTCCGGCCCAGGTGCGGCTTTTCAGGCGAAAAGTGCGCAGGTCCTCCTTGAAATCCTTGTGGTGCATCGGACGGTAGTTCTGTGGGTCACAGTGACTCTGGAGGGGGAGGGAAGCAGATCAAAACATCAGGCCCCCACCCTGAAAACAGCAAAAGCACTTAAGACTTACCTACCACTTTCGTGGGACTCTATTGCCCTCTCTCTCCCTCTCTCTCTCTCTCTCTCTCTCTCTCTCTCTATCTATCTGCCTATCTATCTGCCTATCTATCTGCCTATCTATCTATCTATCTGCCTATCTATCTATCTATCTATCTCTCTCTCTCTCTCTCTCTCTATCTATCTATCTATCTATCATCTATCTATCTCTATCATCTATCTAGCTACTACAGTCTCTCTCTGTCTCTCTCATCTCTCATCTATCTATCTGTAGCAACATTTCACTAACCTCTGAAGGACGAGTCAATCACGATTGAGCCCATCAGGATTGAACTCCTGGCTGTGGGTAGAGTCAACCCGCAATGCTGCATTCTAACCACTGGGCCACCATGGATCTATATCTGTCTGTCCCTACCTACCTACTTACCTAATCTATCTAATTATCTATTTAATCTATCATCTATCTACCTATAGCCATAGCCCTTAGACTTATATACGGCTTCATAGTGCTTTGCAGCTCTCTCTAAGCATTTACAGAGTCAGCCTCTTGCTCCGAAAATCTGGATCTTCATTTTTCCCCCCAAAGTTTTTTATTTTTAATACAACTTTACACATAGAAATGTAGTGTTGACCGGATCTTCCCTGTTACGTCCTCTCATTTACATAATCCGTTTTGCATCATAACTTGGTTTTCACGTTCAGCCAAATAATTTTCTTCCACTATTTTCCTTTTTTTAATGCACATTTTTTCTTAGTACATAAACAATAACTTCAATTGGTGCTTCAAAAATTGCACCAAATTATCATTTCATATTTTTCTCTATTGGTCTGTTTTACTATAAACAATATATATCCTCTAATTACATCAGTGGCAGTCAACCTGGTCCTTACTGCCCCCTAGTGGGCGTTCCAGCTTTCAGGGTGGGCGGTAGGGGTTTTGTCCGATACTGAAGCACTTTCCTTTTTTAAATTTAATTGACTTCCCTACTTTATAAACCACCATTACTGTGGAACTGGTGGGGGGTGAGAAAATTTCACTACTAACAGAGATACGAAAATGGGCGGTAGGTATAAAAAGGTTGATTGATCTGCCCATACATCCCTTCGTCCGCTCCGCTCCCACAGAGAGGGTCTTCTCCGGGTACCGTCAGCCAGGCAATGCCGGTTGGCAACGCCCAGGGGAAGGGCCTTCTCTGTGGCGGGCCCAGCCCTCTGGAACAACCTACCCCCCGAATTACGCATCACCTCCGACCTCCGCCTCTTCCGCCAGCATCTTAAGACGTATTTATTCCAACAAGCCAGCCTAGCATAGCCCCCCGTTTCTGACTTTTATCTATAAATTTTAATTCTCAGGGTTTTAAATGGGTTTTTAGCACGGGACTTAATTTAATTGTTTTTAATAATGTATTTTGTCATTTTGTTATGGTTTTTTAATAATGCCTGTGCGCCGCCCTGGGTCCTAACAAGGAGAAGGGCGGGGTATAAATTTGAAAAATAAAAAATAAATAAATAATAATTACCCCTGAATTACATTTTGACAGAGAGCATTTCTTTCTGTTTTTTCTACAGTTAACAATGTACTTATACTTTGTTTCTTAATTAGTTGCATAACAATACCAATCATACTACTATCCCCTTTGATCTACCAATACAACTCTTTCCACCCCATTTTTTTTTATTTTATTAAATTTATACCCCGCCTACAAAAGGACCCAGGGCGGCGCACAGGTAAATTAAAACACAACGTACATAAATAGATCAATTATTAAAATCCAATTAAATTAAATTACCCCGTGCTAAAACATTTTAAAATTCTCTAATTAAAATTTATAACTAAAAAGTCCAGATCGGGTGTTTATCCGTTTATCCCTCCACCTTCTTCTCCTTTTATTCATTTTTTTTATTTTTTATTTTTTTATTCGATTTGTTAACCGCACCAATCTCCGTCGAGACGGACTCTGGGCGGTGCACAGGACATTAAAATATACAATAAATAACAATATACAAAAATTAAAAAGAAATTAAATAGAAAACCTGTGCTAAAATCCCATTTAAAAAACCTATCTAACTTGGCTGAGGCTCTATTGTTCTAAAATTCAAGTTCTCAATTTTCTCTTGGGCTCGCACGAATTCCACTGGGTCCTCGTTTTATTGACCCTGAAGGACGCACGGCTGAGTTGACTTTGGGCAGGTCAGGATCAAACTAGTTATAAGTTATAAACTGATTGAAAATGTCATCCCTACCGTCAACCTTCTCAGGAAAACCACAGAGGAAATATAGGTACCGTATTTCCCCCAAAATAAGACAAGCTATTTTGCTCCATTAGGGCTTATTTTCCAGTTAGGATTTATTAAATTTTATTAAATTAGGATTTATTAAATTTATTAAATTTTAGTTTAATAAAATTAGACCTAATTTTAAGTTAGGTCTTATTTTCAGGGAAATCTGGTACTAAATACGTTCGTCGGGCTGACAATCTTAGCTGGGGCTTATTTTGGGGGTAGGACTTATATTACGAGCATCTTGAAAACTCGTGCTAGGGTTAATTTTCTGGTTGGGTCTTATTTTCGGGGTGGGGGGGGAGAGAAATGGTAGTCCTTGACTTACAACAGTTCCTTTAATGACTGTTCGAAGTCACTGCGACACTGAAAAATGTGACTAACATTTTTCACACTTACGACCGTCAGAGTACTCCCGAGTACTCACGTTATCAAAATTCAGACGCTTGACTCATATTTATGACAGTCAGGGTGTCCCAGGGATCAGATGATTTTGCAACCTCCTTGGCATTCTGGGATTTACTGACTAAATTTAGCAGTTTGTTATAGAAATGGCTGCTACTATTTAAAAGTGAAAAGTAAGGGAAAAGTAAAAATGCGATTTTGCTTTGTATTTTACGGCCCTGAGAAAAAGATGGAAGTCAATATTTTTTCCCCTTCTTTCCATTCTCTTCTCTTATCCTTTCTTTCCTTACATTCTTCTCCTTTTAATTTGTATTTTTGGCTACGATAATTTCAATGCATTTTTTTTAAAGAAAGCTTCCTTCTTAAAAAAAAAAAGGATATACAATGTAGATATATAGATAGTAAATAAAATGAATGTATGGAGCAGTGGTAGCTATGGGGAATTGATAATTATAAGATACAGACAAATAGAAACAGCTGGAATATCTAGGAATGTAGTAAGATGGTATACGACATTACTTGGTAACTGTGTACATATAGGGGGTGGGTTACTCCCAGTTGTATCTGTGTAGTTTTGCTCTGTCTTGTCAATGTCTTATTTATGTTCTTTTTTCTGTTACTAATTTACAATAAAATTATATATATATATATATATAAAAAAAGAGAAAGTTTAAAAATTATAAAAGATAAAATTTAGATGGTAAACAAGAGGAATGTTAAAATAATTTGCATTTGGAGTGGCTATGAGAAATTTCATTTCATTTCATTTATTTAATTTATATAATAATAATAATAAATAATAAATTTTATTTGTATACCACTTCCTCTCCCCAAAGGGACTCGGAGCGGTGCACAGGGAATAAAAAACCAATATAAAATACATAGAAAGATAAATAGTTAAAATACGAATTAAACAATTGTCCCTGCGCTAAAATCCCCTATATAAAATTACACTAAAAACCCCTAAAACCCTATCGAAAGACGCAAAACTAACCTAGGCCGGCCAAGCAGAAAAAGTGTGTTTTTAATTTTTGACGGAAGGAGCGGAGGTCCGTGGTTGTTCTGATCTCGGGGGGAAGGTCGTTCCAGAGGGCTGGGCCCACCACAGAGAAGGTCCTTCCCCTGAGCGTCGCCCGCTGACAAAGTCTAGTGGACGGCACCCGGAGAAGTCCCTCTCTGTGGGAGCGAATCGGCCGCAGGGATGTATGAGGCAGGATCCGATCCCGCAGATAACTAGGTCCCGTGCCATGGAGCGCTTTAAAGATGGTAACTAACACCTTGAAGCGCACCCGAAAAACAACAGGCAGCCAATGCAGCTCGCGCAAGAGCGGTGATATGTGGTTAAACCTAGAGGTTCCCATTATTGCTCGCGCGGCTGCATTCTGGACAAGCTGAAGTCTTCGGGTGCACCTCAAGGGGAGCCCCATGTAGAGCCCCATATACCGCCCTTCTCCCTCTCGGGACTCAGGGCGGTGAAACAGCCACAATAAAAAGAGGAGATACAAAACTTAAAATAGCAAATTAGTAAATATTAAATAGTTTGGCCTATTATTATAAAACCCAATACTAAAACCCAATTAAAAAGGCTATGACAGGCCGGCTGCACGAAATAGATGTGCCTTCAGGGCCCGATGGAAGAGACGTAGGTCTGCGATCGTGCTTAATTCATGGGGGAAGTCGTTCCAGAGGGCAGGGGCTGCCACAGAGAAGGCTCTCCCTCTGGGGGTCGCCAGCCGACATTGTCTGGCCGACGGCATCATGAGGAGGCCCTCCCTGTGGGAGCGGACTGGTCGGAGGGAGGTATTTGAGGAGAAATGTTTAATCAGCCGAGAACTTTAAAAAGAAAAAAGATGGTGCTGTTGAATTCCTTTTTTAGGCAAGTCAATAAATTATAGAACCTGTAAAAAAAAAAGAAAGCTCACCTGATACTGGGGGAAAAATTCCTTATAACCCCCTTTCAAGACGTAGAGCTCCGGGTAGTGGAGAGAAGGATACGCATTGCAACCGCGATCTCTCTCCCGAACAAAGCGACACCTTTGGGGATAAAAGGCGAGGAGTGATAACCACAAAGTGCACACCACGCAACACAAACCCCATCACATCACATCTACACACACCCAGCCTGTTTCCCTGCAGTGGCTGGGGGAGCTTGGCAAAATACAGGCCGTCTTCTGTGTTCCTCGTCCTGGCCTAATCTGTGTTCCTCGTCCCAGTCTGTAGCCTAAATTGTTTTAATTAGGTTTTTAATTTGGATACAGTTTTAATGTTTTATAAATTTTAGTACATGGTTAATCATTTAATTCGGTTTTAATTATGTATTTATTGTAATGTTTTTAGATGTTCTTAAGTTTCCTGTACACCGCCCCGAGTCCCTTCGGGGCGAGGGGGCGGTTTAGAAATTTAATAATTAGAGAATTAGAGAGATTAGACTTACAAGAGTTCACTCAGTGACCGTTTGAAGTTACAACAGCACTAAGAAAGGGCACTTATGACCGTGGCCCACACTTATGACTTATAAGGGAGGACTTACATCCGGGGTCCCCTTTCCGACGAGAACTCGCAGTGGAAAACCACAATCACTCGCTTGGCAGTGTCCACGGAGACAATGGGTTTCTTGAGGAGGAAATCTTCCACGTCCTTCTCCAGGGGGAGGTTCACAGCGCCCTGCAAAACCCAGCAGAAAAAAAGGGGTGCATTTCGGGAAGCTGCTCCCCAAAACGTTTAAATAGACCGGGGTGGGGGTGAGAGACTTTTAATGACTCGTGGACTGCAACTCCCAGAATTTTAGCGATCTTCCCTTCTGCCTCTTTCATTCATGCCAACCTGCTCGTTTGGGTTAAGAAGCCGCAGCCGGGGAACTAACCTTGATGTGGCCACCTTCGTATTCATAGGGGTATCGACAGTCCACGATCACGCAGTTTTCGATGAGGCCGTTGAACTGGCCGTTCAGTACCGCCACCATCTGCGGGCAAAGACAGGGTTCAAAAAAGAAGCCCACATCTCAGATCTGTTTTGCAACAGGGGATTCTGGGAGCTGAAGTCCAGCCCTCTTAAAGCAGGCTGGCTGGGGGATGGGTGGACTTCAGCTCCCAGAATCCTCCAGCCTGCATTCCTTAAGAGGGGAGGACTTCCACTCCCAGAATCCCCCAATTTGCATGCTTTCAGAGGGGAGGGCTTCCACTCCCAGAATCCTCCAGCCTGCATTCCTTAAGAGGGGAGGACTTCCACTCCCAGAATCCCCCAATTTGCATGCTTTCAGAGGGGAGGGCTTCCACTCCCAGAATCCCCCAGCCAGCATTCTTTAAGAGGAGAGGGCTTCCACTCCCAGAATCCCCCAATTTGCATGCTTTCAGAGGGGAGGGCTTCCACTCCCAGAATCCCCCAATTTGCATGCTTTAAGATGGATGTTCTTGAGAGGAACAGACCCCGGTGGTCTTTGCTTACCATTTCTGGAGAAATGTACTTGAGATCTTGGTGTTTCCCTTCCACCGTTTGGAGGACGTAGGCCTAGGAGAGAAGAGCAAACGTGGCCATCAGTGGCCATGGCTACCCTGAGCCAACAGGGAAGTCCCATGACTTCCTCCAGGGAGAAGATAATAATAATAATAATAATAATTTAATTTGTAGACCGCTCCCTCTCCCCATAGGGACTCGAAGCGGTGCACAGGGAAAGTAAAAAACAATAAATATACAAACATATTTAAAAACAGATTAAACGTTGTTCCTGTGCTAAAAATTCCCCATTAAAATACTAAGAATAAACCCCATAGAAAGAGAGACTACCTTAGGCCGGCCAAGCAGAACAGATGCGTTTTTAATTTTAGACAGAAGGAGCGGAGGTCCGTGGTCATTCTAATGTCGGGGGGAAGGTCGTTCCAGAGGGCTGGGCCCGCCACAGAGAGAGCTCTTCCCCTGGGCGTCGCCCGCTGACAGAGTCTGGTGGACGGCACCCGGAGAAGTCCCTCTCTGTGGGAGCGAATCGGCCGTGAGGATGTATGAGGCAGAATCCGATCCCGCAGATAGCTAGGTCCCGAGCCATGGAGCGCTTTAAAGATGATAACTAACACCTTGAAGCGCACCCGGAAGACAACAGGCAGCCAGTGCAGCTCGCGTAAGAGCGGTGTTATGTGGGTAAACCTTGAGGTTCCCATAATTGCTTGCGCGGCTGCATTCTGGACCAGCTGAAGTCTCCGGGTGCACCTCAAGGGGAGCCCCATGTAGAGAGAGTTACAATAGTCCAGTCGGGATGTCACGAAAGCATGAGTGACTGTGCGAAGGGCGTCCCGATCCAATAGGGGGCGCAACTGGCGAACCAGGCGAACCTGGTAGAACGCCCTCCTGGCCACGGCTGTCACTTGATCTTCCATGGGCAGCCGGGCATCCAGGAGGACACCCAAGTTGCGCGCCCCGTCCACAGGGGCAAGATGTTCGCCCCCTATGGCCAGCGATGGAATCAGCTGGTTGAATCGGGCAGCCGGAAACCACAGCCACTCGGTCTTGGTCGGGTTGAGTCTGAGTCCGTTACTTCCCATCCAGATCCGTACGGCTTCCAGGCACTGGCACATCACCGCTACGGCATCGTTAGGGTGGTTTGGGGTAGTTATATACAGCTGAGTATCATCAGCGTAGAGATGGTACTCTACCCCAAAACCACGGATGATCTCACCCAGCGGCTTCATATATGTGTTGAACAGGAGAGGCGAGAGGACCGACCCCTGAGGCACCCCACATGTGAGGGGTCTCGCGGTCGACCTCTGCCCCCCTGCCAACACAAATTGCGATCGGCCAGAGAGGTAGGAGGAGAACCACCGTAAAACGGTGCCTCCCACCCCCAACTCCCCCAGCCGATGCAATAGGATACCATGGTCGATGGTATCGAAAGCCGCCGAGAGGTCTAATAGGACCAGGATGGAGGAACAACCCCTCACCATAGCCTCTTTTAGGAAAGCAGGCAAGGAACCCTCACTTAAGGAAGCGTTGACAACCTCTTGGAGCCAGCCTCGTGTCACCTCCCAGGATGCCAGTACAAGCCAGGAGGGGAACGGGTCCAATAAACATGTGGTGGCTCGCAGTCGCCCACGTAACCTGTCCATATCCTCGGAAGTAACGGAGTCAAACTCCTCCCAAACAAGATCTGTCTCGTGGCATCCCACTGGGCCATCAATGGGGGCTAGCTCGTTCTGTATCTGAGCGATTTTCTCCTGCAGAAAAATCACAAATTCCTCTGCTCTACCCTGTAGCGGGGCTTCCCGCACCCTCTGTTGAAGGAGGGAGCGGGTCACCCTAAACAGGGCGGCAGGGCGGTTGTCTGCGGATGCTATGAGAGTGGCACAATGATGACGTTTGGCCACGCTCAGCGCCACAATGTAAGTCCGTAAATGGGCTCTTACCTGTGTCCGGTCAGATTCAGATCGGGTAGACCTCCATCTTCTCTCTAGGCATCTCTTGCGGCGTTTCATCACCCTCAGCTCCTCGGTAAACCAAGGAGCCAGGGTGGCTCGCCGCCGCAAGAGAGGCGCAAGGGCGCGACCCGATCCAAGGCTCCCGTGGTCGCAGTATTCCATGCGGCCACGAGGTCCTCCATCGGGGCGCGGGTCAGGGGTACAGGAAGTGGCCCAAGCGCCGCCTGGAACCCATCAGGGTCCATCAGGCGCCTGGGGCGGAACCAGATTGGTGACTCAGGTTCCGCCTCCCCGCGGAGGGGAGTAGCGGTCGGAAAGTCGAGCCGGAGAAGTGAGTGGTCTCACCATGACAAGGACGTGATGACTATATCCCCTATACCCAGATCACTCTTCCATTGGCCTGAGACAAAGATGAGGTCCGGTGTATGTCCACCCTCGTGGGTGGGGCCTTGAATTAATTGGGTCAGGTCCATGGCCGTCATGGAAGCCATGAACTCCTGAGCTACCTCGGATGATTCGCCCACCGATGGCAGATTAAAGTCCCCCATGACTAAAAGTCTGGGGGTCTCAACTGCCATCGTAGCGATCACCTCGAGGAGCTCGGGCAGGGCTGCTGCTACATAGCGGGGAGCCAGATATACAACCAGCAAGCCCAACTGCCTCCCTAGGCCCCACTTCACACAGAGGGACTCACAACCGGTGGTCTGTGGCACAATGGTCTCTCTCGGCTCAAGACCTTCCTTAACAATGACCGCTACCCCACCACCCCTACCTAGGGCCCGGGGCTGATGAAAGTCGCGGTAACCTGGTGGGCACATTTCAACGAGGGGGAGTCCACCCTCGTGGCCCAACCAGGTCTCCGCAATTCCGACCAGGTCCGGCTCCCCCTCTGACACCAGGTCACTGATGAGGGGGGCTTTGTTGACCACGGACCTGGCGTTGCAAAACATCAGCCGCAGGCCCTGGCTCTGTACCCCCTGACCACCTAGCCTGCGGGGGTTGTGGCATCTGACCGTTTGTAACCAACGGCCACGTGCCCCCAACCGGGAGGCTGGAACTTGTCTCCCCTCGGACCTGCCCCTCCCCACGACCCTCTGGATGGGTATGCCCTCCATCGGAACGACTCGTGTTTCCCCCCTCCTACCGGATCCTTCCGCTTCCCTCCGTCGGCTGCTGGTCCGGCCCTTTCTTTCCTTTTGTTCCTCCGTCTCTATCTGTCTATGCCCACCCCCCTCCCTGGTACCCCCTAAAAAAGACAATAATGTATGCACTAAAAAACCCCTAAGGCCGCGCTTCGCCCATCTCTCCGGATTAATAAATCCCTCATCAAGACGGGCCCTCGATAGAGCAGAAGGCCAAACCTGCGAGAGCGGGGACTCTCGTAGTGACAAAAGATTCACTCTAGAGTACATTGTACTATGAATAAATAATTAAAACTAAAGATGTGGAGGGGGCACCTCCTTCTCGGCCAATACCTTGGAGAAGTCGCCAATCAGCTCGCGCTGGTCTTGGTCCAAGATGTTGCCAATCTCCAAGGGGCAGCAAGAACGGGAACGGACCAGCCGGGGCATCTAGAAGAATGCGACGAGGGGACATCAAGAGGTCCGCTCTCCACCCAGATCGAGAGGGTCATTGCCACTTCCCCGGCCAGGACGTAGGCTGCCCCCTGCCCCGAGGGGACCCTCAAGCATCCCTCTCCAGAGGTCTACTAAGGGGGGGACCACCCAAACCATGGAGATGACCCAAAAATGGGGGTCCTCTTCGGTCATTCAACTAAATCCGGCTGCAAAAGATCTGGAGATCTTTTAGCCACATCCTCCTGGAGACAGAGCAGAGGATCTGAAGGTCATTAGCCTCCATGTTCCCTCTTGGAAGCCTCCAACTCACAGCTGGCCATTTGCCTCCCTCCCCAGGGATCTGGGCACTCCTGCTGGGAATCCAATCAGAAGAGAGCTGGGAGGGACCTTGGAGGTCTTCTAGCCCAGCCCGCTGCTCAAGCAGGAGACCCTCCAGTCAACCAGAAGAGAGCCGGAAGGGACCTTGGAGGTCTTCTAGCCCAGCCCGCTGCTCAAGCAGGAGACCCTCAAGTCAACCAGAAGAGAGCTGGAAGGGACCTTGGAGGTCTTCTAGCCCAGCCCCCTGCTCAAGCAGGAGACCCTCAAGTCAACCAGAAGAGAGCTGGAAGGGACCTTGGAGGTCTTCTAGCCCAGCCCCCTGCTCAAGCAGGAGACCCTCCAGTCAACCAGAAGAGAGCCGGAAGGGACCTTGGAGGTCTTCTAGCCCAGCCCCCTGCTCAAGCAGGAGACCCTCCAGTCAACCAGAAGAGAGCTGGGAGGGACCTTGGAGGTCTTCTAGCCCAGCCCCCTGCTCAAGCAGGAGACCCTCCAGTCAACCCGAAGAGAGCCGGAAGGGACCTTGGAGGTCTTCTAGCCCAGCCCCCTGCTCAAGCAGGAGACCCTCCAGTCAACCAGAAGAGAGCCGGAAGGGACCTTGGAGGTCTTCTAGCCCAGCCCCCTGCTCAAGCAGGAGACCCTCCAGTCAACCAGAAGAGAGCTGGAAGGGACCTTGGAGGTCTTCTTCCTCTAATGCCAAGGAGGCAGCAGGAGCAGTGGCTGGGGTGGGGCTGGGGGTCCCGGGGGTTTGCTGCAGGTACCAAGGAGCCCCCCCCCCCCCCAGCCCTTACCGGTTCCTCCGGCTTCTCCACAATGGCGTTGCCGTTGAGGCTCTTCCGCCGCTTGGTGTTGACGGGGGTGTCTTTCTCCTGGGCCCGCTCCAGCCGCTTCAGGATGGGCCGGATGACGGTGCTCGGCATGGAGGGTGAGCGGAAGAGACGCTGGCACCTGGGCCTCCCCTGCACAAAAGAGGAAGGGAGGAAAACAGATGAGGTGGGGAGGGGGCTCCAGAAGATGATGGAGATGGAGGAGGAGGAGGAGGAGGAGGAGGAGGAAGACTGCGGGGTCCTTGGTGCTTGGTTGTTTTCTTGGAGACCTTTCATGACCCAACTAGGGAACATCATCAGTGCTAGAAGGGAGGTGTGTTTGAAGAGGAGGAGGAGGGGGAGGAGGAGGGGAAGGAGGAGGAGGAGGAGGAGGAGAAAGAGGGGGTGCAGAGGGGGGAAGTACTGTGGGGTCCTTGGTGCATCTCCAAGTTGTGTTGTTTTCTTGGAGACCTTTCATGACCCAACTAGGGAACATCATCAGTGCTAGAAGGGAGGGGTGTTTGAAGAAGAGGAGGAGGGGAAGGAGGAGGTGCAGAGGGGGGAAGTACTGTGGGGTCCTTGGTGCATCTCCAAGTTGTGTTGTTTTCTTGGAGATGTTTCATGACCCAACTAGGGAACATCATCAGTGCTAGAAGAGTGTGGAGTTTGCAGGGAGAGAGGAGGAGGATTGTGGTCCCAGGCTAATTCTGCCTTAACTCTGCCTTAACTCTGAAGCAGCCCCGGGGCAAACAGACACCCATTTAGCGAACTTTGCATATAACGGACCACATTGCCACCCCGACCTTAGCACAGGATCTACTGGATCGTCCCTCGTCCAGACCTTTTCAGACCCACCCACACCCTCAGCGTCCCTCGAATGACCCTCGTGCGCCCCTTCCCCAGCTACGCAAACTAGCTCAGTGTGAAGATCCCAGAAGAAAACCTAACAAATTTACGAGCCTCAAGACAAAGTTCAAAAGAAATCCAATCATTTATTAGGATCAACATCCTGCCCTTGCTTCTGTGCAGCCAAAACTGAAAATCATTTAATGGTGTCTGAACTTTACCACCACCACCCGTGCCCCCTCCCCTCTGCCTAGTCATAAATCACGTGAGCCAATTAGCAGTGTAACTGAATCTATCCATGCGCATTCACAGGCCAGCTTGAGATTCCATTCTGACCACAGGAATGCCTGGAATCCTCTTTTCTCTATGGCAGCTCGATAGTAGTCATGGTGATGTTTTGCAAGCTGACACTCACTTGATGTAAAACAACATTTGGATTTAACGGACTGTGGGAGGCAGAAGGCGGCCTCCTTCCCAAGCGGGGTCTGTTAACGCCCGGCGTCTGTGGAGGGATGCATCCTGTTGGCCCCTTTAAGACCCTGAACCACCACCCCCACATCCCCAACCCCCTAACTTTGGAGACCTTGGATGTCCACCCCTGTCTGAGCAACCTCCGCTCCTTCAGGTCACCCCAGCCAACCTCGGGTGCGAGCAGAAAGTTAAAGAGGTGGACGCTCAACCCCCCAAGGTAGACTCCCAGTTCTCAACTTCCCCCTTCTCCCCTGACCCAGAAGCAGGGGGTGGACCCCCAAGGCAAGCAGGGCAGCAGGAAATGCGTGACACCCCCCCCCTTAATGTCGCAGGCTCCACCTGCTCCCACCTGCATTGGGTGTTTCCCGCCCCCTCCTTCAAGGGACTCTACGCACCTGGCTGGATTCGGCGTTCGTTTTCACCAGAGGCGCTGTAAGTAGGTTCTCCATGCCGGAAGGGAAGTCTCCCTCACCCTGGGAGAGGAAGGACGGAGAGGTCACGCCAGCAGGTAAAGGGCACTGGGACGGGCATGGGGGGGGGGGGGCGTCTCTTCATTATAAGTATACATTCCCATAGTTCCTCTTCTTCTTTGCATTTCTTTATTTCTTTATTTATTTGTTTATTTATTTATTATTTGGACTTATATAACCGCTCCCTCTCCCCAAAGGGACTCGGGGCGGTGCACAGGAAATTAAAAACATATGAATATCACAATTATAAATAATTAAAACCGAATTAAATAAATTATCCCTGCGCTAAAATTTTAAAATCATTAAACTCTTACCCCATTTAAACCAATTAAACCAATTTAAGGTACAGACTATAGGCTAGGTAAAATAAATTAGGCCGGACCGGCCTGAGGGAACAAATGGGTCTTTAATTTGTCATTTGTCATTCTTATACATTTGTTATTCCATTTGAAAGGTTATAATATACAGTTTGGGTTGGTTTATTTACCATCCCTTCCGCCTGTTGTAACACTCCCTTCTTTTCCCTTTCTTTTCTCCCTCCCTCCTTTCTCTACTTCCTCCCTCCCTTCCTCTCCTTTATTACTTCTTCCCTTACCTCTCCCCTGATCCTACTCTCCCTCTTCCCCTTCCTACCCTCTCTCCTTCTCTTCCTCTCCCTTCCCCCCTCCTTACCTTTCTTCCTTCCTTCCTCCTCTCCTTCCCCTTCCTTCTTCCCTTACCCCTCCCCTATTCCTACTCTCCCTCTTCTCCTTCCTACCCTCTCTCCTTCTTTCTCCCCCTTCCTCTCCTTACCTCTTTCTTCCTTCTCTCCTTCCCCTCCCTTCTTCCCTTACCTCTCCCCTACTCCTCCTCTTCCCTTTCCTACCCTCTCTTCCTCTTCCTCTCCCTTCCTCTCTCACCTCTTCCTTCTCCCCTTCCTCTTCCTTCTTCCTTTACCTGTCCCCTACTCCTCCTCTTCCTCTTCCCTTTCCTACCCTCTCCCTTCCTCTCACCTCTTCCTTCTGCCCTTCCTCTTCCTTCTTCCTTTACCTGTCCCCTACTTCTCCTCTTCCTCTTCCCTTTCCTACCCTCTCTTCCTCTTCCTCTCCCTTCCTTCCTCCTCTCCTCCTCTCTCCCTTTCTTTTCTGTGGTTCCAGGTGTCTCTTTCAAATGTCAGTTTATGTTTTCTTGGGATGGTATTTCCGCAAATGCAAATAGAGTTTATTCCCTTCCCTTCGCTAATCTCTCCTATGTTTTCCTCCCTTTATATCTCGCTCTTGAATATATACTTGTATATTGAGTACTCCCGTGTCATCTCTTGCTTGCAATGGGCAAGGAGGCTCCATCCTTTCCCGGATGTTTTCCAGCATGTTCAACATATAGGTAGTCCTCCGCTCGCAATTGTTCACTTAGTGACCGTTTTATGTTTTACAACGGTCTGGGACCGTTTCCCACAGTTACGACCGCTGCAGCATCTCCCCCACCCGCGGTCACGAGATCGAAGCTGCTCGGCAACGGACTCCTATTTATGACGGCTGCAGCGCCTCGGAGTCACGTGTTCCCCCTTTTGCGACCTTCCGACAATGGGGAAGCCTGGTTCACTAAGCCACCTCACTTAGTGACGGTAAGGTCCAGGGTCCCCTATTATGGTTGCAAGTCGAGGGCTTTCTGCTAGATTTCATGAGCCGTCCCACGTCTGCACAACGAGCCCTCCCCACCCCCCCAGGTGCCCTCCCGAGCAGAAACCTTTACCTTCAGCTCCTCTTCGTCAAGGACCTCCAGGAAGCCATCGTCGTCTTCGTCGTTCATGAAGGACGTCAGAGAGGAACGGCGGAGGTAGATCGGGCTCTCGGGATTGACGTTCTCCTTCTGAGGGCTGCGGAACTGAAGAGCAAGGGTCCCTAAGCACGACGCCCTGAGCTTTCCTTCCCTGGCTATTTCCCTGGCAATCACATCGTCCCGAGAGGGACTCAGACACAGCTCCCCAGCAAGGTGCCCACCGTCTCCTGCTGGGGTCGCCAAATCAAAGGGATTCAGCTTGGGGGGGGGGGGGGGGGCTGCAGGCAAGCCACCTTCCAGGACATCCCCAAAAGGGGATTTTTGCAAAAGGCAACGGGACTTCCTTCGTTTTTCCTCAAAGAGGTTTCGCTTCTCGCCCCAGAAGCTCCTTCAGTTGTGGACCGGATGGACCGTTCAGCGAGAACTGAAGAAGCCTTTGGGATGAGAAGCGAAATGTCTTCAAGGAAACCCCCCCCCCCCCAAAAAAAAGCACTTCAGGGACAACCGTGACCTGGATGACGGAGAATATCCATAGCTAAGTTGAAGGATGGTTGTGCCAGGCGGCCTTGAGAATAGCCCCTTGCCGCCCCCCCCCCTCTCTCTCTCTCACACACACACACACACCATGCCTGCACCCAAAAACCCCTTCCTCTTTGACGGTCCCGCACTCACCATCAGCTGTGGGGCAGAATTTGGCCTCTGGGCGAAGGGAGCCCTCTCTCCCGGCCCCCCAGAGAATCTGCTGGTAGGTCGGGAGGGCTTCTTGAAAATGGCCCCTTCCTATCCGAAAGAGGAAAAAAGATGAGCAGGCTGCAATTTTAGGAAGCCAGAAAACGGAGGGAGGGGCGAGAGGGAAGGAAGAAAGGAAGGGAAGAGAGGGTAAAAGAGGAAGATGAAATAAGGGAGGGGAAAGAAACAGGGAAGGGATGGAGAAAGGGAAGGGAAGGGCGGGAAGGAAAGGAAAGGAAGGGAAAGGGAAGGGAAAGGAGGGCAGGAGAGGAAAGGAAGGAAGGGAGGAGAGGAAGGGAGGAGAGGAAATGAAAGGGAGGAAGGAGAGGAGAGGAAGGAGAGGAAGGAAAGGAGAGGAAGGAGAGGAAGGAAAGGAAGGGAGGAAGGAGAGGAGAGGAAGGAAAGGAAGGGAGGGAGGAGAGTTGAGGAAATGAAATGGAGGGAGGAGAGGAACGGAAAGGAAGGGAGGAAGGAGAGGAAGGAGAGGAGAGGAAGGGAGGAAAGGAAGGGAAGGGAGGAAAGGAAGGGAGGGAGGAGAGTCGAGGAAATGAAATGGAGGGAGGAGAGGGAAGGGAGGAAAGGAAGGGAGGAGAGGAAAGGAAGGGAGGAAGGAGAGGAAGGAGAGGAAGGAGAGGAAAGGAAGGGAGGAGAGGAAAGGAAGGGAGGAAGGAGAGGAAAGGAGAGGAAAGGAAGGGAGGAAAGGAAGGGAGGGAGGAGAGAAGAGAGGGGGGGGGGAGGAAAGGAAGGGAAAGGGAAGGAAGAGGGGAGGGGCCAGGCACAGGGCCCTCCCCCCCACTTACATTTCCCATGCTGTTCTTCTGGCCAGGACCGTTGCACTGTCTGCAGTGGGAGATGTTCCGGAGGACAGGACTGGAGCCCAGCAGCCTCACCTGAGAAGAGACCGGCAGGTGAGGGAGGCAGAGAGGGAGGGGGAGGACCCATAACTTGCTGGGGAATTCTGGGAGTTGAAGTCCGCCAGGATTAAAGTTGCCGAGGTTGGAGACCCCTGATCTGGTAGGCATCCCAGGCACGATGACGCCATCGTAAAGATGGTGCCGCCTGCCCTGTGACGTTGGAAACCTCCCTCACAGGGGGCTCTGTTTTTTTCCCCGCGGGCCAGTTTCGGGCATGCCATGGGCCGGGAAATTGAGGACCCCTGGGGCAAAGGATCAATCCCACCCCTCGTGTTGAGGCCTCGCTCCCTAGGCACCCCATATTTCAAACTAACCCAAGATCAGTGCCCCCCCCCCCAGCCACCCAATGGCTGCCCAAACCTAATTGGATCAACCCTATAAAGCCCACCCAAAGCCCACCCAAGGAGGACTCCGCCATGGCCCACAGAGAAGCCGCATTTACCGGCAAGGACTTGATTCTCCGAAGGGGAAGCGATTCCCTGCGGAGGAAAAGGAAACAGGCAAGAATTAGGATTTTCGGTTATCACCCGACTCTAAAGGGCCCCGCCCCCCCCGTGTTTTCCCACCCACCCCCAAAAAATTTGCTCTGCAAGGGCCACCAGTCGGTGGCTTGCTTTCCTTGTGGGTCAAGAGTGGATGATCTGAACATTATGAATAACTTTTAAGTAGTGAATATTCCATACTGGAAAGATTTTTTATATGTCCAATAGGTTAATGGATGTAATGAATAATTGAAATATATATCAATGGAAATATCTGAGAACTATTTGTGGTAACAATTGAAAATTAGTGCTGGAACATGTTGTATGCTCCATGGGAAGATTAATGGTAATTTGAACACACAATGCTCAATAATAGTGTTGTACTTAGTTCGGTTTGATGGACAACCTGTGATTTTAATCCTAACTCAGGGGTGGGCAAACTTTGCAACTTTAAGTCTGAAGGACTTCAGCTCCCAGAATTCTCCAGCCAGCAAAGCTGGCTGGAGAATTCTGGGAGCTGAAGTCCTTCAGACTTAAAGTTGCAAAGGTTGGGGACCCCTGGCCCAGGCCCTGACACTGACAGCTTTGCTGGCTGCAGAAGTCTGGGAGCTGAAGTCCTTCAGACTTAAAGTTGCAAAGGTTGGGGACCCCTGGCCCAGGCCCTGACACTGACAGCTTTGCTGGCTGGAGAAGTCTGGGAGCTGAAGTCCTTCAGACTTAAAGTTGCAAAGGTTGGAGACCCCTGGCCCAGGCCCTGACACTGACAGCTTTGCTGGCTGGAGAAGTCTGGGAGCTGACGTCCTTCAGACTTAAAGTTGCAAAGGTTGGAGACCCCTGGCCCAGGCCCTGACACTGATAGCTTTGCTGGCTGGAGAATTCTGGGATCTGAAGTCCTTCAGACTTAAAGTTGCAAAGGTTGGAGACCCCTGGCCCAGGCCCTGACACTGACAGCTTTGCTGGCTGGAGAAGTCTGGGAGCTGAAGTCCTTCAGACTTAAAGTTGCAAAGGTTGGAGACCCCTGGCCCAGGCCCTGACACTGACAGCTTTGCTGGCTGGAGAAGTCTGGGAGCTGAAGTCCTTCAGACTTAAAGTTGCAACGGTTGGAGACCCCTGGCCCAGGCCCTGACACTGACAGCTTTGCTGGCTGGAGAATTCTGGGAGCTGAAGTCCTTCAGACTTAAAGTTGCAAAGGTTGGAGACCCCTGGCCCAGGCCCTGACACTGACAGCTTTGCTGGCTGGAGAGGTCTGGGAGCTGACGTCCTTCAGACTTAAAGTTGCAAAGGTTGGAGACCCCTGGCCCAGGCCCTGACACTGACAGCTTTGCTGGCTTGAGAATTCTGGGAGCTGAAGTCCTTCAGACTTAAAGTTGCAAAGGTTGGAGACCCCTGGCCCAGGCCCTGACACTGACAGCTTTGCTGGCTGGAGAAGTCTGGGAGCTGAAGACCTTCAGACTTAAAGTTGCAAAGGTTGGAGACCTCTGGCCCAGGCCCTGACATTGACAGCTTTGCTGGCTGGAGAAGTCTGGGAGCTGAAGTCCTTCAGACTTAAAGTTGCAAAGGTTGGAGACCCCTGGCCCAGGCCCTGACACTGACAGCTTTGCTGGCTGGAGAATTCTGGGAGCTGAAGTCCTTCAGACTTAAAGTTGCAAAGGTTGGGGACCCCTGGCCCAGGCCCTGACACTGACAGCTTTGCTGGCTGGAGAAGTCTGGGAGCTGAAGTCCTTCAGACTTAAAGTTGCAAAGGTTGGAGACCCCTGGCCCAGGCCCTGACACTGACAGCTTTGCTGGCTGGAGAAGTCTGGGAGCTGACGTCCTTCAGACTTAAAGTTGCAAAGGTTGGAGACCCCTGGCCCAGGCCCTGACACTGACAGCTTTGCTGGCTGGAGAGGTCTGGGAGCTGACGTCCTTCAGACTTAAAGTTGCAAAGGTTGGAGACCCCTGGCCCAGGCCCTGACACTGACAGCTTTGCTGGCTTGAGAATTCTGGGAGCTGAAGTCCTTCAGACTTAAAGTTGCAAAGGTTGGAGACCCCTGGCCCAGGCCCTGACACTGACAGCTTTGCTGGCTGGAGAAGTCTGGGAGCTGAAGTCCTTCAGACTTAAAGTTGCAAAGGTTGGAGACCTCTGGCCCAGGCCCTGACATTGACAGCTTTGCTGGCTGGAGAAGTCTGGGAGCTGAAGTCCTTCAAACTTAAAGTTGCAAAGGTTGGAGACCCCTGGCCCAGGCCCTGACACTGACAGCTTTGCTGGCTGGAGAATTCTGGGAGCTGAAGTCCTTCAGACTTAAAGTTGCAAAGGTTGGGGACCCCTGGCCCAGGCCCTGACACTGACAGCTTTGCTGGCTGGAGAAGTCTGGGAGCTGAAGTCCTTCAGACTTAAAGTTGCAAAGGTTGGAGACCCCTGGCCCAGGCCCTGACACTGACAGCTTTGCTGGCTGGAGAATTCTGGGAGCTGAAGTCCTTCAGACTTAAAGTTGCAAAGTTTGCCTACCCCTGTCCTAACTGCAAGAACTAACTTGTAACCAAACGGCATGCTTGATGGAATGGAGGGAAGTATTTTATAGATGTTGTTTTGTTTTAAAAATAAAAATAAATTTTTTAAAGACCTGTGAGACCCTCGGCCGCAACCCTAGTGATATCCCCCTCCCAACCCCCACTTCCAATAGGTCCCCAACCTTTCGGACCTCCGGGACCACTCGATGCATAATTTTAAATCCCGCGGACCACTAATGCCATCTGCCTAATGACCGGATGGGTGGGTGTGGCTAGGTGGTCATGTGGCTGGCTGGGTGTGGCCAACTAAATGTCACTCATGTCGAGGGGCGCCTCGCCAGTCTCTACTCGCCCCTCCCAGCCACTCCTCGCCTGCCCACCCCGGGCTCCTTAGGGCCCCCACAGGAAGCGGTGCCTGGGGCTAAGCAGCCCCCAGGAGAAAGAGTTGGCCAAACAGCTCAGTTCAAATTGGATCCGGCCGAGAAGGAGGCTCCGCAAAAGCACCTCACTGAGGACTAGGAGCACGGGCTTTCCAAGCAGAGGGAAGGCCAGGTGCTGGCTCCTGGAGGCTCAGTGGGCTGAGATGGTCAGCCAGTTCCAGGCCAGGAGGCAGTCCCACTGGAACGAGGCCCTCTTGGCCACCAGCGGCTCTTCCCTCCAGCCTTTGCCCAAAGCCCCCACCAGGAGGTTCAAGCGGACCCCAAGTCGGGGTTTCTGCCCCCCTCCGACCGCCACAAAAAGACCCCGAAGGGGGAGACTCTCTGCAGCAACAGAAGCACCCATTGCACGTATCCCTCCCGGGGGCCGTAGGTTGAGGACCCCCGATTTAGTGCAATATGAAAAATGCAAATAATTTTTCTGCGGACCACCAGTGGTCCATGGGCCACCAGTTGGTGACCGCTGCAACAGATCATATAAGGCCTGCTGGAAAGACCTTCATGGGCCCACCTGTGGCCTGGCGTGTTATGATGGAATTTTCTCCCCCCCCCCCCCTTTTCCTCCTCTGGCTAAAGAGAAACTGAGAAGGGGGCTTTTGAAAGGAAGCGGGGAAGGAACCACTTTCGGTTTTAGGCAGCGAGCAAAAACGCTGAGAAATCATCCGGCTGCAAACCACAGGCGCCACATTTGAATTTTCAACAGTTTTCGTGTCACACCCAACACCCGTCTCAGCCCACAGCTGGCAGAAGACATTAGTCATCCTCTCCTTGCCGAAAAACATCTTGCATTTCTGGAGAAAATCCGTGTCTATTCCCAATCATCCCAAAATAGTGTCCTCCAGAACAGGGGTCTCCAACCTTTGCAACTTTAAGTCTGAAGGACTTCAGCTCCCAGAATTCTCCAGCCAGCAAAGCTGTCAGTGTCAGGGCCTGGGCCAGGGGTCTCCAACCTTTGCAACTTTAAGTCTGAAGGACTTCAGCTCCCAGAATTCTCCAGCCACCAGAGCTGTCAGTGTCAGGGCCTGGGCCAGGGGTCTCCAACCTTTGCAACTTTAAGTCTGAAGGACTTCAGCTCCCAGACTTCTCCAGCCAGCAAAGCTGTCAGTGTCAGGGCCTGGGCCAGGGGTCTCCAACCTTTGCAACTTTAAGTCTGAAGGACTTCAGCTCCCAGACTTCTCCAGCCAGCAAAGCTGTCAGTGTCAGGGCCTGGGCCAGGGGTCTCCAACCTTTGCAACTTTAAGTCTGAAGGACTTCAGCTCCCAGACTTCTCCAGCCACCAAAGCTGTCAGTGTCAGGGCCTGGGCCAGGGGTCCCCAACCTTTGCAACTTTAAGTCTGAAGGACTTCAGCTCCCAGACTTCTGCAGCCAGTAAAGCTGTCAGTGTCAGGGCCTGGGCCAGGGGTCTCCAACCTTTGCAACTTTAAGTCTGAAGGACTTCAGCTCCCAGACCTCTCCAGCCAGCAAAGCTGTCAGTGTCAGGGCCTGGGCCAGGGGTTCAGAAGAAGAAGGAGAAGTCTGGGAGCTGAAGTCCTTCAGACTTAAAGTTGCAAAGGTTGGAGACCTCTGCTCCTGAATACAGAACGACAAGAGTTGGAAGGGACCTTGAAGGTCTTCCAGTCCAACCCCCTGCTCAAGCGGGAGACCCCCCCTAGACTAGGGGTTCCCAAAGTTGGCAACTTGAAGACTTGTGGACTTCAACTCCCAGAATTCTCCAGCCAGCTCTGCTGGCTGGAGAATTCTGGGAGTTGAAGTCCACAAGTCTTCAAGTTGCCAACTTTGGGAACCCCTGCCCTAGACCATTCCCAGACAAATGGTTGACCAATCTCTTCTTTGAAAACCTCCAGTGTTGCAGCACTTCTGGTGGCAAGCTGTTCCCCTGGTTAATTGTCCTCACTGTCAGGACGTTTCTCCTTATTTCTAGCTTGCTTCTCTCCTTGATGAGTTTGCATCTTGTCTGGCCTTCGGGTGCTTTGGAGAATAGCAGACCTGGAAGGGGCCTTGGAGGTCTTCTAGTCTAACCCCCTGCTCAGGCAGGAGACCCTCTGCCATTTCAGACAAGCGGCTGTCCAATCTCTTTTTAAAAACGTCCAGTGTTGTAGCAGCCACAACCTCTGGTGGCAAACTGTTCCAATGGTTGCTTTTACTGTTAATCAATTTCTCCTCCATTCCAAGTTGCTTCTCTCCTTGATTAGTTTCCATCCATTGCTTCTTGTCCTGCCCACCCTCAGGGGCTTTGGAAAATAAATTGCCCCTCTCTTCTTTGGGGCAGCCCCTCAAATACTGGGATGCTGCTATCTCCAGTTCATGCCGGCCGGCGACACCCAGGGGAAGGGCCTTCTCTGTGGCGGGCCCTACCCTGTGGAACGACCTACCCCCTGAACTCCGCACCATCACCGACCTCCGCCTCTTCCGCCAGTGTTTAAAAACACACTTATTCCATCAAGCCGGCCTTGCATAGCCTCTGCTGCGACTAATTTTAGATAGTTTTAATTGGGGGATTTTAATTGGTTTTAGCACAGGTTTCGTTATTTAATAGATTTTAAATTATATGTTTTGTATTATTTTGTATATTGTTTTTAAATTCCTGTGCACCGCCCTGGGTCCTTTTTGGAGAAGGGCGGGATATAAATCGAATTAAATAAATAAATAAATAAATAAATAAATAAATAAATAAATAAATAAATAAATAAATAAATAAATAAATAAATAAATAAATAAATAAATAAATAAATAAATAAATAAATAAATAAATAAATAAATAAATCTTCTCATTTAGGCATGGCCAGTTCTTGCAACCATTTTTCGTCTGTTTTGGCCTCCAGTCCTCTAGTCCTCCTTGTTGCTCTTCTCTGCCCTCTTTCTAGAGTCTCCGCATCTTTGTTTTTTACATCGTGGTGACCAAAACCTGATGCAGGATTAAGCGTGGATTTACCAAGGCCTGATAAAGTGATAATAACAACACTTCACATAATCTTGATTCCATCCCTCTGTTAATTCAACTTAGAACATTTTTGACTGCTGCAGCACACAGCTGGCTCATCTTGAAGGGATGGTCCACTAGGACTCCACGCAAATCTGCACCAGGGGGAATTGTGCTTTTCCCACAAATCACACACACACACACACACACGGCCCCCTCCCCACGTGCCTTCTGCTTGAAACTGGTCGCAAGAAACTTCCAGCCTTGTTGATGTGAGCTCCCTCGGAATGGGCCTTCAACACCTGGAGGTCATCGCGCCATTTCCGTGCGTAAAATTACAACAGAGAGAAGGAAAAAAACAAACTCTGCACTTGTGCAGGATCAGAAAAGTCACAAAGGACGCAACAGCTGTGCAACGGAGGAGAATCTGGTGAATATGGAGCAGGGAAGATGCCCCTTCTTATGCCCAAAGGCAAGGGTCTCCAACCTTGGCCACTTCTAAGACTGGTGGACTTCAACTCCCAGAAATCTGGGAGCTGAAGTCCAGAAGTCTTTGTTGCCTGAGGAATTCTGGGAGCTGAAGTCCAGAAGTCTTTGCTGCCTGAGGAATTCTGGGAGCTGAAGTCCACCAGTCTTTGCTGCCTGAGGAATTCTGGGAGCTGAAGTCCACCAGTCTTTGCTGGCAGAGGAATTCTGGGAGCTGAAGTCCACCAGTCTTTGCTGCCTGAGGAATTCTGGGAGCTGAAGTCCACCAGTCTTTGCTGCCTGAGGAATTCTGGGAGCTGAAGTCCACCAGTCTTTGCTGGCAGAGGAATTCTGGGAGCTGAAGTCCAGAAGTCTTTGCTGGCAGAGGAATTCTGGGAGCTGAAGTCCAGAAGTCTTTGCTGGCAGAGGAATTCTGGGAGCTGAAGTCCACCAGTCTTTGCTGCCTGAGGAATTCTGGGAGCTGAAGTCCACCAGGAATTCCTTTTTTGGCACCCAGGTTGGTGCAGGAGGCTTTCCAGGCCCAAAATGGGGCATTTCGAGGCCTCCTGCACCAGCCTGGGAGCCAAAAGAGGGTGCAGGGGGCCCACGTGCATCCCTCCCGCCCCATTATGGACCTGGGAAGTCTTTTGCACCTGCCTGGAAGCCAAAAAGCCCGCAGAGTCCTGAAGAGCGACTGGCCGGCAGGCAGGCCATAGGTCCACCATCATGCTCTTAAGGAGTCCTTGCTGACCCGCGGGCCCCCCCTCTCCAGCGGCCACTCTAAGAAAAACCCCTGTCCCTTCCGACTTCAAAACAGGGAGACCTTGACCTGCAACGATTCACTTAGCGACCGTTTCAAAGTTACATCGGTGTTGGGGGAGGGGAAAGGAACTTGTTCCTCTACCTCACACACGCATCCCCTCCACGCCCTCTTGAAGCCCTCCCAGGGCTGGGCCTCCTGTGCCCCCACCCCACCCTTAAGAGGCCTCCTTTCCTCTTGAGAACCTGCAGCTTAGAAAGTGGGGAGGGGGCTTCGGCCAGCCCGCCACCTTCCCCCCTCCCGGCCCCAGCATGCTTGGCTGGGTCAATTCAATGCCGAAGGGCTGGGAACAAAGGCAGGCGTTGAAAAGGGGTCTTTGCTGGGCCTCCAAGGGCCGTTGCCCCCACCTGTATGCAAATGAGGGGAGGGGGCTCTCGCGGGTGCCATCTGTCAGATATAAGCCCCTCCCTTGCATTTGCCCTCCCCCCCAACCATCCCACCATCACCGCCAACAAGGAAGGGGGGGCACACAAAGCCCTCCGTGCCACTCCAAAGTCAAAGTCCCCGGGGGGAGAATCCCCGATTCGTTTTAACGGCCACCCGCTTCATTTAACAGCGCGCAGCGACGTCGCTCCACAACCCAGGGCGAACGTCTTGGCGAAGCCAAACCAACGAAACGAGGCCCGTTCTCACGGCTCGCTTAAAAACAACCCGTCTCGTTGAGCCACACAGACAGTTTGCAGTCGTAAGTCGAGGACACCCCCCCCCCCACGCCCACGCTGTGCCGATCTTGGCTATCCCTTCCCGTTGGCAAGGCGGAAATCCAAAGCCCTCGGATTGCTCAAAAGGTCTTGGAAACAGGGTTGCGCAATGGATTTAAGCCCCCAAATCCCATCAGAGCGGACAACAAGCCACCCTTAAGCCATGGGCAGTAAATAGATTAAGATCTCACATCCGAAACCAGATAAAAGGGGGGAAAAACCTCTTCAAACAAGAAAAATTCCCACGAACTTTCCCCCTCCCTCTCCCCAATCGGCACCTCCGTCCATTTGGCTTCGTCTTTGGCCAACAGTTTGACCAAATTTACCCTCTGGGGGATTTCACCCTCCCAAAGGAGCCATTAAAAACTACAGGCAGTCCTCACTTTACGACCAAGACTGAGCGCACCGGAAAAAACAGCGACATAGGGCCGTTTATCGCACTTCCATTCCCAGAGTCCCGTGAGCCAAATTCAGCCACTCGACAACTGGCTCATATTTATGACGGTCGCAGTGACCCGGGGTCTTGGGATCCGCTCTTGCGACCTTCTGACAGGCAAAGTCAACAGGGAAGCCAGATTCACTGAATGACCAGGATACTGAAAACAACTGGCAGTCCTCAACGTACGACCAAAGGGAAGCGCACTGAAACAAAGCGGCTTACGGCCGTTTTCCGCACGTACGACCGCGGCAGCATCCCGTCCCAGGAGCAAAATTTAGCCGCTAGACAACTGACTCGTATTTATGACGGTCGCAGTCACCCGGGGTCACGTGAACCGCTTTGGCGACCTTCTGAAAGGCGGTCGGTCAATGGGGAAGCCAGATTCACTTAACAACCGTGAGACTAACTTAAAAGCTGCAGGGATTCACTTAACGACGGGGGCAAGAAAGGTGGTAAGATTGGGTCGGTTGGGTGAGAGTCTCGACTTACGGCGATTGTAAAATTCTGGGTTCTATTACTGTCGTAAGTCAAGGATCATCTTCCCAGCATTGGCTGTTTTCATCCGTTTTTATCACGTTAGGAATTTCTCACTTAAGATTTTTTAATGCTGAACGGAGATGGGCCATAATTACATCCAGCCAATAAATAAAATATATCATAAATTTGGAGGCAACAGATAAAACCTCTCCACCCAAATTCCTTTGGTGTCCGTTTTAATTATATATTTGTTCCTTTTATTTTTATTGTTAGTGTTTGAAGATGCTGGTTTGGGGGTTTTCCTTTCTTTCTTTCTTTCTTTCTTTCTTTCTTTCTTTCTTTCTTTCTTTCTTTCTTTCTTTCTCTCTCTCTCTCTCTCTCTCTTTCTTTCTTCCTTTTGCATTTTAACTTTGGAAATAAAATAAACATTTGTAAAAAAATGAAAGAAATCCCTCAACTCCTGCGTCCCAAACGACTCTCAAGCTTGCAGAGAAGATAAAAAATGCTGTTATGTGGGCCCAGCCCCACACAATCCCCACCAGTTCACACAGAGGGGGCATGCTGACTCACATGTCCTCAGGAAACATCTCCACCTCTGGCTCCATAGGGGACTCGGGGCCAACACCTGCACGACAGAAAAAGAGGATTACAGGCAGTCCTCGACTTACGACGATTCACTGCGTGACCGTCCCAGAGTTACAAAGTGTTTTTTTCCCCACGCTTACGACCGTTGCAGCATTCCCCCGCAGTCATTATTTGGATGCTGGGCAACTGGCTCGTATTGACGACGGCCACAGGGATCCCCTTTTGTGACCTTTGCACCCGCCAGGTCAAGGACTGGCTGGGGAATTCTTGGAGTTGAAGTCCACAAGTCTTAAAGTTGCCAAGTTTGGACATCCCTGCTCTAATGGGAGCTTGTCCACTTCTGCACAATCAAATATTTTTTCAGGATTACTAATCCCTCTGGTGGAATATTATCTTTCTTCCAATATTGCGCAAAAGTAAGCTTTGCCACCGTTATTATATTATATCAAGTATTTTAACGTTCTATTATACTTCGCCCTAATTATCTCCAAGAGAAACATTTCCGGTTCGAATTCTGGATTTTAAATCAAATTTAAGATTGATGACAGTTGCTCTTTAAAAATGGTGAATGTTAAAATCAAATTAAATTAACCCGTGCTAAAATCACTATTAAAACCCTTAAAACCCTAACAATACCCCCTAAAAATTTTATACAATTTCATTTTGCGGCTAGGAATGTAAACATTATGATTATACATTATGATATAAATCAATCATGATATAGATCATGATCCAAATCATGATTTAGATGATGATATAGATTATGATATAAATCGATCATGATATAGATCATGATTTGGATCATGATATAAGATCATGATTTGGATCATGATATAAATCATGACTTGGATCATGATATAAATCATGATTCTGATCATGATATAAAGCAAGTTGATTTAAATCATGGTTTAAATCACTAGTAAAAAAAACCCATGATTTAAATCAACTTGATTTAAATCAAATCCAACCTGCTTGTGTTCACTGCAGGCAGTCCTTAAGAGACCCAGTCGTTAAGTCGAGGACTTTGCCGAGTAGCCCGCAGAGATGCGGAAGGCCCGTTCTGGCAGGGCATGGGTTCGAATCCAGCCCCACCCGTCTCAAATCTCACCTGAGTCAGTCGATTCCGCAGAGACTGAATCTTGGGAGGACCATTCTTTTCTGAAATCCAGGTTCAGCTTCTTTTTCCTTTTGGGGGTGTCCCACTCACTGCAAGGCAAAGGGGGGAGGGGGGATTAGGACCACTGCCCAACTTGCTAATTGACGCAGATTCCTTTCCTTTCCAGAAACTTGCAATAAATGTTTGTTTGTTTTCTGAGTTCTTCTCCTGGCTTTTTTCGTTCTCCCAAGTTTATCATCCTCATCCTTTTTTAGTACAAATGCAGGGTAGTCCTTGACTTACAACAGTTCATTTAGTGACTGTTCAAAGCTACGTCACTGAAAAAAGTGACCTTATGACCATTTTCCACACTTACAGCTGTTGAGGCATCCTCGTGGTCACGTGATCAAAATCCAGACCCTTGGCAACTGACTTATACTTATGACGGGTGATCCCTTTTTACGACCTTCTGACAAACCCGAGTCAAAGGGGAAGCCAGATTCACTGAACAACCAGGCCACTAACTGAGCCACCACAGTGACTCACTCAACGACTGCAGCAAGAACAGTCGTACAAATGGAGCAAAACTCACTTAACAACTGTCTCGCTTAGCAATAGAAATTCTGGGCTACCTGTACTGGATTTAGCTGGATGTTTTTAAGTTTCCGTGCCTTAATGTTCGAATGCTTTTTTTGCTTAATTCTGCCACTGCCTCGTTCTGTATTGATGGCTTGGTCAGTCGGCTGGAACGAGGCGAATTTCATAGGTTTATCAACTTGAATAAATGAAATTTGCATTTCCTGAGCAGTAGCCACCCTGTTTTGGGGTTGTTATTTTAGTTACGGCCTCGTGGAAAAGGCTGGGCTGGTTTATCTGAAACCGAAATGCCACCAGGAAGGAAGCAATGATTAACCACCAGCCCCGGCAACTCATCTGATCACTGCCTCTGATTCCAGGGCGCCATGAGCCATTTCCAATGAATAACACAGTAAGAGAATTGGAAGGGACCTTGGAGGTCTTCTAGTCCGACCTTCTGCTCAAGCAAGGCACCCTTAGAGCAGGGGTCTAAAAACTTTTCAACTTTAAGACTTAAAGTTGCAAAGTTTGCAAAGGAAGGGATTACAAGAGAGTAAGCTATGCTGGCTGGGGAATTCTGGGAGTTGAAGTCCACAAGCCTTAAAGTGGCCCAGTTTGAAGATCTCTGATCTAAGTGGAGAGATTGCAGAGGAAGGGATTACAAGAGAGTAAGTGTTAATGCCACTGTATAGTGCCTTGGTAAGGCCACACTTGGAATACTGCATACAGTTTTGGTCGCCATGATGTAGAAAAGACGTGGAGACTCTGGAAAGAGTGCAGAGAAGAGCAACCAAGATGATTAGGGAACTGGAGACTAAAACATATGAAGAACGGTTGCAGGAGCTGGGTATGTCTAGTTTGATGAAGAGAAGGACCAGGGGAGACATGATAGCAGTCTTCCGATATCTCAGAGGGTGCCACAAAGAAGAGGGAGCCAAACTATTCTCCAAGGCACCTGAGGGCAGGACAAGAAGCAATGGGTGGAAACTAATCAAGGAGAGAAGCAACTTAGAACTAAGGAGAGATTTCCTGACAGTTAGAACAATTAACCTCTGGAACAGCTTGCCTCCAGAAGTTGTGAATGCCCCAACCCTGGAAGCCTTTAAAAAGATGTTAGATAGCCATTTGTCTGAAATGGTATAAGGTTCCTGCCCACGCAGGGGGTTGGACTAGAAGACCTACAAGGTCCCTTCCAACTCTGCTATTGTATTGTATTGTATTATTGTAAGTTATGCTGCCTGGAGAATTCTGGGAGTTGAAGTCCACAAGCCTTAAAGTGGCCCAGGTTGAAGACCTCTGATCTAAGGGGAGAGATTGCAGAGGAAGGGATTACAAGAGAGTAAGTTTTGCTATCTAAGGAATTCTGGGAGTTGGAGTCCACAAGTCTTAAAGTGGCCCAGTTTGAAGTCCTCTGCCCTAGAGTTCAGTGATGGAGCCACAACTTCTAGTGGCAAGCTGTTCCACTGGCTAACTGTTCTCACTGCCAGCAAATCTCTCTTTAGTTCTAGTTTTGATCTCTTAATCAATGGATGAAAAAGAGATCAGCCAGGCTACAAATAAAGATCATAATTATTAAAATGGTTATATGAAAAAATACCCAAAATTACAAATAAAACTAATAATTTCCAAACACTGATTTATCAGTGGAACAATGAAATTGCTTCCAGAATTTATGGGTGCAACCACCCCAGACGTTTTCTTAAAAGGGACCGGGCAGCAGTTTGTCTGAAATGGTACTACAGGATCTCCCTGCTTGGGGTTGGACTAGAAGACCTCCAAGGTCCCTTCTAAGTCTATTATTCCCTTCTGTGTCAAAGCAGGGGAGAGAAAGGCTAAAGTTAGGCCCTTCTTCTGGGTTTAATCATGGCTACTTATGTACATTGACCATTGTACATAAAGGGCGAGGAGGTGGAGAGGATTGGTAGTTTTAAATTTCTGGGCATTTATATTTATTTTATTTATTTATTATTTTATTATTCACATTTGTAACCCGCACCCATCTCACCACAAGGGACTCGGGGCGGCGAACAGAGATTTAAGATAAATATACATAAATATAAAATATTACTAAATAATAACTAAATTAAATCAATACCCTGCTTAAAATAAATTTAAATTTAAAACCTATCAATTAAAACTTTGATTTGATTATAAGACAGTAGGGTGCGGAGTAGATCATGCTAGGCCGGCCAGATGAAAAATAGTAAGTGTTTAAGTGCCGGCGGAACAAGCGGAGGTCTGAGATGGTATGGAGATCGGAAGGAAGGCCGTTCTAGAGGGTTGGGCCCACCACAGAGAAGGCCCTTCCCCTGGGAGCCGCCAACCGGCATTGCCCGGTCGACGGCACCCGGAGAAGACCCTCCCCCTGGGAGCGAGTCGGTCGTAGGGATGTATGGGGCAGTAGACGGTCTCGTAGGTAGCTAGGCCCCGTGCCATGGAGCACCTTGAAGATGGTCATCAGAACCTTGTAACGCACCCAGTAGGTCACAGGTAGCCAGTGCAGCTCGCGCAGGAGTGGTGTTATGTGGGAATGTCTTGAGATTCCCATGATCACCCTGTGCGGCTGCATTCTGAACCAACTGCAACCTCCGAGTGCATCTCAAGGGGAGCCCCATGTAGAGAGCGTTACAGTAGTCCAGACGAGAAGTCACGAGTGCTTGAGTGACTGTGCGAAGGGCCTCTTGGAGGATGCTTGCGGAAGAAGGCACAGAAGAGGCTGCACTTCTGGAAAGTGCTCAGGAAAAGATAAATCTATCCCAGCATCGACTTCTGTCCTACTATCGCAGCACCATTGAGGGTGTCCTGACATATACGACATTCTTGCAGGATATGGGAGCGCTCTGCGGCAGGCAAAAAAAAGCTCTGCAGAGAATCATTAAAACTGCCCAGAATATCACCGGGGGGGAGCTCCAGCGATCAGGGCCTGGACGACATCTTTGCTTCTCGCTGTTTGAGGAAGTTGCACAACCTCTTTCCACTCTGCTTACAATTCGTTTTTGGACTGCTGCCTTCTGGCAGAAGATCCAGGACAATTAAAACTCGGACTGCACGTCTTCGGGAGAGGTTGATATCCCAGAGTTATAATTGCACGCAGCCACGAACTAAAGGGGCGCCATCCATGACCTGTTGGGACGCATAACTTGGTCTGTTGCGTGGACGGTTTGAGGGCGGGGGATTTTTGGTGGCTTGGGGGGGGGGGTTGGGGATTATTATGTGTGTTGGGCCTGGCCTCCGGGTGTACCAATTTCATTGTAAACAAGTGCAATGACAATAAAGATTATTATTATTATTATTATTATTATTATTATTATTATTATTATTATTATTATTATTATTATTATTATTATTGTGTGAATTTTGTTGCATGGGCAGACCTTGGCTACACGTACAATGGCATAAACTTAAACTTAACCAGGTTTTGGCGGAGTTTCTCCCCTACATGCGATGGGGCAGAAGGGACTTCCTGGGTGATTCCCACACACACACACCCATTTTGCAAGAAAAAAGGCTTGGCACTTGGGGCTCCCCTGGTCCTTCCAGCCCTGTTGCCACGGGGGGCCGTTCCTTCCTGGGCGTGGGACTGTGGGAAGAGGCCCTGTCTCCATGCCACGTGTTGCGAACACCCTCCTGCTCATTTTCACGCTCCCTCGTTCTCTCTCTTCCTCGTCGCATTATGCAAAAAGAACTACAATAGGAGCAGCTGCTACTGGGAGCAATTCCCCTGCAGAAGGCCAGCGGGGAGAAAAAGGGGGGGGTAGGTGGGGGGGAGTCAAAAAAGCCAGGAGCCGAGGAGGCCCTGCCTAAAACTGGAACTCCATGGAGAGGAAGAAAAAAGGCCTTTAAAAAAAAAGCCTTAACCGTTCGTTGTGTGTGGGGGTTTTTGGGGTGGGGGGTGGGGGGTGGAGAAGCTTCTTTGGGGGCTCCCCAATCACGACACACACCCAACCCCCCCCCAAAAACGTGCCATTCCCCAGCAGCATTTTCTCTCCTTGAAAAATTTGCCTCTGGCCAAGTTTAGGAATGGTCTGGATTTGCCAACATCTGGAATAAATTCAACCGTCTGCTACAGGCCATTTAATCCCCGCACCCCACCCCCTCCCCAACTTCCTCCCAGCACAGGAATCTTATTGCAGGTGGGGAGGGGGAGAGGGAGCCCCCAAAACAGGGCAGAGAGGGGAAACGTGGCTCGAAAAACGCTCCCATGGAGCACATTTGCAGGCCAACCTTCGGGAAACCTTCGGGAAAAACGTTTGGGCCACCTCTGGGATCTCCCCCTAGTCCAGAAAGATGGGAAACTGGGATTCCCACATGGGGGGGGGGGGCAGTGAAGTCTCTTTGCTCCTAAGTTAGCTCTGCACCCAGAAGCTCTTCCTCCCCGCAGACCCTTGAATGGCCTTGGAGGGGGGGGAGTATGGGGGGGGCTGCCACCCAAGGGGAGGGGAGGGGGTTCTGTCTGCAGACCAAGCCACCCCAAAGGGTCAGGCTGCAAGGAGGGAGCGGCTTGATGGGGGAAGGCTAGGAGGGGGTGGGGTCCTTAACTGCCCCCCCTCCATTGATTCTTCCTGATCAGAGGGTGGAAGGGAGCCCCCCCCACCCCTCAATTCATCAGAGGCTCATTTCCAGCTGCAGAGAAGCTGCCCAATCCTTCCCACTGCAAAAGACCCCCCAACTTGCCCCCACTGAGCTTCAGTCTCCCCCTAAAATGCCTGGTTAGGGAAAGGGGTTGCGCCCCCCCCCTCAGTTATGAAGGACCCCCCCTCCAGCCAGCCCAGTAGGGGGATAGGGCTGATTGAGGGTTTCTCCCCTTCTGGGGGCCCCCATGGAGGGAAAGTTGCCCTTGACCTTGGCAGAACCTTTGGGGGGGGGGCAAAGGCCAAGCATTTATTGCCCCCCCGCAACCCCTCCCCCCCTGAGTTCCTGCGAGCTGTTGAAGCTCCTCCCCATCCCCAACCCCCCCCCTGCACATCTGGCGGGCGGCGACCCTCCCCTCCCTCCGCGGGGCCCGGCCTGCCCTTCCCCCGGCAACCTGACAGCCCAGCCCGCGTCCACATTCCTGCCGCCAAAGGGAGGAGGAGGAGGGGGGGGAGATCCGCTTTTGTCCGGCCTCCTGTCCACGCGGCCCCGGTTCTCTCCCCCCAGCCCCCCCCCCCAGCGATGGGGAAAGGAGGCACGCCGCAGAGAGAGAGAGAGAGAGAGAGAGGAAAGGAGGGGAAGAGAGGGGGGAAGAGAGGAAGAGGAAGAGAGGGGGGAGGGAAAGAGAAAAGGGAAATAGGAGGAGGGGAAAGAGGGAAAGAAAGAGAAGGGGGGAAATGAAGGAGAGAGAAGGGAAAGGGGGAGAGAGAGGGGGGGAAGAGAAGGAAGAAGGGGGAGAAAGAAAAAGGGGGAGGGGGAAGAGAGGGAAGGAAAGAGAGAAAGGGGGGGGAGGGAGGAAGGAAAGGGAAAGAGAGAAGGGAGAGAGAGAAAGAAATGGAGGAGGAGGGAGGAAGAGAAGGGAGAAGGGAAAGAAAGATGGGGGGGAGAATGAAAGAGAGGAGGGAAAGAAAGAGAAGGTGGGAGAAAGAAGGGAAAAAGAAAGAAAGAAAGAAAGAAAGAAAGAAAGAAAGAAAGAAAGAAAGAAAGAAAGAAAGAAAGAAAGAAAGAAAGAAAGAAAGAAAGAGGAGAGCTCAGCCTTACCTGCCCAGCCCGGCCAGCTTGTCCATGTCGAGGGCCAGGTGGGTGACGGGGGACATGGTGGCGGGGAGGCCGGGCAGCGTGCGGGGCTGGCGGGCTTGGCGGAGGGGCTCCGGGGAGCGCGCGAGGGAGCCGGCGGCCTCCATGCGGGGGAGAGAGGAAGAAAGAGAGAGAGAGAGAGAGAGAGAGGGAACGCGCAAGAGAGATGGAAGGAGGAGTGCGCGGCTTCCCTCGCCTTGGCTTTCGCTCTGCGCCCAGCCTTGCGCGCCAAAGACCTGGGCCGGCCCCTCCCCTGCCCCCTCCCTCCCTCCCTCCTCCCCTCCCCTCCCTTCCCCTCCCTCCTCGGGGCAGCCCCGCATTCAGATTCGAAAAATAACAGAGCCAAGAGGCGCAGCGCCAACCAATGGCTGCCCGGCTGCGCAAGCGGAGGAGGAGGAGGAGGAGGGAGGAAAAAAAAAAGGGGAGGGGGGAGGAAGAGCAGGAGGAGGGAGCAGCACGTGACTCCTTGCATTTTTTTATTTGCAACCTGGGGGGGGGGGTCTGTGTGTGTGTGTGTTCACCCCCCCTCCCACTCCCCCCCACCCCCCGCTTCCAGCTGCTTCTTGCAAAAAAAGTAGCCCTTGGCCAGCCCCCCCCTCCTCCTCCTCCTCTAACGGGACTGCGGGGGGGGGGGTTAAGTAGCCCCCCCCCACATTGGAGAGGGTTGGCGGCTTTGCCCCCCTTTGCCCAAGGCCTCCGTCCTGGTCCCCTTGGAGAGGGGTGGGCTGCAGCTCCCCGCGTCCCCCCAGCCAGCCCTGGGGTGGCCTTTTACTTGGGGGGAGGGCGGGGGGGGCGCTTTTGATTCTTCCCTGAGCAACTGGAGGGGGGATTGTGTTGTTTCCTTTGGGGTGCCGCCAAGTTTTGGGGCTTTAATCTCTCATTCTTCCTCTCCCTCCCTCTCTCTAATTCTCTCTTTCATTCTCTCGCGTTCTTTCCCCTCACTTTCTGTCTCATCTCATCCTTTCATTCTCATCCTTTCTCTCCCTAATTCTCCATTTCATGTTCTCTTTTCTCTCTGTCTTTCTCTCATTCTCTTTCTCATTCTTTTCCTCACTTTGTCCCATTCTTTCCCTCTATTTCATTTTCTCTCTTTCACATTCTCTATCTCATTCTTTCATTCTCATTCTCTCATTCTTTCTCTGCCTCATTCTTTTTCCTCAGTTGCTGCCTCATCATTCCTTCATTCTCTATCTCATTCTTTTTCTCCCTCTCTAATTATTTCTTACTCTTTTCTCTCTGTCTTTCTCTCTCACATTCTCTATCTCATTCTTTCTCTCCCTCTCTATTTCTTTCTCTTTTATCTCTTGTCTTTCTCTCTTTCTCACATTCTCTATCTCATTCTTTCATTCTCATTCTCTCATTCTTTCTCTGCCTCATTCTTTTTCCTCACTTGCTGCCTCATCATTCCTTCACTGTCTATCTCATTCTTTTTCTCCCTCTAATTATTTCTTACTTTTATCTCTTGTCTTTCTCTCTTTCTCTTTCTCTCTCACATTCTCTATCTCATTCTTTCTCTCCCTCACCAATTATTTCTTTCTCTTTTATCTCTTGTCTTTCTCTCTTTCTCTCTCACATTCTCTATCTCATTCTCTCTTTCTTGTGCACACACACACACAACTTATGCCTTTTCAACACACTCCACACTGCCTTCCAATCCCTCTCCCCACCAAAATACCAACCTTAGCATGGTGGTCGGTAATAAACTCACATAGACAAAAGTTTGTGATGAGAAAGCTTTAAGTTAAAAGAAAAGAAGCCAACCAGGAGACCATCTGGGAGGGTGTGTGAACAAAGGGACTTTGGCCACACAATCTCCCAAGTTGCATTCTTGGCATTTTATGGATAACTTGCCTTCTGCTGCTTTCTTACCACACCTTCCCACGGATTTTACATATATATATATCTCTGCGGCTGGATGCCAGCACCTTCTCGGAAAAGGTGCTGAAAAAGGTAGACTAAACAAGGACACACCTGGTCCAGAAAGGTAGACAGATAGAATATATAAGTCTGCTAAAGCAGGGGTCTCCAACCTTTGCAACTTTAAGTCTGAAGGACTTCAGCTCCCAGAATTCTCCAGCAAGCTTTGCTGAAGTCCTTCAGACTTAAAGTTGCCAAGGTTGGAGACCCCTGGCCCAGGCCCTGACACTGACAGCTTTGCTGGCTGGAGAATTCTGGGAGCTGAAGTCCTTCAGACTTAAAGTTGCAAAGGTTGGAGACCCCTGGCCCAGGCCCTGACACTGACAGCTTTGCTGGCTGGAGAATTCTGGGAGCTGAAGTCCTTCAGACTTAAAGTTGCCAAGGTTGGAGACCCCTGGCCCAGGCCCTGACACTGATAGCTGGCTGGAGAAATCTGGGAGCTGAAGTCCTTCAGACTTAAAGTTGCCAAGGTTGGAGACCCCTGGCCCAGGCCCTGACACTGACAGCTTTGCTGGCTGGAGAAATCTGGGAGCTGAAGTCCTTCAGACTTAAAGTTGCAAAGGTTGGAGACCCCTGGCCCAGGCCCTGACACTGACAGCTTTGCTGGCTGGAGAACTCTGGGAGCTGAAGTCCTTCAGACTTAAAGTTGCAAAGGTTGGAGACCCCTGTGCTAAAGTCAGTTGTGGCAGGTGGAGAAGAAACGTAGGGCTATTGTGGGTTGTGTATCCTGCAGCCATTTGTGCAAAGAAACAAGGTGCTCTCGGCCTGCCCAGGATGTGTAGCACACAAATGCTCCTCTGTGTGGCGATTGCACATAGTTGAGCACAGGTGGCCCTCGACATACGACCACCATGGAGCCCTTGCTAAGCAGGAGAGTGGTTAAGCGGGTTTTGTCCCGTTTTACGACCTTCGTTTGGGTCGCTTCTTAAATGGACCGCTGCAGGTTTTGGTAACACAATTGTTCACTGAATCGGCCTTTGCTTGTCAGGACACAAAAGGGGGATCACATGACCCCCGGGACACTGCGACCGTCATAAATACGAGTCAGTTGCCAAGTTCCCCCAATTTTTTTAAAAAATGTTTTTATTAAACAAGTTTTCCCCCCCATTTTTTTTTAACACAAATATCATATTTGCAATATTTCCACATCGGTAAGTCTGCATTATACTCTTTTTATCCGTACACATATACCTTTATATCTATGCTGGCATTGCTGGCTTCGGGGATTTTCCCGTGTATATAGCATGGAGATGTTGTTGCAATGTTTCGACAAGATCTCACTTGTCATCATCAGGCAGGTTTCTGTCTGTGACTGATATCTATCTTTCTATACATCTATATCTATCTATCTATCTATCTATCTCTATCTATATCTCTTGCCTATATCTATCTGTATATCTATCTATCTATGTATCTCTCTCTCTCTCTCTCTCTCCTATATATATATATATATATATATATATATATATATGTTATGTTATATATATATATATATGTTAGTTTTTATGAACTGATCAATAAATTTAAATTTTTGAGAGACCAAGATAGATCTATTTCGAGCTTATTAGCTCTCATCAGTTGGCCACACCCCACTGGGATTCGAACCAGGGCTGTAATGAATCCAAGGCAGAAGCCTAGTACTCCAGCCTAATCGGTTCTACCCTGTTACCCTGCTGTGTATATATATATATAGATAGATATAGGTAAGATATATATATATATATATATATATATATATATATATATATATATATATATATATATATATATATATATATATATATATATATATATATATATATATATATATATATATATCTTACCTATATCTATCTATCTATCTATCTATCTATCTATCTATCTATCTATCACTCTATCTCTATCTATCTATCTAACTCTATCTATCTATCACTCTATCTATATATCACTCTATCTATCTATCTATCTATCTATCTATCTATCTATCTATCTATCTATCTATCTATCTATCTATCTATCTACACATTTTTCATCCACCCATATGGTAATTCATACTTATATTTCTTCTATACATATTACTCTTTCAATGAACTTATTTCTATGCAATAAGTGCCCAAGTGCCCCTATTTGGACCGAGGGGCCATGGAGATGCTGAAACAGTCGTGGGAAATGGCCACAAATCACTTTTTTCAGTGTTGTTGTAACTTTGAACAAGTCTCTAAACGAACAGTTGTAAGTCCTCCTCGTATTTACAATGTCAGCGTGCCAAAGCCACAGCCGTTACACGGGAGGGAGAAAACATGAAATCTGGGGCATTTGTTTTAATCTCGGTATTGAATCCTTGACGTGAAAACACCCAATTAATTCAAGGTCCCAAGAGTTGAATGGCCAGAAATGAATTCTGACGGAATCAAGAAAGTTTTAAACACACGGGGGTCTTCAGGCCAGAAAAGCGAATACGGGTGGTATAAACGGACCAAAATTACAGCCCTTAATTTTAACGGGCAGTTTCCTGACTCAGTTCAAAGTGCAAACCCAACCCAATTCATACAACAACACCCTTGCGTGTGCAAACAGAGGTGTAGAATCAAAATCATGTGAAGCTTTAGTACTGCTTTATAAAGCCTTAGTAAGGCCACACCTGGAATCCTGCATCCAATTTGGATCACCACAAAGAAGGTTGTCCCAAGGAAGAGGGGGGGGAGGTGGTCAGCTTATTTTCTAAAACACCTTGAAAGCAGGACAAGAAACAATGGATGGAAATTAATCAAGGACAGAAGCAACCTGGGGTTAAGGAGAAATTTCCTGACCGTGAGAAACAATTAACTAGTGGAACAGCTTGCCACCAGAAGTTGTGAATGCTCCAACACTGGGCGTTTTTAAGAAGAGACAGGACAACCACTTGTCTGAAGTGGTAGGGGGCCTCCTGCCTGAGCAGGGGGCTGGACTAGAAGACCTCCAAGGTCCCTTCCAACTTTTGTTTGTTCTGTTCCATTCCATTATTGTATTCTACTCTACTCTACTCTAGTCTACATTCTATTGTATTTCCTATTCCATTCTACTCTCTCTCTTCAGCCTAGTCTAATCTAGTCTAGATTATTCTATTCTATTCTACTCTACTCTACTCTATTCTCTGTATTGTATTCCCTGCTTGAGGGGGGGTTGGACTGGATGACCTCCAAGGTCCCTTCCAGCTCTATTCTGATTGATAAGCTGTCACCCCTGACATTGTTATTGCAGGAACTCTTGCGATGGCTCACATTTTCCATGCGGGGAATGGCCAGCGCTGGGCTCGGCCACAGGTCATCTGAGTCCAGAGGTCAGGTGTGAGAATGACACACACGGACACCGACACCCTGGCAGGGGAGGGGGGTGGGGGCTGCTTCTGAATGCTGCTTATCTGTCTGGGACCAGGCATCCCGCCAAGGGCGTCTCCTGGGCCCTTCGGAAGGAAAGCAATTTCGGCAGGAGGCTCATCACCCGTGGAGGGGCCGGGGGCTCCAGACGGGCCACCCATCTCCCCACGTGGCTGCAGGGAGGGAGCTAATGGGGGGGGGGCACGGAGGGAGGGAAGGTCTCTCCTTGCCTTACAGGGGTCAGTTTCTGGGCCTGGCAGGACCCTCCAGTGCAGTGGTGGGTTTCTGCAGGCTCGCACCTACTCGCGAGAGCCGGTTGGTGAAATTTAGAGAACCGGTGAGAGGGGGTTCCACCGGCATACCTGGAAGTAAATCTGGCCCACCGCTGCCAGTGACCCAACGGGAAGGAAAGGAAGGAAGGAAGGAGGGAAAGAAAGAAAGAAAGAAAAGAAAAAGAAAGAAAGAAAGAAAGAAAGAAAGAAAGAAAGAAAGAAAGAAAGAAAGAAAGAAAGAATTTATCATCACAATTGAGTCCAAAATTTTGGTTGCTAAGCAAGAGCGTTGTTAAATGAGTTTCACCACATTTTAAAAGGTGGCCACTCCCACCCTGTCACATGACTGCCAAGCCACACCCACAAAATAGGCCACACCTACAGAGTAGGTTCTAAAAAATTTGAAACCCACCCCTGCTCCAGTGGTCCCATGCCAAGGCCTGGCCCTCCCCAAAGGGATACACACACCCTCTCTCTCTCTCTCTCTCTCTCTCTCTCTCTCTCTCTCTCTCTCTCTCTCTCTCTCTCTCTCTCTCTCTCACACACACACACACACACACGCGTGTCTTTCACACACAAGTCTCTTTCACAAGTCTCCCACACTTCTCCCACGGTCATCTCCCTCTCACACACACATCTCACAGACATTTTTCACACACGTCTCACCTGCACACAAGTCTCACACACATCTCTCTCACACCCAAGCCTTTCGATGTATACACACATCCCTCACGTGCACACAAATCTCCCAGACACACACACACCTCTCATACACAAAGTCTCTCACGTTTCCCCCTCACACACATACACACACACAGTGTCTTTCACATGCGTGTGTCTCACGTCTCACAAATCCGTTCACACACGTCTCTCTTTCACACACACACACACACACACGTCTCACACAGATACATCTCACCTGCACACAAGTCTCGCATACATCTGTCTCACACACAAGCCTTTTGAGGTATACACACATCCCTCATGTGCACACAAATCTATCACACACACACCTCTCTCATACACAAAGTGTCTCTCAAACACACACGTATCTCTCACACGTTTCCCCCTCACGTTTCCCCCTCACACACACACATACACACGTCTCTCCTTCACACACACACACACTGACTTTCACACGCGTGTGTCTCATGTCTCACAAATCCGTTCACACACGTCTCTCTTTCACACACACACACACAATGACTTTCACACACGTGTGTCTCATGTCTCACAAATCACACACGCATCTCTCACAGACACGTCTCCCCTGCACACAAGTCTCGCACACATCTCTCTCACACCCAAGCCTTTCGAGGTATACACAAATCTCACAGACACACACACACCTCTCATACACAAAGTCTCTCTCACAGGTTTCCCCCTCACACACATACACACGCGATGCCTTTCCACATGGACCCGTGTCTCACTGTGATTCCCACACAATCCTCCCACACGCATGTCTCTCACACACATTTCTCACGTGCCCACAAGTCTCTCCCACAGACACCTCTCTCTCTCTCATACACCCAGAGATACACAAGCCTTTTGGTGGCTACACCCATCTCTCTCTCTCTCACGTACACTCCAGTCACAGCCACACATACACACCCACCCCTCACACACACACACATACGCCTGGCACACAAGTCTGTACACAGAAACAGGTTTCTCTCACACAGACACACCTCACCTCCATACAAGCCTCTCCCACGCCCACATTTCTCATGCACGTGGGCACGCCTCTCCCACACGTGCCCACGTCTCTTCCTCTCACACACACACACGCACACACTCTTTCTCTCTCTCACACACACAAAGTTGCTTTTACAGTTGCCAAAAATGGCTGCCCTGAGGGGGAATTTACAATACAATAGCAGAGTTGGGAGGGACCTTGGAGGTCATCTAGTCCAACTCCCTGCCCAGGCAGGAAACCCTAGACCATTTCAGACCAATGGCTCTCCAACATCTTCTGAAAGACTTCCAGGGTTGGGGCATTCACAACTTCTGGAGGCAAGCTGTTCCAGAGGTTAATTGTTCTAACTGTCAGGAAATTCCTCCTTAGTTCTAAGTTGCTTCTCTCCTTGATTAGTTTCCACCCGTTGCTTCTTGTCCTGCCCCCAGGTGCCTTGGAGAATAGTTTGGCTCCCTCTTCTTTGTGGCACCCTCTGAGATATCGGAACACTGCTATCATGTCTCCCCTGGCCCTTCTTTTTCATTAAACTAGACCTACCCAGTTCCTGCAACCGTTCTTCCTAGGTTTCAGTCTCCAGTTCATAGTTCATTTAGTCTCCAATTCACTTCATAGTCCAGCCGCTTCTCATTCAGCTCCTCTAAACCGCTGTGAATGCACAGAAAAGGGGAGAAATGGCAAACGGGCTGCTTAATCGGAGCGCTTTGATGAAGGAGCCAGACATCTTCCAAAGGAATCGAAAATTACGATTAGCTTTTTCTAAGCAGGCGTCTGCAGATGAGAGGCAAATGGCTGCCCCGAGCTTCATTCCTCTGAATTAATTCATCCCCCTGTAGGGCTTAATTAGTTCTGATGCCTGTGAAAGGTCTCCAGGCGTTTCTGAGAATTTCAGTCCTTCGGAGGTTTTGAAGCAAATGAATTTTGCTCCCTGTCCACAGGTGGGAACCTGGGAAAAATAGTTTGGGCGAGGCAATTGGGATGGGGGACAAGACGGAGCCTGCCTGCCAACGTTTCGTGGTGCAAAGACACAAAGCAGAAGAGAGAACGATGGGATTCAAGGGCCTCCTATGAATGATGCAGAATATATGTATGTGGTGGGTTTCAAATTTTTTAGAACCTACTCTGTAGGTGTGGCCTATTTTGTGGGCGTGGCTTGGCAGTCATGTGACAGGGTGGGAGTGGCCACTTTTAAAATGTGGTGAAACTCATTTAACAACGCTCTTGCTTAGCAACCAAAATTTTGGACTCAATTGTGATGATAAATTTTCTTTCTTTCTTTCTTTCTTTCTTTCTTTCTTTCTTTCTTTCTTTCTTTCTTTCTTTCTTTCTTTCCTTCCTTCCTTCCTTCCCTTTCCTTTCCTTTCCTTTCCTTTCCTTCCCGTTGGGTCACTGGCAGTGGCGGGCCAGATTTACTTCCAGGTACACCGGGGGAACCCCCTCTCACCGGTTCTCTAAATTTCACCAACCGGCTCTCGCGAGTAGGTGCGAGCCTGCAGAAACCCACCACTGGTATGTATGTATGTATGTATGCATGCATGCATGCATGCATACAAACATACATACATACATACATACATACATACATATATGTTAGGTTTTTGAACTGATAAATAAGGCAGAAAAGGAAAGCAGTATGCTTCCTCCCTTAATTGGGGCTTACCAGGATGTTGTGACACAAGTATATATATCTATATATCTATATCTATATCTATATCTATGTCTGCTGGTTTTGTTGTATTCGGGTGTTTTCCCGTGTAAGATCGAAATTGTTTTTGCAACGTTTCAGCAAGATCTCACTTGCCATCTTCAAGCTTCGGTCTGTTGCTACGAAGCCAAAGATGGCAAGTGACCGAAGCCTGAAGATGGCAAGTGAGATCTTGCCGAAACGTTGCAAAAACAATTTCAATCTTACATGGGAAAACTCCCGAATACAACAAAACCAGCATACCTACACCCGTGAAAATCTACGAAAACAAATCTCTCTCTGTGTGTGTGTGTGTGTGTGTGTGTGTGTGTGTGTGTGTGTTACATTTTTGAGCTGATCAATAAAAGTCAGGGAGACTTATTTATTGATCAGCTCAAAAACATAACACACATATAAAAAATTTACACAACGGAACTCTTGGCTTCCTGTCTAGATGGTCTCTGGTGATGAGCCGAAAGGCAGGAAAGGAAACAGTATGTCTCCTCCCTTAATGGGGCCCTAACAGGATGTTGTGAAAACAATTACCTATACTAAATACCCCTGTCTCAGCTGATGCAATAAGGGGGAGCCGGCTTGGCTGAATTGCTAGGCTCCTGCCTTATATTCAATACAGCCCCGGTTCGAGTCTCAGTAGAGGGTATGGCGAGCTGATGAGAGCTAATAAGCTCGAAATAGATCTATCCTGGTCTCTCTAATTTATTTATTGATCAGCTCATAAAACTAACACACACACACACACACACACACACACATATATATGTGTATATATATATGTGTATATATATATATATATACACATATATATATATGTGTATATATGTATATATATACACATACATACATACATACATACATACATACATACATACATACATACATACATACATACATAATATATATATATATATATATATATATATTCTTGAGGCTGTCTGGGTCCTAACAAGGAGAAGGGCGGGGTATAAATTTGAATAAATAAATAAAAATTTTCGGGCAGCAAAAGGGATGGTCGGCATCTCCTGCAAAAAAGAAAAAATTGCAAAAATTATAAATGAAAGAAATAAACTACAAAAGTCCTCCACTTACAACGGTTCGTTTAGTGACCGTTCAAAGTTACCACCGCACCGAAATAAGTGACTTAGGGCTGTTTTTCACACTTACGACGGTTGCAGCATCCCCAGGGCCACGGGATCAAAGTTCAAACACTTGGCAACTAACTCGTATTTATGACGGTCGCTATGTCCCGGGGTCACATGATTCCGCCTCCGCCTCTTCCGCCAACGTCTTAAGATGTACTTATTCCAACAAGCCGGCCTAGGATAGCCCCCCGCGTCTGACTTTTAAATATAAATTATAATTTGTTTACGGTTTTAATAACGGGTTTTAGCACGGGTGAATTAATTTAATATATTTTTAATTGATGTATATTGTATTTATGGTTTTATATAATGCCTGTGCGCCGCCCTGGGTCCTAACAAGGAGAAGGGCGGGGTATAAATTTAATAAAATAAAAAATAAAAATTCACCTTTTGAGACCTTCTGACAAGCAAAGTCCAGGGGGCAAGCCAGATTCGCTTAACAACTGTGTTGCTAACTTAACAAGGGCAGTGATTCACTTAATGGCTTCGGCAAGAAAGGTTGTAAAACGGGTCGAAGTTCACTTAGCAGCTGTCTCGCTTAGCAACGGAAATTTTGGGCCTACCTGCCTACCTTTATTTCCCCACCTGTTTATATTCCCTGTGGATGCTTTTAATCCTTCTGGATGCTTCGGTTGGTTGTGCAGGGATTCAAAAGCAGAATAATGAAATAAAGCAGGTAGAAATCCAACAGGTGCAGCCCTGCTTAGGAAGAAGGGAGTTCTGGGAGTTGAAGTCCACAAGTCTAAAAGTTGCCAAGTTTGGGAACCTCTGGTGTAGAAGATGCTCCACCTGGGAGACACATTTTGCAAGGTGCCCATTTTTTTCCTATTTCTTTCCCCTCTCCCAAAGCAGTCTCTTCCTCTTGGCTGGGAATCATGGGCCCTGTAGTCCACATCTGGGCAGCAGATGCCCGCCGAGCCTGGAAGGCTCCGTCCGCTCCTTCTCCCAGAGGGAGGGAGGGAGGGGAGCCTCGGATGCCCACGGCTGCTAGGATGCACCGGTTGCCTAGCAACCCTGTTGTGGTCGCTGCGGTTGCTAGGAGCCTGGGAGAACTACGGCTCCCACAATGCCTCTCCCGAGATGGAGAGGGGTGGGGTGGGGAGTAGAGAGGCTGGGGTTGCCATGGCTGCCCATGCAAACAATATGGCCGCCCCCAGCCCAGCTGGCTAGGAAGGAGCGTGGGGAGAGGCACCATGGCCCACGGGGACCTGGACGAGGAGAGTCTCAATGACCTCTACAGCTGGGTGGACGGCATCCCTCTCTCCCGCCCCAAGAGGAACATCACCCGCGACTTCAGCGATGGAGGTCTGGGGGGAAGAGGGGGTGGGGCGTGAGTTTTGGGAGCTGCCATCCGTAACTGGGCGCCCTCCAGATGTGGCCAGTCTTCCTGCATCTCTCCGGAGGGCGCCCGGTTGCGGGTGGTTGGCCCCAACGGTTGCAGAAATCAGAGGCACCCTTCCGCCCCCTCCCCATTCAGCACCCTGGGGTCCCCTTCCGCCCCCTCCCCTACCAACATCCAGCCCCTTCCTCTGGTCAGTGGGTGGAGAGGGTGTTCCTTGGGGTAGAGAACTTTGCGTAAGCCCCTGTGTAGGGAGGGGGTCTTGGGCAGTGGGGGTTCTGCAGCCATGGGAAAGACCCCTGGGGGACCCTCGGGAGTCCCTACAAAGCCCAGAGCCTCCAGTCCTGGAAGAATTAGGCAAACTTGTTTTATGGACTTCAACTCCCAGAATCCCCCAGCCGGCGTTGCCCCTGCAGAGAATTCTGGGAGTTGACGTCCACTCGCCTTTCATGGCTTGAGATGTTGAATTGGGACAAAGGAAAGGGGGGGATACAGTCCTCGGCTTACGACCACAACGGAGCCCAACGTTCCATGTTAAGGGAGATATTTGTTAAGTGAATTTTGCTCCATTTTACGACCTTTCTTGCCTCGGTTGTTAAGTGAATCACAGCAGTTGATGCGTTTAGTAATCCGGTCGTTATGTGAATCTGGCTTCCCTCCCATTGACTTTCCTGGTCAGGTCGCAAAAGGGGATCGCATGACTTCATTACACAGCGACTGTCGTAAATACGAGTCAGTGGCCAAGACTCTGAATTTTGACCCCAGGATTCTGGAAAGGTCTTAACTCTGAAAAATGCTCCTACGTTCATTTTTTTTCAGGGCTGTTGTAACTTTGGTCACTGTACAAGCAGTTGTAAGTCGGGGACTAGCTGTACATGTATTTCTTGGCTTACAACCGTTCATTTACAACAGCATTGAAAGGAGTGACTTATGATTATTTTTCACATTTAACAACCATCGCAGTATTCCAACGGTCACATGATCAAAATTCAGATGCCGACTCACATTTATGACGGTCGCCGTGTTCCAAGATCACGCCATCATTTTTGCCACTTTCTGACAAGCCCAGACAGTGAGGGAGCCAGATTCACTTAACGACCGTGTTTCTAACTGAACCACTCCAGCAACTCGCTTAACAACAATGGCAAGAGTGGTCGTAAAACGGAACAAAGTTCACTTAACCGCCGTCTCGCTGGGCAACCCGTAAATGGGCAGATTCCGTTCCAGTTGTATCTCAAGGACTTCCTTCTTTTTATTGCCCATCCAGTTCTGGTGGCCGAAATGGTGAAATTTTATTTCCCCAAAATGGTGGAAATGCACAATTATGCTCCAGCTAACTCCACCCAGCAGAAACTCTCCAACTGGGGACACCTGAACAGGTCAGTGTTTTACAGGTAAAGCCAGCGTTCGGATCCCCCCCGCCCCCCCCCCGGCAGATCAATGGAGATCGGCTGTTGTCCATGGGGACCTCCCCTTGCCCAAAATATGTGTAACCCTCTTCTCTGTGTGAATGTTGATGTGAGTATTGGTCCACCCTCAAGGAGTCCTAAGTTTTGTATGTATAAAATGAGTGTTTAGGTAAGTTAGTTGGTTGGTTAGTTAGTTAATTAGTTTATTTTATTGTCATTGCATCTCCTACGGTGAAATTAAATGCCATCTTCAGTGTGCATTATAACTATAAAAATAAAACATACACATCCTTCTCGTTCTACACAACTGAATTGAAATTCCCTGATATTGCACTATACAGTCGAATTCAATATTGGGATAGGAGCAGTGGTGGGTTTCAAATTTTTTAGAACCTACTCTGTAGGTGTGGCCTATTTTGTGGGCGTGGCTTGGCAGTCATGTGACAGGGTGGGAGTGGCCACCTTTTAAAATGTGGTGAAACTCATTTAGCAACGCTCTTGCTTAGCAACCAAAATTTTGGACTCAATTGTGATGATAAATTCTTTCTTTCTTTCTTTCTTTCTTTCTTTCTTTCTTTCTTTCTTTCTTTCTTTCTTTCTTTCCTTCCTTCCTTCCTTCCTTCCTTCCTTCCTTCCTTCCTTCCTTTCCTTTCCTTTCCTTTCCTTCCCGTTGGGTCACTGGCAGCGGCGGGCCAGATTTACTTCCAGGTACGCCAGTGGAACCCCCTCTCACCGGTTCTCTAAATTTCACCAACCGGCTCTCGCGAGTAGGTGCGAGCCTGCAGAAACCCACCACTGGATAGGAGCTGGAGGGACTTGGGACCGTTGTTCACACTTAACGACGGTTGCATCCCCTGAGTGGTCGCACGATCAAAATTAAACACTAAGATACCTGACTCATATTTATGATGGTTGCAACGTCCCGGGGGCCCCTGGGATGACCTTCTGCGACCTTCCGACAAGCAAAGTCAGTGAGAGAAGCCACTTAACAACCGTGTTGCTAACTTATCCACAGCAGGGATTCCCTTAACAACTGTGGCAAGAAAGGGCGTGTCCACAATTCACTTAACAAAGGATTCGCTTAGCAACAGAAATGTGGGCCTCAATGGTGGCCATAAGGTGAAGACTACATGGATGGACGGATGGATGGACGGACAGATAGACAGACAGATAGATAGATAGATAAATGAAAGAGAAATAGATAGATGGATGGATGGATGGATAGATAGATAGATAGATAGATAGATAGATAGATAGATAGATAGATAGATAGATAGACTGTAAGATAGATATGAGATATGGATGGATGGATAGATAGATATGAGATTAGAGAGAGAGAGAGAGAGGAGAGAGAGAGACTGTAGATAGATAGATAGATATATGATGGATGGATGGATGGATGGATGGATGGATGGATGGATGGATGGATGGATGGATGGCTGGCTGAGACATGATAGATAGATAGATAGATAGATAGATAGATAGATAGATAGATAGATAGATAGATAGATAGATAGATAGATAGATAGATAGATAGACAGACTGTAAGATAGATATGAGATATGGATGGATGGATAGATAGATATGAGATTAGAGAGAGAGAGAGAGGAGAGAGATAGATAGATAGATAGATAGATAGATAGATAGATAGATAGATAGATAGATAGATAGATAGATAGATAGATTATAAATAGAGAGAGATAGAGATAGGTAGAGAGAGAGAGGTAGGGAGAGAGAAAGAGAGAGGTAGGTAGGTAGGTAGGTAGATAGATAGATAGATAGATAGATAGATAGATAGATAGATAGATAGATAGATAGATAGATAGATATAGATAGATGATAAATAGAGAGAGAGAGAGAGAGAGAGATAGGTAGAGAGAGAGAGAGAGGTAGGGAGAGAGAGGTAGGTAAGTAGATAGATTGATAGATAAATAGATGGATGGATGGATGGATAGATAGATAGATAGATAGATAGATAGATAGATAGATAGATAGATAGATAGATAGATAGATAGATAGATAGATAGATAGATAGATAGATAATTTCATTTATTCGATTTGTATACCGCCCTATCTCCCAAAATGGGACTCAGGGCGGTGACCAGGAACTATAAAAAATAAATACTAAATACACATAAATATAAACAGTTACAATGTGTAAAACGAGGATTAAATAAATTTGACCCGTGCTAAGAACATTGGTTAAAAACCCAACTAAAATAACAAAATAGCTATACTAGCTATGCCAGGCCGGCCAAATGAAAGAAGTATGTTTTTAATGCCCGACGGAAGAGGCGAAGGTCTGAGATTGTACGGAGGTCTGGGGGCAGGTCATTCTATAGATAGATAGAGAGAGAGGGAGAGAGAGAGAGAGAGAGAGAGAGAGAGAGAGAGAGAGAGAGAGAGAGAGAGAGAGATGATAGATAGATAATTTCCCAGTGGGCCAAGGTCTCTGTCAGATGGGAAGGGTCTGCATCTGCCTCTTTCTGGGAGTGTCCAATCCCGAACACCCCCGTGACCAGAGGGGCCGGTGTGGGTGGACTCCCCTGCTCAGCCCCATGCCTCTTTTGCAGGAAAGTCTTGAGCAAATTGAATTTTTCCATTCCCGAGGACATTGTCCGGAAGATTGCGCATTGCACCCCTGGAGTGGTGGAGCTGGTGCTGATCCCGTTGAGGCAGAAGATTGAGGAGAAGCAGAGGCAAGCCAAGATCTCCACCACCTCTTACCAGGTCAGTAGAGCTCGGACGAGGGTCAGCTGAGCAAACGTTGGCCTCTTGAGGTCTCCTCCTTGCGTAGTTCGCCCAACCATCCTTCTTCCACACCTTAACAAGCGGGCTGTGCCACGCGGGGAATGGCAACTCACCCACAAAACTTCTCGCCAACTTCTCTGCAAAGGGCAGGTTGGGTGATCCAGGTTTTACGGGTAGTCCTCAGTTTACGACCACAACGGAGCCCAAAGGCTCCTGTTGCTAAGCGAGACCTTTGTTAGGTGAATCTCGCCCCCTTTTACGACTTTTGGGCCACGGTTGTTAAGTGAATCCCTGCAAGGATGAAGGGAATCAAACAGCCATTAAGCAAATTTAGCTTCCTCAATGACTTCGCTTGTTAGAAGGTCGGGGAATCCCGGGATCCCGGGGCAGGGCGACCGTCGTAAATACGAGTCCCTTGCCACGTCCCCGGCCAATTTGGATCACATGACCGGAGGGATGTTGCAACGGTCGTAAGCCCCGAGTCACGTTTTTCAGTGCCGTTGCAACATTGAGCAGCCACTAAACAAAGGGTTGTATGGCGAGGACTAGCCGTATTGTGTGGCGCAAGACCTTCAAACCCCTTGCAGAAACACACCGAGAGGAGATCCCCCCCATCCGAGCAGGAGATCCATGGAGATCCACTCCCAGGTGGCGTCAGACAGCAGAAGACACGTATTTTAGCTCTGGGAAGTCGTCTCCCAGGGTGGCCCCTTATATAAACAGTTGCAGTACTCAAGCGATATGAAATGACCAGGGATTAAGGCAGTGCTTCTCAACCATGGCGGCTTTAAGTCCTGTGGACTTCAACTCCCAGAAGCCCCCAGTCCACGGGGCTTCATGCCATGCTGGCTGGGGGCTTCGGGGAGTTGAAGTCCACGGGGCTTCATGCCATGCTGGCTGGGGGCTTCTGGGAGTTGAAGTCCACGGGGCTTCATGCCATGCTGGCTGGGGGCTTCTGGGAGTTGAAGTCCACGGGGCTTCATGCCATGCTGGCTGGGGGCTTCTGGGAGTTGAAGTCCACGGGGCTTCATGCCATGCTGGCTGGGGGATCCTGGGAGTTGAAGTCCACGGGGCTTCATGCCATGCTGGCTGGGGGATTCTGGGAGTTGAAGTCCACGGGGCTTCATGCTATGCTGGCTGGGGGATCCTGGGAGTTGAAGTCCACAGGGCTTCATGCTATGCTGGCTGGGGGCTTCTGGGAGTTGAAGTCCACAGGGCTTCATGCTATGCTGACTGGGGGATTCTGGGAGTTGAAGTCCACGGGGCTTCATGCTATGCTGGCTGGGGGCTTCTGGGAGTTGAAGTCCACGGGGCTTCATGCTATGCTGGCTGGGGGATTCTGGGAGTTGAAGTCCACAGGGCTTCATGCTATGCTGGCTGGGGGCTTCTGGGAGTTGAAGTCCACAGGGCTTCATGCTATGCTGACTGGGGGATTCTGGGAGTTGAAGTCCACGGGGCTTCATGCTATGCTGGCTGGGGGCTTCTGGGAGTTGAAGTCCACGGGGCTTCATGCTATGCTGGCTGGGGGCTTCTGGGAGTTGAAGTCCACGGGACTTAACGTTGCCAAGGGTGAGAAACACAGGAGTGAGGGATGGCCTGAAGGTCCCTCCCCATTGAGGAGCTCTCTGAATCCAACCTGAAGGACTGATGGGAGGTGGGGAGGATAATGGCAAATGCACCCCCTCCTCTCTCTCTCTCTCTTTATTCCTTTTCTTTTTACACCTCCTTTCCTTCCTCTTCTGCTTCCTTCCAGGAACGGGCACCAACTCCTCTGGGCTGCTGCAGCCTTTGCTCCTTCCCGACTCCAAAGCCCCAGGTGTTTGCTTCTTGCCACCTTCCTTTTCACCTGCCTGGAGATACACCTTTGCTGCTTTTACCTTTGTCTGTCTCTCTGTCTGTCTGTCTGAATCCAGGTGGGGCAGGGAGGGGCTCATCTTGACAGATGCCGCTTGTTTTAAGGAGAAAAAATAAACTCTTCGTGTAAGGGTCACACCTGGATTAGGGGGTCTCCGAAGTTGGCAACTTGTGGACTTCAACTCCCAGAATCCCTCGGCCAGCATGCTTTAAGATGGGTGGACTTCAACTCCCAGAATTCCCTGGCCAGCATCTAAGATGGGTGGACTTCAGCTCCCAGAATCCCCTGGCCAGCATGCTCTAAGATGGGTGGACTTCAACTCCCAGAATCCCTCGGCCAGCATGCTTTAAGATGGGTGGACTATAACTCCCAGCATCCCCCAGCCAGCATGCTTTAAGATGGGTGGACTTCTACTCCCAGAATTCCCTGGCCAGCATGCTTTAAGAGGGGAGAACTTCAATTCCCAGAATTCCCTGGCCAGCATGCTTTAAGAGGGGAGGACTTCAACTCCCAGAATTCCCTGGCCAGCATCTAAGATGGGTGGACCAGCTCCCAGAATCCCCTGGCCAGCATGCTCTAAGATGGGTGGACTTCAACTCCCAGAATTCCCTGGCCAGCATGCTTTAAGATGGATGGACGTCTACTCCCAGAATCCCCTGGCCAGCATGCTCTAAGATGGGTGGACTTCAACTCCCAGAATCCCCCAGCCAGCATGCTTTAAGATGGGTGGACTTCTACTCCCAGAATTCCCTGGCCAGCATGCTTTAAGAGGGGAAAACTTCAATTCCCAGAATTCCCTGGCCAGCATGCTTTAAGAGGGGAGGACTTCAACTCCCAGAATTCCCTGGCCAGCATCTAAGATGGGTGGACCAGCTCCCAGAATCCCCTGGCCAGCATGCTCTAAGATGGGTGGACTTCAACTCCCAGAATTCCCTGGCCAGCATGCTTTAAGATGGATGGACGTCTACTCCCAGAATCCCCTGGCCAGCATGCTCTAAGATGGGTGGACTTCAACTCCCAGAATCCCCTGGCCAGCATGCTTTAAGAGGGGAGGACTTCAACTCCTAGAATTCCCTGGCCAGCATGCTCTAAGATGGGTGGACTTCAACTCCCAGAATTCCCTGGCCAGCATGCTTTAAGAGGGGAGGACTTCGACTCCCAGAATTCCCTGGCCAGCATGCTCTAAGATGAGTGGACTTCGACTCCCAGAATCCCCCAACCAGCACAGAGAGTTGAAGCCCACAAGTCTTAAAGTTACCAAATTTGGAGACCCCTCCCTGACCTGGACCAATGCAGGTAGTCCTCATCTTACGACCCCCCAATTGAGCCCACAATTTCCATTGCTAAGTGAAATACCCGTTCAGTCGAGTTTTTCCCCCTTGTACCATCTTCCTTGCCACAGTTGTTAAGTGAATCTCAGCAGTTGTCAAGTTGTTAGTATCACGGTTGTGATGACCGTCATTAAATACGAGTCAGCTGCCAAGCATCTGAATTTTGACGAGGTGACCATGAGATGACGCAATGGTCCTATGAAAAATTCACTTTTTTCCCCAAGGCGGTTGTCGCTTCCCTTGGTCTCTAAATGAACTGTTGTAAGTCGAGGACTATTGCATTTAGTAGAAAGCAAAGAGCCAGGGAAATAGTTGTGTCTTAGTTGTTGCTAGGACTGCCACATCACCTTGTGGGCCTTTTAACAGTTGTGCATCACATCACAAACGAAATTGCAGCCTCCTGGATGATCTTGTCTATTGTAGCACTGAGTGGGGCAACGGAGACTTACAGGTGGAGCTCTCCAGGGTCCTGAAATCCAGGTAGCACCTAGAGGCAGTCCCAGACTTAACGACCACAACTGAGCACCACATTTTTTGTTGCCAAGCAGGACAGTTGTGAAGTAATTTTTTTCCCACCTTGTGAGCATTTTTTGTCGAAATTGTTAAGTGAGACGCAGCGTTTAGAATATAGAGCATAGAATACTAGAGCTGGAAGGGACCTCGGAGGTCTTCTAGTCCAATCCCCTGCTGAAGCAGGAGACTCTCTCATTCAGGACAAACGGCTGTCCAGTCTCTTCTTAAAAACCTCCAGCGATGGAACATCCACAACATCTGGTGGGAAGCAGTTCCACTGGCTAATTGCTCTCACCGTCAGGAAATTTCTCTTCATTTCTAGTTCGGCGTTGTTAAATGAATCCAGCTTCCCCATTGACCTTCCTTGTCAGAAGGTCGCAAAATGGGATCACGTGACCCCATGATGATCCTTCGGCCGTCATAAACACATTGCCAAATGTTGCCGAATGTCCAAATTTTGATCAGGTGGCCATGGGGTTCTCCAGTGGTCATGCCATTTTTCCCCCACTTCAGTTCACTTAAGGACTTATGACGGTTGCAGTGGTCCCCTTTTGCGATCTTCTTGCTCTGACCTCTGACCAGGAATAAACTTAAGTGCCTCCTGCAAGCTCCACTCCCCTGTCGCTCCTCTTTTATTCCCTCTGGGAGGGGCCATCCATCGTCCACCTGTGGCCTTCCTCCCAAGTCAACCCCTGTTCTCTAGCTCTTCCCTTCGTCTGGCCATTCTGCGCATGCACACACTGGGAACAGGCTCCAGCTGTTCTTCTGCCTCCCTGATGTCCGACTCCGAAGGCAGCTGATAACTGTCAGGGGGCCCTGGCCCCCTCTCTGCCTCCGACCCAGAGCCCTCCTCAGAGCCTTCCCCAGACTCCAGGACTGGCCCAGGTTCCTCCCCAACCCTCCTCACCGTCCGAATCTGTTCCACTGGCAGGCCACGCCCCTTCTGACAAGCAATGTCAATGGGGAATCCAGAGTTACTTAACAACCCTAGTGCTAACTTAAGAACTACAGTGATTCACTTAAGAACTGTGGCAAGGAAGCTCGTCACCTGGGGTCAGAACTCCCTTAGCAACCGTCTCGCTCAGCAACAGAGATGTGGGGCTCGGTTGTGGCCGTACGTTGAGGAAGGGCAATAAACCCCCTTCCGTTGGAGGAAACCGCTGCCTGGAAATCTCTGCTCTGGCCTTCAAGCCCCCTCTCCCCCCCCCTCAAGAACAAGCTCTTCCGGGCCTCCGTGGGTTTTCCGCGCAGGGCAGGGCACCCGGTCTGTTTCCGTGACTCCGGAATGGCAGGCTGAGAAAAAGGCCGTTCTTGGTAGGGCGGGAAAGAGGAGGGGGTCCCTAGCGGTCGATGCGCGAGACTTTCTTCCTCTCTCTCCCGAAACAGGACCTGGGCATGCGCGCCATTGTGGAGGACAACAACTACATGGAAACAGGTGAGGGCACGAGGCGCAAAGGTGGGCAGTCCTGACCCAGCTCCCCGAACACCACAAAACCTCCGAAGTGAAGTCAAAGAGTCCTGTGAATTAGGAGCACCGGCAGCCCCGGCAAAAACTTTCTCCCTGACCGCAGGATAACAAGTCCGTCCGGCAGGGAGATGAATAGTTCTTTGCCCCATCTATTCATCTCCGCCCTCTGCCTTTGATCCCCAGAGTTAGGGTGGGGCTTCGCTAGCAGCAGTGGCTCTTCCGTCCCAAGGACCAGCCCATAGATTTCCACTGCTCCCCTCTCCCCTCTGCCTTCTGCATATCTGTGTGTCAGGCACTGGACCCAGCTGTTCCTCCTCTTCCTCATCAGCCACCTCCAGACCTGGGAGCTGTTGACTCTCCATCTGAGGGGTGACGGACAGCTCAGGCTCCCCCCTCCTCCTGCCCCTCCCTCCCTCTCTCTGCCAGCTGCATTCCCTTTTCCCGCTGGGAGTTCCCAGGTTGCCCTGATGCTGACCCTGACTCCCACACCTCCTCCTCTTCCTCCTCCTCCTCCTCCGATTCGGCTGCTGGCAGCCAATAGGGCACAACATGGGCGAAGTTTTAGGGTGGGCGAGGCTCGGAAGCCCTCCCTGCCATCGGCCATGCTTTATTCCCCTTGGATGGCGGCATCCAAGCCCGGTTCTTGACTACAGCTAGTCCCTGGCTCTCGATTGTTCGTTTAACAACGGTTCAGAGGTGCGACAAGGCCGGGGGGGGGGCAGAAAGGGGGACTTGGAACGGAATGGGACAGAGTTCGAAGGGGCCTTGGAGGTCTTCTAGTCCAACCCCCCTTGCTCTGTCGGGAGACCCTCCACCCTTTCAGGCGAATGGCGGAGGAGCCCATGGGGAATTCTGAATTCTAGGTAGGGGGTGTCGAATGGGCCTGCTTGGGAGCCCCCCTCCCCCCCCATTAATCTCTCTTTGGCGGTTCCCAGGCTACATTACGAAGTCCATGCCCAACAGCACCGGAGGTTACACCAAGGACTCTCCTGCCCCAGAGAGGTGAGTAACCAGGGTTGCCCTCTTCAGGTGGGCGTCTTCGAACCCCTGAGCCGAGAATTCGGCACGGGGGCAGGGATTTGAGGGGCTACTTTCTCCTCTTCTGCCCTGTTGAATTGCAGCCCAGGGAAGTCAAGAGCTGCGAAATACGGGTAGTCCTCGACTTACGGCCACCGTTGAGCCCCAGATTTTGGTTGCTAACTGAGATGGTTCTTAAATTGTTCCATTTTGCGACCTTTCCTGCCACCGTTGTTAAGCGAATCACCGCGGGCGTTCAGGTAGTAACCCGGTTGTTGAGTGAACCCGGCTTCCCCCTTTGACTTTAGTTGCCGGACGGTCGCAAAAGGGGATCGCGTGACCCCAGGGGGACGCTGCCCACCGTCGTAAACGTGAGTCGGTTGCCGCACGTCTCGAATTTTGATCCAGGGAGCCCGGGAACGCTGCAACGGTCGTTAAATGTGAAAAAGCAGCCAGGTCACTTCTTTCAGTGCTGCTGCGGGTTCGAACGGTCGTAATGGTTGTAAGCCGAGGACTACCTGTAAAGCAGGCGGGAGACGAATGCCCTTGAGGGAGGGAGAGAGAGATGGGCAGATGGAGACGGAGGGAGGGAGGGATTCTCCCAGGACTTCTTCTTTGGGAAAAGGGGGTGGCAGGTGGAACTCCTTGCCACCAGGTGCCTCTAAAGCGGGTTTCAGGGCCATCCATGGAAGCAGAAAGAGCCAAGCTGGTGGATGAACCTTGTTGAGATGCCTGTCAAACATCAGGGAAGGAGGCAATGGCCGTCCTCCTTCCTCTGAGTGGGGAGTCTTGAACTCAGCTCCCTAGGCCGGGGAAGGGGAGGCCGTGGGGGGACGGGAGGCTCCCTGTAACCGTCTTCCCCTTGCAGGGGTCTCAAGGGGCAGCCAGGCTACCCGGTGCCTCTGCAGACGGATGCCAACCTGCGCCTGCACCTGGCCGAGCGGGAACAGGCCCTGCTGGCTTCCCAGGAGACCATCCAGGTGAGGGCAGGGGGCATCCCGTCCAGCACCCACTGATGGGGGGGGGGGCTTGACTCAGCCACCTCCCGCTTCCTCACCCTTGGCGAGGGCAGAGTCTTCCCGTGGTCTCTGCAGGGGAAATCCGAAGCTTTGCCAAGAGAGGGAGAGAAAGTGACGGGAGGGAGGGAGAGGTGGGTCTAGTGGTTAAGGCATAGAAGAGAAGAGGAATAGAATAGAATAGAGTAGAGTAGAGTAGAGTAGAGTAGAGTAGAGTAGAGTAGAGTAGAGTAGAGTAGAGTAGAATAGGAATAATATAGAATAGAATAGAATAGAATAGAATGGAATGGAATGGAATGGAATGGAAGGGAAGGGAAGGGAAGGGAAGGGAAGGGAAGAGGAATGGAATGGAATGGAATGGAATGGAATGGAATGGAATGGAATGGAATGGAATGGAATGGAATGGAATGGAATAGAATAGAATAGAATAGAATAGGAATAATATAGAAGAGAATAGAATAGAATAGAATAGAAGAAAAGAGAAGAGAAGAGAAGAGGAATGGAATGGAATAGAATAGAATAGAATAGGAATATAGAAGAGAATAGAAGAGAAGAGGAATGGAATAGAATAGAATAGAATAGAATAGAATAGAATATCAGAAATACAATAGAGAAGAGAAAATAGAATGAAATAGAATAGAACACAACAGAACAGAAATAGAATAGAATATAGAATACAGAGAAAGTAGAATGAAATAGAATAGAACAGAGCAGAGCAGAGAAGAAAACAGAACAGAACAGGAATAGAATAATAGAATAGAAATATGGAATAGAATAGAAACAGAACAACAGAATAGGCGAGAACAGCAGAGAATGGAAGGGACCTTAGAGGTCTCCTAGTCCAACCCCTCTGCTCAGCCAAGGCCCTCCTCTACGACCGTCTCTCCTCTCAGATTCTGCAGATGAAGATCCGCCGCCTGGAGCACCTGCTGCACCTGAAGAACGTCCGGATCGACGATCTCTCCCGGCGGCTGCAGCAGGCGGAGCCCAAGCAGAAGTGAAGCCCCCCAACCCCCCCACCCAGCTGTGGTTCTCCAGACCGTTTCCAACCATGCCGGGCTCCACCCCCCCCCAGCCCCCCCCGCTTCTCTTTGCAGTCCTCCAGCCCGGCTGAGAGGTTGGGAGGAGGATGAGCCTCCGCGGAGACCTTCTCCTTCCAAAGGGCAACCTTCGCCCGGCCAGCGCCCCAGCCCAGCCCAGCGGAGGCCGGCCAAGCTCAGTGGGCCACGTCCAGGAGAATCCAGGCCCCGTCCCCAGGCCCCGTCCTGCCTGCCTCCTGGAGGAAAAGTCCTCCTGCTTGTATCTCCAGCCAATCAGGCAAGGAGCCCCCCATAAGAGTGGCTAGGGGCTTCCTGGCATCCAAGGAGGACATCAGGAAGGGTAGCATCCTTAGCCGGCCTTTCCCCAGATTTGGCTCAGTTGGGAGGCCAGAGGTTGGCTTGGAATCTCAGCCTCCTCCTCTTCCTCCTCCCCCCCCCCCTTTCTAGCACTGATGATGTTAGCTAGTTGGGTCATGAAACATCTACAGGAAAACAACCAAGTTCATAGAGACCCAAGGACCCCACAATCCTCCTCCTCTCCCTCCCCCCTTTTCTTCTGAAGTTTAGGCTCCTTCCAAGCTACCTTATTTGCGGTTCTCCTTTGCGGATGTCTCCGGAAGAGCGAAGAAGCCCTCCAGGATGGCTGAGGATGGAGTTATGGGCAGCCAGGGGGGGGCCACAGAGTTGGTCCCTTTCAAGACGAACTCTTGAGCTCCATCTAAGGGAGGAAAATCCTGGGTGGGGGAGAGGCATAGTGTTCCTCTCCAGGAAATGCCCCACCCAGCTAATACAAGGATTCAGGAATGGCCTCCTCCAGTGGGTTGAGGGTCCCCCTACCGTTCCAAGTGGCTTCTGGCCAGGAGGCGATTTCTAGATTCCCTCTTGTCCCTTCCCCACCATCAGACCCCCGAGCCGGTCTCATGGCTAGCCCCACTCCCCCAGTTCCAGCTGGGGGATGCCTGCAGGAGGCATCTCCTGGGCTTTCCTTCTGGAGTCTATCAAGGTGGGCTTCAAAGCTTTTGAGTGACCTCTGCTGATCCTGCATCGCACCATCCCTGGCACAAACCCAATGGACCAGAACAACCCACCCACCCCAATCCCCGTCCTGGCTTCCCAGCGAGCGGGTGTCTTGTGAAGACACAGATTGAGGGTGCGTTGCGTGTGGCCATCAGATGAATCAAGGCAAGTCCCAGAGAAGATGCTGTTGGCCCCCCAATTCCCCTCTGCAGAGCTCCGGAGCAACATGGGGGGGGGGGTGAGGCTGCCCGTTTGAGGTTTAAGCATCGCTTTTGAGCCTAAGTGTGGTTTTTCAGGCGCCCAAATTCACACCGTGTGGCTCTTTTGATCAGCGCCGTGGCTAGGAGATGACCTCCGAAGATCTGGCTCTCCTTTTCTTTGCCTCCCCTTTCGCTGAATCTGCAAGAGACAAGGAGGTGGTCCCTTCCATCTCCACCTTGAAACCTAGAGCAGAAGTTTGTGTCTCTGCGAAGTGTGTGTGGGTGCAGTAGTGGACAGAATGGTCCAACATCTGGACCATTAAAAGTGCCTTTGAACACAAGCCTTTGACCCAGGCTCCGTTGGTCATTTAGGAGGACGTTCTGGGTAGGGAAGGCCAACCTTGCTTTGATCTTTTCATCTCGCTTCTCCTCCTGCTTCCCAAAGACCTCCCCCCCCACACACACACACACGCTGAGGAACTCATCAACCTAGTTGAGGAGCTTCTCCAACAGGAAGGGACGTTCTCACGTCATCCTGGCACTTTCCAGAGGACAACTTTGAGGTGCCAGCACGGAGGCGTCAACGTTCACACAGGGGTTGTTGTTGTTGTTGTCGCTGCACAGGAAGAGAAGGTGTTCATGTGTGTGTGGGAGACCTTGGAAGAGTGGAGATAATAGTCCATCTTCCTCCTCCAATCCCAAACTTTAACTTGGAGAATTGGGGCGTCCTGGGGAAGGAGCTGAGAATGAAGCCACTCGCTATGGGGGTCTCTGCAAGGATGAAAGGAGAAGGGGGGGGTCAACATCTACTGGAGCTCCGAATCATCCCTCAAAGCAGGATTAGCAAAGATCTAACAAGGGGTGTCCCTCTGGTCCCTTGTAGGACGTAGCTCCGTAGGACCTCCGATGGTCGTCGTTTTCAGATTGCCCCATGATTTCCTCCCGGGGTGCTGGAGCCCTCCCCACCTCTGCGCGAGTCTAGTGCCTCCCACGCACATTGGCTTCCACCAGGATCTCCCGTGGATCCCTGTGGCTTAATTCTGCCCATGGCTCCCACGTGGCCCTGCAAGGAAGCATCTCCAGATGCCTTCAACAGACTTCAGGGGCGTTTCTTGGCCCGGTGTCGGTTTTTAGGGGTTGCCATGCGCCTCCCAGGGTTTGGTTATCACCCCTTGGCCTTCGGGGGCCAGGCCAAGCTTTGGGTGACTTCTGGGGGTCCCTGCCTCTCTTCCGGTGACCTTTGCCTGCAGTGGGACGGACCGGGGATCTCGAAACAGGCTGGATACTACCAATCTCCTGCCAGCCTGTTTGGGTAAAGAAGAAAGAGTGCAGGCTATGTCTTGAGAAAGGCACCGGCTCAGGCTTCTAAATGCTCATTTATCCCGGCTAAGCTACTCCGGGGAGATTTATTGGGGGTGGGTGGGTGGGGGGCTGTCTTGAGCTTCGGCGCGTGCCAGAAAACAAAAGATAAACATAACCCAGAGGGTGCAATGCCCAGAATTGGACAGCAGGGGGCAGCATTGTCTCGGTTTACCCAATGGCATAACTTCTTAGCAATGAAGCTACGGGGCCAATTAGCGGCTTTGGGGGAGGGCAGCGCTATTTTTCTGTAGGGTCGCGCGGCTTCCTTCTCTAAAGATACATTTCTGTCTGCTTTTCAGCATTAAAGACTTTCATCCTCCCTTCCGTCTCTCTTTTTTGTGTGATTGTAGATAAGTGGAATAAAACAGAATAACAAGAATTGTTATAAAGAAGGACCAGGGGAGACAGGATAGCAGCCTTCCAATATCTCCAATGCCCCAAAGAAGAGGGAGTCAAGCTATTCTCCAAGGCACCTGGGGGCAGAACAAGAAGCAATGGGTGGAAACTAATCAAGGAGAGAAGCAACCTAGAAGTGAGGAGGAATTTCCTGACAGTTGGAACAATGAATCAGTGGAACAGAAGTTGCCTCCAGAAGTTGTGAAGGCCCCAACACTGGAAGTCTTCAAGAAGATGTTGGATAGCCGTTTGTCTGAAGTGGTATAGGGTTTCCTACCCAGGCAGGGAGTTGGACTAGATGACCTCCAAGGTCCCTTCCAACTCTGCTATCGTATTATAAAAATTGGAAGGCACCTTGGAGGTCTTCTAGTCCAACCCACTGCATGAGCAGGAGACCTTCAAAGCAGGCGTTCCAGACAAATGGCTCTCCAGTCTCTTCTTAGCCTCCAGTGAGGGAGCAGCCACAACCTCTGGGGGCAAGTTGTTCCACTGGCTAATTGTTCTGATGGGAAGTTTCTCCTTAGTTCTAGCTGGCTTCTCTCCTTGGTTAGTTTCCCTCTGTTATTCCCATTCTGCCTTCAGGTGCTTTGGAGAATAGCTCGAGGTCTTCTAGTCCAGCCCCTTGCTCAGGCAGGAGACCCTCTACTATTTCAGACCAATGGCTATCCAACATCTTCTTCCAGTGTTGGGGCATTCACAACTTCTGGAGGCAACTTCTGTTCCACTGATTAATTGTTCTCACTGTCAGGAAATTTCTCCTCAGTTCTAAGTTGCTTCTCTCCTTGATTAGTTTCCACCCATTGCTTCTTCTCCTGCCTTCAGGGGCTTTGGAGAATAGCTTGACTCCCTCTTCTTTGGGGCAACCCCTCAAGTATTGGAAGACCCCTACCCTGTCCCCCCTAGTCCTCCTTTTCATCAAATTAGGCATACCCAATTCAGTGGTGGGATGCAAATAATTTAACAGCCAGTTCTCTGCGCTAATGACCAGCTGGGTAGGCGGAGCTCAGTGGTCATGTGACTGGGTGGGCATGGCCAACTCAACGTCACTCAGGTGGATGGGGGCTTCGCATTAGCTGGCGCAGTGTCATAAGGGTTAACCAGAGAGGCAGTTTCTGTAAGCAGGGCAATAAAGATGAGGCTAGAAACAACACCAGGATGTTCCCTTCCTTACCGCAGGGGTCTCCAACCTTTGCAACTTTAAGTCTGAAGGACTTCAGCTCCCAGAATTCTCCAGCCAGCAAAGCTGTCAGTGTCAGGGCCTGGGCCAGGGGTCCCCAACCTTTGCAACTTTAAGTCTGAAGGACTTCAGCTCCCAGACTTCTGCAGCCAGCAAAGCTGTCAGTGTCAAGGCCTGGGCCAGGGGTCTCCAACCTTTGCAACTTTAAGTCTGAAGGACTTCAGCTCCCAGACTTCTGCAGCCAGCAAAGCTGTCAGTGTCAGGGCCTGGGCCAGGGGTCTCCAACCTTTGCAACTTTAAGTCTGAAGGACTTCAGCTCCCAGACTTCTGCAGCCAGTAAAGCTGTCAGTGTCAGGGCCTGGGCCAGGGGTCTCCAACCTTTGCAACTTTAAGTCTGAAGGACTTCAGGTCCCAGACTTCTCCAGCCAGCTTTGCTGGCGGGAGAAGTCTGGGAGCTGAAGTCCTTCAGACTTAAAGTTGCAAAGGTTGGAGACCTCTGCCTTATCGGATTAGCCCCGTAAAGTGGGGGGAAACCAAAATGAGATATCTTCCCACAACCGGTTCTCTGAAACCGCTTAGAAAGTTAACAGCCGGTTCTCGCAAATCGGTGCGAAGCAGCTGAATCCCACCACTGACCCAATTCCAGCCGCCGCTCTTCATATGTGCAATGTCCAATTTGCATCCACTCCGTGTGTGTGCGTCGAAACATTCCTTGAAATGTTCCCCCCTCCCCTTCCCCCACCCCCATGTGCTCTTTTCAATCCTGCGTCCATCTGTTGAGCTAATGGACCAGGATCCCTCATGACCTCCCACAGCCTGAAAGCATCTATTCTGAGTAATACGCCCGAATGAGGAGACTGGAGGCTTAAACATACGGTTGCAGGAACTGGGGATGTCTAGTTTAAGGAACAGGAGGACACGAGAGCAGCCTTCCAGTATTGGAGGGGCTGCCCCCAAGAAGAAGGAAGGGTTCAAGCTCTTCTCCAAAGCCCCTGAAAACAGGAGAAGAAGCAAGATGGAAGCTCATCAAGGAGAGAAGCAACCTGGAATTAAGAAGAAAGGGAGGACAATCAACATGTGGAACGGAAGTTGTGGGGGCTCCATCACTGGAGGCTTTTAAGAAGAGCCTGGACAGCCTCTTGCCTGAAATGGTAGAAGGTCTCCTGCTTGATCAGGGGGCTGGACTAGAAGACAAGATCCAAGAACGGTTGCAGGAATGTCTGGGCATGTCTAGTTGAATGAAAAGAAGGACCAGGGAAGACAGGATAGCAGCCTTCCAGTATCTCAGGGGCGGCCCCCAAAGAAGAGGGAGTCAAGCTATTCTCCAAGGCACCTGAAGGCAGGACAAGAAGCCACGGATGGAAACTAATCAAGGAGAGAAGCAGCCTAGAACTGAGGAGGAATTTCCTGACAGTGAGAACAATTAATCAGTGGAACAGAAATTGCATCCAGAAGTTGTGAATGCCCCAACACTGGAAGACTTTAAGAAGATGCTGGGTAGCCATTTGTCTGAAACAGTATAGGGCTTCCTGCCTATGCAGGGGGGTTGGACTAGAAGACCTCCAAGGTCTCTTCCAACTCTTGTCTCCTATGGAGGCTAAAAGATGGTTGCAGGAACTGGGCATGTCTAGTTTAATGAAAAAGAAGGACCAGGGGAGACATGATAGCAGCCTTCCAGTATCTGAGGGGCTTCCCCAAAGAAGAGTGAGTCAAGCTATTCTCCAAGGCACCTGAGGGTAGAACAAGAAGCAATGGGTGGAAACTAATCAAGGAGAGAAGCAACTTAGAACTGAGGAGGAATTTCCTGACAGTTGGAACAATCAATCAGTGGAGCAGAAGTTGCCTCCAGAAGTTGTGAAGGCCCCAACACTGGAAGTCTTTAAGAGGATGTTGGAGAGCCATTGGTCTGAAACGGTATAGGGCTTCCTGCCTAGGCAGAGGGTTGGACTTGAAGACCTCCAAGGTCCCTTCCGCTATTGTATTGTATTGTAAGATCCCTTCCAACTCTGATCTTCTGTATACTGTAAAAGACAAAGACTTTTTTTAAGCAGAGACTGGACAGCAATTTGTGTGAAATGTTTTAAGGTCTCCTGCTCAAGCAGGGGGTTGGACTAGAAGACCTCCAAGGCCCCTCCCAGCTCTATTATTCTCTTATTCTTGTCGGAGAGATGGAACGCACCACTGTGAACATTAAACCCTTCCCAGAAATAGCCTTTGTTATTGAAGGGAAGTTTACGTTTTCCTCTCGACTCCTCTGTCTCGCTAAGGACACCAACGTGGAAGCAGGAAACCATCTGGAAGGCATTGAAGGGGAAGAGCAGTTTCTTTGGAAGGGGCCACAATTCCCTCTGGTGCCCCGCAGAGCACCTCCAATTGCCTGGCGTCAGATTACAAGTGGGAGCATCCGGAAATCCAGTTCCTTGCCCATCTGTGGCCGTGGGCAGACTCCCGCGGCAAAACCTCATCCTGAAATAGGGCCAATTAAGCCCGTCCCACCCACTCACCCGCCCCCCCCCCAGAAAAAACGAAATATGCAGGCAAAGCAAGGGCATCCGCCTGGCAAGCCAATGTAGGTTACTCCGCTCAGTTGCGTTTCCACGTAGCTACCGTAGGAAGTTTAAAATACCACCTAGAAAAATGAAATATCCCGGGATATATTGAAAAAGGCAGGATATTATATTTTCCCTGGATCAGAAATGGAAATAAACATGTTTTTAGGCAGGAAGCAGGCTCAATCTCTTCATAGCCCCCACCTTTGTCAATGGGCCATTAAAAGGCCTGGGCCAGTCTACTCTACATAGCAAAGATCCTCCCCTTTCAGCTCCAGGGTGATGGGATTAAGGCATGAGGGTCTTAGCCCTTGACCCCTCTCCCCACAGGACACCTGGGAAGAAGCCAGGCTCAACCAAAGGTGGACTCAAAGCCCAGCCTAGAGAGCTGCCCCCTACATGCCCCCATGGGAGTCTGACCATCAATCAGAAGACCAAGATCAAAGGGCAGAGAGGGCAGAAAACCAGGGACTTTCAGCATCTCAATCTCTCTTTCCTTCTTCTTCTCCCAACATCTGGAAGCATCTGATGATCCCCCTTTCCTGTTCAGGAGCTCCTGTCCACCCTTTAACCATCTTTCCCAGCAGCCTCCATGTCTCCAGTGGCATTTCCCCTCACTTGGAGCTGAACCCAGGTGGACGTTCCTTCCAACACTACCTACGGCTGTGAAAAGTCGGGCCGTAAAGAAGCAAACCAAAACGAAATTCAAGGGCGACAAAAGCGAGGGTCTGCATTGAGGCAAGAAAACCCCCAATGCTCAGGTCCTGGACAGGTGCGGTTACCTGGCTGAAGAGCAGCAACCAGAAGAGAGGATCTTGGAGACCATCACTTAAGTATGAGCCAGCCGTGCGGGGCATTTTCCTCCCTCCGTGTTTCCCCTTCCTTCCTTCCCTTCCTCCCTTTCTCCTGTCCTTCCTTCCTTCCTTCCTCTCCTCCCTCTTGTTCTTTCTTTCCTTCCTTTCATTTTCCTCTCTCCATGTTTCTCCTCCCTTCCCCCTCCCTCCCTCCCTTTCTTCTGTCCTTCCTTCCTTCCTTCCTTCTTTCCTTCCTTCCTTCCTTCCTTTCTCCTACTCTCCCTCCCTTTCTCCTATCCCCCCTTCCTCTCTTTCTCCTGTCCTTCCTCCCTCCCTCCCTCTTGTTCTTTCTTTCCTTCCTTTCATTTTCCTCTCTCCGTGTTTCTCCTCCCTTCCTCCTTCCCTCCCTCCCTCCCTCCTGTCCTTCCTTCCTTCCTTCCTTCCTTCCTTCCTTCCTTCCTTCATTCCTTCCTTCCTCCCTCCTATCCTCCCTCCTTCCCTCTCTCCTGTCATTCCTTTTCTTCCCTCCCTTTCTCCCTTCCTCCCCTCTTCCTTCCTTTGTTCCTGTCTTCCCCCCTTCCTTCTTTTTCTCTTTTGCTTCCTACCTTCCGCCTCCTTTTTCCCCTTCCTCCTTTCCTTTGCCCCACCTTCTTCCACCAAGCACAGGTGCTGCCTACGTAACCTTCCCCCCTTACGGCCGTATTCTTGAGTTTTAAACGCTTGGCTGCAAACGGCTTCCATCTTTTGCAATAACAGGAAGCGGAAAAAAGCTTTCGGAAACAGCCGTAAGTCAATAGCACAACCGGGGAGATGGGGGGGAGAAGCAGGCCCCGAGGCTGCCTCCCTCCCTCCCTCCCCACCCCTCCGGCCCAGCCCTGAGCAAGGAGGAACCGCAGGGAAGGCCCCAGCTCTGTATGCAATTGAGCCTGCCAATACAAGGGAATATTGGGAGCTCAGGATGGCAATGAGTCCTTGGTGCCCCCTTGCTTCTTTTCTTGCAGGCGTTTCTTGACCAAACTAGGGAACGTCCTCAGTGCTAAGAGGAAGGGGCGTTTGCAGAGTGCAGGGCAGGAGAACGAGGGGGATTGTGGACTCATTATTGTTCCCTGAGCTTGCTGGTTTTCCCAGACTTTCTCCAACTAGGAGACATCCTCAGTGCTAGAAAGGAATGGGATTTGCAAGGAAGAGGAGGAGGAGGAGGAAGGCTCTAGGCCAGAGGTCCCCAACTTGGCAACGTTAAGACTTGTGGACTTCAACTCCCAGAATTCTCCAGCCAGCAGAGCTGGCTGGAGAATTCTGGGAGTTGAAGTCCACAAGTCTTAAGGTTGCCCAGTTTGGGGACCTCTGGCCCAGGCCCTTGGTGCTCTCTAAACTTGGTGGTTTTCTCGCAGCTGTTTCATGACCAAATTATGTAACATCATCAGTGCTACCGGGAGGAGTGGGCTTTGCAGGGTAGATGAGGATGACTATGGGATTCTTGGTGCTTCCCAAACTTGATGGTTTTCTTGTGGACCTTTCATGGCCAAACTATGTAACCTCATCCAGGCTCGAAGGGAGGGAGGTTTGCAGAGAGGGAGGGGAGGACTATGGGGGTCCTTGGTGCTCCCTGAATGTGGTTATTTTCTCGCAAGACATTTCATGACCAAACTAGGGAACATCATCAGTGCTAAGAAGGAGTGGGTTTTGCGGAGTGCAGGACAAGGAGTGGAGGAGGGATCCTTGGTGTTCCCTGAACTGGGTGGTTTTCTTGCAGACGTCTCATGACCCAACTAGGGAACATCCTCAGGGCTGGAAGGGAGAGGGGTTTGCAGAGAGTAGGAAGGGAAGCACTGTGGGATCCTCTAAGCTTGGTGGTTTTCTTGCAGACGTCTCGTGACCCAGCAAGGAAACATCATCCGTGCTAGAAGGGAGAGGAGGAGGAGGAGGAGGATTAGGGTCCTTAGTCCTCTCTGAACTTGGTGGTTTCCTTGCAGACGCCTCGTGACCCAACTAGGTAACATCATCCGTGCTACAAGGGAGGAGGAGGATTGTGGAGTCCTCTAAGCTTGGTGGTTTCCTTGCAGACGTCTCGTGACCCAGCTAGGGAACGCCATCAGGGCTACCGAAGGAGAAAAGCCCCCCAGGGGTGGGGGAAAGGCCAGCCTTGGGGAGCGGTGGGAGGGTGGGAGAGGAAGGTCACCTGTGTGCCCCCCTCCCCGCAAACCCAACGCAACCCCCCCCCTCCCCTCTTTGCAAGGCGCCCGGCCAGTGCGGGGCGCTCGAGGCGGCGCAGCGCCAACTCCCGGCCGCGCGCCGCCCTTGCAACAGCCGCTCCCCTTCGCGGCCTCCCATTGGCTGCGCCTCCCGCCCTCGGCCACGCCCCCCAGCGCCCCCCCCCCCGACGAAGCCCCGCCTCTCCCCCTTCCTCCAATCCGAAGACGCGAGGGCGGCGGTCTCTTTGTTGCAGCGACCAATGGGGATCGGGGGGGCGGGGCGTCGACTCCCCTGCGGAGCCACCGCGGCCGCGGCTGCCCGGAGTCCCCGCGCCAGGCTCGGCAGCGGCGGCGGAGACGGTCCTTCTCTCGGCGGGCTCGGCTCTTTCCTTTCCCCCGCTGCAGCCAGGTGAGTCCAGCCCTCCGGCCGCCGCTTCCCTCCCTCCCTCCCTCCCTCCCCCGCGGACCCCAGACGGGGGACTACAAGGCCCATCACTCCCAGCCGCCCCGTTGAGCGGACCGTTGGGGTGGGGAGCGCTGGCTTCCCGCGGTTAAACTCCCGGCTGTGTGTGTGTGTTGTGCGAGGCGGGGGGTGTCTCTCTCGTCCCCTCCTTCCTCTGCTTGCGCCCGGGATCGCCGCGTGGTGCGCCGTCCTTCCCCCTCCTCCAGTGCAGCTGCCTTCCCCCCCCCGCTCCTTTGCAGAGCCCTCTTCCCCCCCCCCCCCAGCCCTCCTTTTGCAGCCTCTTCGGCTTTGGGGAGTTCTGCCTTGGGGAGGGGCGGGGGGAGCCCTGGGTTAATTGTGGGGGAGGGGGGGTGTCAAGGGAGCCCCCTTTGTCCTGCCCCCCCTCCCAACCTGCAATCGCAGCTTCCCCCGGGCAAAAGGTGGGGGAGCCACAGCCTCTCCACCACCCCCCCCCCAAACAAAGCTTGGTGCATTGATGCAGCACGGGGGGGGGGCGATTTAAATTCCCTCTCTGGACGACCCCTCCTCCCCTGCAGCCCCCTTCTTCTGGGTTGCAGAATAGACATTGTGTGTGTGTTGCGCGTTTTGTGCTGATAAATAAATAAAGGGAGACTAGTATAGATCTATTTCGAGCTATTTAGCTCTCCTCAGCTAGCCATACCCTGACTGGGATTCGAACCAGGGAAGTATTACATGGGAGGCAGTTGTAATTGCCACTAGACTACTGGTTCTTATCCTGATGAGCTGAGCCATGTATGTATGTATGTATGTATGTATGTATGTATGTATATGCATTTGTATATATATCAATCTATCTATTCAATCTTTATCTATTCCATCTATCTATTCTTTCGTTATCTATTCAATCCATCTATTCAATCCATCTATTCTATCTATCTATCTATCTATCTATCTATCTATCTATCTACCTACCTACCTACCTACCTACCTACCTACCTACCTACCTACCTACCTACCTACCTATCTATCTATCTATCTATCTATCTATCTATCTATCTATCTATCCAATCTATGTATTCTATCTATCTATCTATCTCTCTCTCTCTCTCTCTCTCTCTCTCTCTATCTATCTATCTATCTATCTATCTATCCAATCTATGTATTCTATCTATCTATCTATCTATCTATCTATCTATCTATCTATCTATCTATCTATCTATCTATCTATCTATCTATCTATCTATTCAATCTATTCAATCTATGTAATCTATCTATCCTATCTATCTATCCAATCTATGTATTCTATATCTACCTATATCTATCTATCTATCCACCCATCCATCTATTCAATGTATCTACCATTGGGACAGATGGCTGAATGATGGGCAGACTTGGCTGTGCCCTTGACTGATTTTTTTGGAGGGGGCCACTGTTAAAAAAAACCCAAGCCCCCTCCCCACCGCCTTTCCCAATCATCCCCTCGGCCTTCTTGGCGCCAGGGTGAGGGGCTTCTTGGCAGCCCCTCCGATGCCCAGGGGAACGACCGGGCTGTCTTCCGCAAAGCTGGCACTACAACACCCATCCTGCCCTGCCGGGGTGACCCAGGACTGCCCAGGGTGATGGGTGGGGGGGTTGGGGAGGTAGATTAAAGGAGTAGATCACAACTTTGGCCCACCTGGGGGAGCGTTTCCATATCGGGCGAGGGGGAAGGTTTTGTGGCTTATTGATTTATGCCCTGCCTTTTACTATTTGGATAAATAATTCTAGGTGGCAATTTCCACCAATTTTCCCCATAACAACAACCCTGTGAGGTGGCTTGGACCGAGAGAGAGAGAGAGAGGGCGGGGGGACTGGCCCAAGATCACCCAGCTGACTTTGGTGTCTAACGTGGGACAGGTCGCCTGGTGATTGGCATTGGAGTTGCTCAGCCGGTTTTCTTGCCTAAGGTGGGATTAGAACTCATTTCTCTAAACACAGAATAGAGCTGGAAGGGACCTTGGAGGCCTTCTATGCTCATTTTATACTATAATGCAGGGGTCTCCAACCTTTGCAACTTTTAAGTCTGAAGGACTTCAGCTCCCAGACTTCTCCAGCCAGCAAAGCTGTCAGTGTCAGGGCCTGGGCCAGGGGTCTCCAACCTTTGCAACTTTAAGTCTGAAGGACTTCAGCTCCCAGACTTCTCCAGCCAGCAAAGCTGTCAGTGTCAGGGCCTGGGCCAGGGGTCTCCAACCTTTGCAACTTTAAGTCTGAAGGACTTCAGCTCCCAGAATTCTCCAGCCAGCAAAGCTGTCAGTGTCAGGGCCTGGGCCAGGGGTCTCCAACCTTTGCAACTTTAAGTCTGAAGGACTTCAGCTCCCAGAATTCTCCAGCCAGCAAAGCTGTCAGTGTCAGGGCCTGGGCCAGGGGTCTCCAACCTTTGCAACTTTAAGTCTGAAGGACTTCAGCTCCCAGACTTCTCCAGCCAGCAAAGCTGGCTGGAGATGTCTGGGAGCTGAAGTCCTTCAAAGTTGCAAAGGTTGGACACCCCTGCTATAATGTATATAATGAACTATATACTATTTCAGGTAGTCTAGTCTAGCCTACTCTCTTCTTAAAAACCTCCAGGGATTTTTATTTTTATTTATTATTGTATTGTATTGTATTTTATTTTATCTCATTTTATTTTATTATTGTGTTATTTCATTTCATGATTGTACTGTGCTGTATTATTTCAATTCAGCATTTTATTACTTTGTTTTATTTCATTTTTTACATTTTCTTACGGTATTATTTCCGTTCATGATTGTACTGTATTTCATTTCACCGCACATTATTTCATCATTTTATTTTATTATTTCATGTATTTTTACTGTATTCATTTATTTTATTTGTATTTTTTTATTTTTTTATATTATTTTATTTTGTTTATATTATTTTATCTCGTTACATTATTTTATTTTCTTATGGTATTATTTCCGTTCATTATTTTATTGTATGTAGTTTCAGTTCGTCGTGTATTATTTCATCATTTTATTTTATTATTTCATGTATTTTTTATTTTATTTATTTATTTATATTTTATTATTTTATTTAATTCATAGGCCTCACCTTCAAGCGACTGGGGGGTGCCATTTCCTTTGCAGCTTTGGCACCTGGCATTGGGCTGTCCCCAACCTGGGGTCTTCAAGAGCCTCCCCCCCCCCCTATGAAAACAGCCAGGTCCCTGGGAAAGCCCTCCCTCCAGTGGTGGCCACTGCCTTATCTTGTGAGGTTGAGTTCCCCAGGCGAATTATCTTTCCTGTTCTCTGTCTCTTCCCCATGGGTGTTTTTGACCTTTCTCCCAATCCAGGCCAGGTTGGATGTCCTCAAGGGTGCCCTTCCTCTCCCTTCTGCCCAGGAGTAGTAATTGAGTAGTAGAGAATTGGAGGTTGAGAGATAACCGTGGGGATGATCTCGTGGGAGCTGCTTCGTGGAACGGAAGACGTTGCCTGGGGAAACAGGGGTCCCGAACTCTCTGAGGGACCCTTCACATTTCCCCAAAGGACCAAGGAAGCAGAAGGGGCGGTCACACGGGTGTGGTGCGGCCTGCTTCAACACGCATCAAGCATGGAGGTGGCCTCGTCTACCTATGGGGAGCTTCTGCCCCAGGGTGGAAGGATGTTCTTCATTTCTATGTTGATGTCTCTGGAGCTCCTTCGTCCTCCAGGTGGTTCCCCAACCCCAAAAGGCATCTTCCTTGGTGGGTTTCTTTTTTCCCAAAAAAGGTTTCGCTTCTCACCCAGGAAGCTTCTTCAGTTCTGGGTTAGGGTTGAACTGAAGAAGGTTCTTGGGTGAGAAGGGAAATGTCTTCCAAGAAAAACCCAGAAAGCCCAGTGGCCTCTTGAAAAAAAAAGCCCCCTTGAGACAACCAGGAGACCTGGATGGCGGAGAATCTCCATAGACTTTCTTGGTGGTTTTTTTTCTCGAAAAGGTTTCGCTTCTCACCCAGGAGGCTTCTTCAGTTCTGGGTTAAGGTTGAACTGAGAAAGCTTTTTGGATGAGAAGGGAAATATTTTCAAAAAAACAAAGCCCAAGAAGATCCGGTTGCTTTTGGAGAAGCACCTTCGGGATATTTATACACAGGGGGTCCTCAACTTACAACGGTTCATTTAGTGACCATTCATAGTTCCCAACGGCACTGGAAAAAAAGGGACTCGGGGCCATGTTTCACACCTACGACCGTTGCCGCAACCGGCTCCGATTTACGACGGTCGCAGAGCCCCGGGGGTCACGTGGTCCCCTATTTGCGACCTTCCGGCAAGCAAAGCCAGTGAGGGGAAACCAGATACACTTAAGCTGCTAACTTCACAACTGCAGGGATTCACTTAACAACGGTGACAAGAAAGGTCGTAAAACAGAGCGAAACGTAGTAACTGTCTCGCTCGTCGTTGGGCATCACAGGGTGAGCAGGAATAGTAAATGTTTTTTTGGTGGGGGGGGTTCACAGTGATTGGTCGATTTGGCGTGGGGGGGGGGGCTGTTCCGAATTCCCAGAGCCTGGACTTGCGTGCCAGGGGATTCTTTCCGTCTGGGCTCAGCCTTTGGCACACCGGGCACCGGTTCCCCTTTGCGGCCGGAAAAGGTCGGCTGCAGGAGCCCAGGGGGGAGGGGGGCGCTGGGGGGGGGGTAGTTTGCGGGGTGGGGGACAGGGCTTTCGATCTAAAGCGGGAGGGCCAAGAGGCTCCCTTCGGGATCTGGTGCGGAGAGAGCAGGCTCCCTCCAGTCAGGGGCCGGGCAGCCCTGCGGGCACCCTGGCATTCCCGAAGGGTGGGCAGTCGGGGGTCTGCAGTGTTATGACTTGGGGAGTCCTTCACCTGGCTTGCTTCCTTCTTTCCTTCCCTCCCCCCATTTTTGTCTTTCTCCTTTCTTCTTCCCTCCTTTCCTTCTCCTTCCTTCCTTTCCCTCTTTCCTTCCTTTTCTTTCCTTCCTTTTTTTCTTCCTCTGTCTTTTTTCTTCCTTCCTTCCTTCTTCCGTCCCTCCCTCCATTTTCTTTTTCCTTCCTTTCTCCCATCTTTCTTTCTCCTTCCTTCCTTCCTCCCTTCCCTCCCTCCTACTCTCTTCCTCCCTCCTTCCTTTACTTCCTCCTTCCTTCTCTCCCTCACTTTTCCCTTTCCTTTCTTCCTCCCTATTTCTTTTTCTTCCCTCCCTTTTCTCTTTCCTTTCTTCCTCCCTCCCTTTCTTTCTCTCCCTCCCTTTTCCCCCTTCCTATCTTCCTTCCTCCCTCTTATCTTCCTCCCTCCCTTTTCTCTTCCTCCTTCCTTCCTTCCTCCCTCCCTCCCTTTTCTCTTTCTCCGTTCTCTCTTCCTCCCTATCTTTCTCCTTCCTTCCCTTCCCTCTTTCTTCCCTCTCTTTTATCTTTCACCTCCTTCCTTTCTTCCTTCTCTTTCTCCTCCCTCCCTCCCTCCCTCCCTCCTTCCCTCTTCTCTACCCCGTTTAGCTATTCACACAGGGCATTGCCATACACCCACCCACACACACACACAGAGCGCTGCTATTATCTGGGAATGACTCCCGGAGGAGGGACGGAGGAGGCCAAATGCATGAAAAACGGCGTCTCCCCGAGGGCCCGTGCCCATCGCCCTCTGCCCATCACCCGAGAAGCCGTCTTGAGTGGAGTGGCATTTCCTCCTGGCCAAAGGGGGGTGGGGGTGGGGGGGAGACCGCAGCCTATAATGCTGAGCTTTGAGGGTGCCTGAAAATGTTTGGAGCCTTTCCTTTCTCTGCGGGGAACTCAAAAGGTTTTCAGGGGCCTCTTGGGCTAATCATCCCCCTCCCCTCCCAAAACCGTTTCCGTGAAACTTCAGGTTCGATGGGCAGGACTTACAAATCTATGGGTCATTTTCCCCCCGAAGGTCCTTACATTTCTTGCAAAATCCTCAGCCTTTTGGATACCCCCGTCAAGTTCATTCACCCTGGGGTTATTATGATTATTTTGTTGAATTGATAGAAGTCAAACCGCTAAATCTGGTTGCAATATTTTTTGCGCATGTTCAGTGATATTCTTCTTCAGGGATATTTTTGCTTCGTGCAGACCGAATAATTTAGATCAGAGGTCTTCAAACTGGGCCACTTCAAGGCTTGTGGACTCCAACTCCCAGAATTCCCCAGCCAGCATAGTTTACTCTCTTGTAATCCCTTCCTCTGCAATCTCTCCACTTAGATCAGAGTCTTCAAACTGGGCCACTTGAAGGCTTGTGGACTCCAACTCCCAGAGTTCCTCAGCCAGCATAATTTACTCTCTTGTGATCCCTTCCTCTGCAATCTCTCCCCTTAGATCAGAGGTCTTCAAACTGGGCCACTTGAAGGCTGGTGGACTCCAACTCCCAGAATTCCCCAGCCAGCATAGCTTACTCTCTTGTAATCCCTTCCTCTGCAACCTCTCCACTTAGATCAGAGGTCTTCAAACTGGGCCACTTTAAGGCTTGTGGACTCCAACTCCCAGAATTCCCCAGCCAACTCTGCTGGCTGGGGAATTCTGGGAGTTGAAGTCCTCCAGGCTTAAAAGTCGCCAAGTTTGGACATCCCAGATTTAGATGAACCCTAATCCTGGTTTACCTTTAAGACTTCTTTCCACGGTGCAATCAATCAGTTTAAATTCCTTTTTTTGTGGCTGGATCTCTTTATGAACAAAAAACCCTGACGGTCCTTTAAACCTTTCTCTAGCCACTTTCTTGCTCAGCAGGCGGCCAGCTTTGAAAGCTTGTAAGGGGGGGGGGGGGGATGTGTGTTTGTTGATCTCGGCTTGTGAAAGTGACAGCCTCCTGCTGCGGCAGGCAAAACTGAACCCCCGGAGGGCAAGGATTGGGCTGTGTTTGTTAGACAACGAAAGCAAACAGAGAGAGAGAGGGGGATCTGGATGACTCTTCCCTTCCGGGGAAATCTCGCCTGGATGGTGATGTTCATCCCAACGGGAATCTCGGCCTGCCGAATGGATCCCCTCCAGTCCTAAACCGATGACTGGGGATCCATTCTGCAGGCCAAGATTCCCCGTTGGTGTCAACGTCACAATCCAGGCGAGACAACCGATTTTGTCTTGCTTTTCGGTTGATTCTGGCAGTGAGAAACAATTAGGCAGTGGGACTGCTTGCCACTAGACCCAGGGGTCTCCAACCTTTGCAACTTTAAGTCTGAAGGACTTCAGCTCCCAGAATTCTCCAGCCAGCAAAGCTGTCAGTGTCAGGGCCTGGGCCAGAGGTCTCCAACCTTTGCAAGACGAGAAACAACAGGTGGAAATTAATCCAGGAGAGAAGCAACCTAGAAATAAGGAGAAACTTCCTGACAGTGAGAAAACAATTAACCAGTGGAACAGCTTGCCACTAGAAGTTTGTGGGTGCTCCATCGCTGGAGGCTTTTTTAGAAGAGGCCATCCTGGAATGCAACAGGTAACCCTCAATTTACGGCTACAAGCTAAGCTGAGAAATGTGTTACATTAGTTTTGTCCCGTTTTACGACCTTTCTTGCCACCGTCACTAAGTGAATCACCGCAGTTGTTAAGTTACTCCCACGGTTGTTGAGTGAACCCAGCTTCTCCCTTGACGTTGCTGATCAGAAGGTCGCAAACGGTACGAGTCATTTGCCAAGCTACCGTATTTGGATCGCGTGACCATAAGGAATGCCGCGACAGTTGTTAAGTGTGAAACCCCACCCTGAGTCCTTTTGGGGGGAAGGGACCGTTGTAACTTCGGTCACTAAATGAACCCTGAGTCCTACCACGGAGAAGAGGGTGGTATATAAATTTGATAAAAATAAATAAAAATAAAATAAAACCGTTGTAAGTCCAGGACCTCTGCTTTTCATTTTCGGCGGCCGCTGGAGCGCAGGGCACAGAAACTGCCAAGGATCGCGGAATCAGCTCGGGTGGCAATTTCTCTCCCTCCGGCACTACAGTGCCCATAACGCCCAGCCCCCAGGACTTGCCCTGCTCGGGAGATGCAGATGGATTCCTTAACTCAGTGGCTGCTGCTTATTCCTGCCTTTTGCAAATAGGGAACAGTCCTCATGCAGATAAAAATCTCCTTTTTGTTTTGCCAGCTGGAAAATATTTCAAGATCTCCTTGGATGGCTCCGTTTTTGTAATCCTGGTTTTTTTTGCAGCCATCGTCTTTTAGCCATTTGAGCACAAAGAGCCGGCTTTTACGGCTTCGACATCCCGAATGTCGGATGTCAGTCTCCGAAGTTAAGAATAACATAGTTGGAAGGGACCTTGGAGGTCTTCTAGTCCAACCCCACACCCAAGCAGGTGACACTACACCATTCCAGACAAACGGCTGTCCAATCTCTTCTTGAAAGCCTCCAGTGATGGAGCGGCCACAGCTTCTAGTGGCGAGCAGTTCCACTGGTTAATTGTCCTCCCTGTCAGGAAGTTTCTCCTTAGTTCCAGGTTGCTTCTCTCCTGGATTAGTTTCCATCCGTTGCTTCTTCTCCTGCCTTCTGGCGCTTTGGAGAATAGTTTGACTCCCTCTTCTTTGGGGCAGCCCCTGAGATACTGGAAGACGACTATCATGTCTCCCCTATTCTTTCTTTTCATGAAACTACAATTAAACCCAGTTCCTGCAACTGTTCTTCATTATGTTTTAGCCTCCAGTCCCCTATTCCTCTTTAATCGATTAACCGAGTTGGAAGGGACCTTGGAGGTCATCTAGTCTAACCCCCTCATCCAAGCAGAACACCCTGCATCATATCTGACCGATGGCAGCCCAGGCTCTTCTCGAAAGCCTCCAGTGATGAAGCTCCCACGACTTCTGAAGGCAACTTCTGTTCCATGGGCTGATTGTCCTCACGGTCAGGAAATTCCTCCTTATTTCCAGCTTGAATCTCTCCTTGGTCAGTTTCCATCCATTCTTCCTTCTCTGGCCTTGGAGAATAGCTTGACCCCCTTCCTCCTCTCTGGGGCAGCCCCTCAAATCTTGGGAGATGCTCTCCTGTCTCTCTTGGTCCTTCTCTTCCCTAGACTAGCCAGGCCCAGTTCCTGCAACCGTTCTTCATATATTTTAATCTCCAGGCCTTTGATCATCTTAGATAGATACAGATTAAGGGAGTTGGAAGGGACCTTGTAAGTTATCTAGCCCAACCCCCTGACCAAGCAGAAGACCCTACACCATCCCTGACAAGTGGCAGTCCAGTCTCTTCTTGAAAGCCTCCAGGGATGAAGCTCCCACAACTTCTGAAGGCAACTTCTGTTCTATGGGTGGATTGTTCTCAGTCAGGAAATTCCTCCTTATTTCCAGCTTGAATCTCTCCTTGGTCAGTTTCCATCCTTTCTTCCTTCTCTGGCCTTCTGGTGCTTTGGGAAATCTCCGTTGCCTCCTTCCTGTGGCTGAGGGTGTGTGACCAGCCCAAAGTTCCCCCAACTGACTTTGTGCCTCGGGTGCAAAAAACAAAGAGCCCGGAGAAGCACCCTTGAGTAAAACTCGATCCCTGAACTGTCCATGGACATGGGCACCAATCGCCCCCAGCCCACAAGGCTGCTGGTCAGCAAAGCTCATCCAAGCCTGGAAGGGCAAGGCGGTTTTCGGAGGGGCTCTTGGTGCACTCTGAGTTGGCTTGCTTTCTCGCAAACGTTTCATGACCCAAATAGGTAACATCATCAGTGCTAGAAGGAGAGGAGTTTGCAGAGAGGAGGAGGAGGAAGACTGTGGGTCCTTAGTGGCCTCTGAGCATGGTAGTTTTCTGGCAGACGTTTCATGACCCAACTATATAACATCATCAGTGCTAGTAAGGAGTGTTGTTTGCGCTCAGTTTATATTCTGGTGACTTGCTTGTCTGTGTGGGGGTCAGCCCCTCAAATGCTGGAAGACTGCTCTTATGTGCCCCCTACGCCTCCTTTTGGGGTCACTTGCCACATGACCACGGAGACGTCTTCGGACAGCGCTGGCTCTTCAGCTTTGAAACAGAAATGAGCACCGCCCCCTAGAGTCGGGAACGACTAGCACGCATGTCGGAGGAGAACCTTTAGCTTTATCCTCTGTAAATAAAATTATCGGGAAAGTAAACCCACTAACGTTCGCCGAGCTATTGCAGATGCGATGCGACCTTTTACGCTACGTTGTCCAAATTCTCTCGTTTCTCTTCCGGCACCCGTAAAAGGACATCAGGCTGGTTTGCGGAGGGGTTGAGGCTGGGGGGTGGGGGTGGGGGGAGGGTGAGATGAGGACAAGAGAGTGCATGATGGGGAGGGGGGCGCAGGGGGGCGGATCACGGAGGATCAGCAGCTGCAAGCCTTGCCAGATCCTGCGAACGGGGACCGAGAAAGCCAGTGACTGGCTCGTGTGATTCTTTCTCCTCTCCTCTTTGTTGTTGGGTGGTAGGTGGCAGGTTTCCAGGTGCGCCTGTTGCTTTAATGATTGTGTTTTTAATGGGTGAAATAATTTATTTGGACGGGAACCAGGGGATAAATTGAGGGGAGGGGGGGTTGTCTATTTTTATGCCTGAAAAATTGTCTGTTCGCCAGACACATGCTGGGTGCCACTCGTGCTGGGAGGGAGCGATGCCCGGACGGGGGAAAAACTGGCAGAAAAGAGGATAATAATGAGGTTCTTATTGTATTTGGGACTTGAGGCGGCGCCAAATCCTCTTGGCAGCATCTGAGCATGTCTAAAGTGCGTCGCGGGTCAGGAGAGGCTTCGTGGGATGGAAGATGTTCACGATAATAGCTGCCCTGTTTTGTGGAAAAGATCATTTTTCTAATCACTGCAAGGTGATTTGAGCGTACGGGTAGCCCTTGACGCATGGCCATGCAAGGGGCAGAATTTCTGTTGCTAAGGGAGACCGTTTTTAAGTGAGTTTTGCCTGATTTTGCCCCATTGGCTTGTCAGGAAGTCGCCGCAGGGGTTCACCGGGACTGTGGGACACGGCGACCGTCATAAGTACGAGTCGGGTGCTGGGTGTCTTGAATTTTGATCCTGTGGCCGCAGGGATGTGGCCTTGGTCGTAAGTGTGAAAAACGATCATAATTTCTTTCCTCTGGCTTGGCTTCCAATCCCCTCTCTTAGCCTGAACCACGATTATAACCCATTTAAAATAATAATAATAATAATAATAATAATAATAATAATAACAACAACAACAACAACAACAACAACAACAACAACAACGAGAGCAATACAGATAGTCCTCGGCTTATGACCATTCGTTTAGGGATCGTTCAAAGTTACACTCCAAATAGCGACTTACCACCGGTCCTCATGGTTAACGACCGGCGCAGCATTCCCCACAGCCCCCCCGATCAGAATCCGAACACTTGGCAACTGGCAGGTACTCAGGACGGTTTGCCGGATCCCGGAGTCCTCTATTTACAACTTTCCCAACCTGCTTCCAGTGAAATAACTGCATTTGCTTAACAACGGCTGCAGTTGACTTAACAAATCTGGCGGAAGAGGTCATAAAACGAAGGTGCCCCTCACTTAACAACCACCTTGCCTTCTGGTCCCAAATGGCGTCGTAAGTCGAGGACTCCCTGCAGCAGCAGATTTGTGGACCGTTTCCTGACAGAGTGGAGAGGCAGAAAAGCCGACCGCCTCCCCAGGAGAGTTGTGGGTCATTAAGAGGGTCCTGATGATGACAAGGGCCGGCCTTCCTCCACGCCCTCCAGCTGTTTCGGCAAACATCTGCCTGCTCCACCCGGTTCAGGGCAGATAAGAGACGGCCCAGGCAGGGGAAGGAGGGAAGGATTGGACTGGAAGGGTTCCTGCACTCATGTCTCTCTTCCCCTCCCTCCCTCCCTTGCTCTTTCTTTCTTTCTTTCTTTCTTTCTTTCTTTCTTTCTTTCTTTCTTTCTTTCTTTCTTTCTTTCTTTCTTTCTCTCCCTTTCTTTCTCTCTCCCTCCCTCTCATTTTTTTCTCCCTTCCTCTCTTTCTCTCCCTTTTCTCTCTTTCTTCCTCCCTCTCTTTCTCTTCCTCCCTCCCTCTTTCTCTCCCTTTCTCCCTCCCTCTCTTTCTCTCCCTCTCTCATTCTCTCCCTTCTCTCTCCCTTTCTCTCCCTCTTCCTTTTTCTGTCCGTTTCTCTCCCTTTTCCTCTCCCTCTCTCTCCCTCCCTTTCCCTCCGTTTCTTTCCCTCCCTCCCTCTTTTCCTCTCCCTTTACCTCTCTTTCCCTTTTTTTCCTGCCTCCCTCCCTCTCCCTCCCTTTCCCTCTCCCTCTCATTCTCTTCCCTTTCTCTCTTTCCTCCGCCCTCTTTCCCCCTCACTCTTCCTTTCTCATTCTTGCCCTTTCTCTCCTCCCCCCCCACTTTCTCTCTCTCTCCTTAATCTCTTTCCCTCTCCCCAATTCCTCCCACCCCTCTTTTACCCCCAGGCAGCCCACAGGAGCATGGCCCACTGAGGGTACTGAGGGTTTGGCACAGCTGCAGCGTGACTCTTGCTGGGTCAGATGGCGACGGCCAATAAAGGTGAGTGGGGCCACTTGGGGGGCAGAAAGGCTCCCTGGCCAGCATCCATTTGAGACACACACACACACACACACACACACACACACAAAATATGCTCCCCGCCCCCTTTTATTTCTTGGCCCTTGGGAGAAAAGGAGGAAGGTTCTCTGGTGTGTTTCAGATTCACCAGGTGCTCCATTACCAGAATAGCAGAGTTGGAAGGGACCTCGGAGGTCCTCTAGTCCAACCCCCTGCTCAAGCAGGAGACCCTACAACATTTCAGACAAGCGGCTGTCCAGTTTGGTTTTTTCTTTCTGCAGCACCCACAACCTCTGGTGGCAAGGAGTTCCACTGGTTAATTGTCCTCCCTGTTAGGAAGTTTCTTCTTAGTTCTAGGTTGAGTCTCTCCTTCTTTAGTTTCCACCCATTCTTTCTTGTCTGCCTTTGGGGAATAAGTTGACCCCTTCCTCTTTGTGGCAGCCCCTCAAATATCATGTCACCCCTGGTCCTTCTTTTCCTTCAACTTGAATTACGGCCAGTTCCTGCAACCGTTCATTGTATGTTTGAGCCTCCAGTCCCCTAAGCCAGGGGTCTCCAACCTTTGCAACTTTAAGTCTGAAGGACTTCAGCTCCCAGACTTCTCCAGCCAGCAAAGCTGTCAGTGTCAGGGCCTGGGCCAGGGGTCTCCAACCTTTGCAACTTTAAGTCTGAAGGACTTCAGCTCCCAGACTTCTCCAGCCAGCAAAGCTGTCAGTGTCAGGGCCTGGGCCAGGGGTCTCCAACCTTTGCAACTTTAAGTCTGAAGGACTTCAGCTCCCAGACTTCTCCAGCCAGCAAAGCTGTCAGTGTCAGGGCCTGGGCCAGGGGTCTCCAACCTTTGCAACTTTAAGTCTGAAGGACTTCAGCTCCCAGACTTCTCCAGCCAGCAAAGCTGTCAGTGTCAGGGCCTGGGCCAGGGGTCTCCAACCTTTGCAACTTTAAGTCTGAAGGACTTCAGCTCCCAGACTTCTCCAGCCAGCAAAGCTGTCAGTGTCAGGGCCTGGGCCAGGGGTCTCCAACCTTTGCAACTTTAAATCTGAAGGACTTCAGCTCCCAGACTTCTCCAGCCAGCAAAGCTGTCAGGGCCTGGGCCAGGGGTCTCCAACCTTTGCAACTTTAAGTCTGAAGGACTTTAGCTCCCAGACTTCTCCAGCCAGCAAAGCTGTCAGTGTCAGGGCCTGGGCCAGGGGTCTCCAACCTTTGCAACTTTAAGTCTGAAGGACTTCAGCTCCCAGACTTCTCCAGCCAGCAAAGCTGTCAGTGTCAGGGCCTGGGCCAGGGGTCTCCAACCTTTGCAACTTTAAGTCTGAAGGACTTCAGCTCCCAGACTTCTCCAGCCAGCAAAGCTGTCAGTGTCAGGGCCTGGGCCAGGGGTCTCCAACCTTTGCAACTTTAAGTCTGAAGGACTTCAGCTGCCAGACTTCTCCAGCCAGCAAAGCTGTCAGTGTCAGGGCCTGGGCCAGGGGTCTCCAACCTTTGCAACTTTAAATCTGAAGGACTTCAGCTCCTGAGACTTCTCCAGCCAGCAAAGCTGTCAGTGTCAGGGCCTGGGCCAGGGGTCTCCAACCTTTGCAACTTTAAGTCTGAAGGACTTCAGCTCCCAGACTTCTCCAGCCAGCAAAGCTGTAAGTGTCAGGGCCTGGGCCAGGGGTCTCCAACCTTTGCAACTTTTAAGTCTGAAGGACTTCAGCTCCCAGACTTCTCCAGCCAGCAAAGCTGTAAGTGTCAGGGCCTGGGCCAGGGGTCTCCAACCTTTGCAACTTTACGTCTGAAGGACTTCAGCTCCCAGACTTCTCCAGCCAGCAAAGCTGTAAGTGTCAGGGCCTGGGCCAGGGGTCTCCAACCTTTGCAACTTTACGTCTGAAGGACTTCAGCTCCCAGACTTCTCCAGCCAGCAAAGCTGTAAGTGTCAGGGCCTGGGCCAGGGGTCTCTAACCTTTGCAACTTTAAGTCTGAAGGACTTCAGCTCCCAGACTTCTCCAACCAGCAAAGCTGTCAGGGCCTGGGCCAGGGGTCTCCAACCTTTGCAACTTTAAGTCTGAAGGACTTCAGCTCCCAGACTTCTCCAACCAGCAAAGCTGTCAGGGCCTGGGCCAGGGGTCTCCAACCTTTGCAACTTTAAGTCTGAAGGACTTCAGCTCCCAGATTTCTCCAGCCAGCAAAGCTGTAAGTGTCAGGGCCTGGGCCAGGGGTCTCCAACCTTTGCAACTTTAAGTCTGAAGGACTCCAGCTCCTAGTCTTCTCCAGCCAGCAAAGCTGTCAGTGTCAGGGCCTGGGCCAGGGGTCTCCAACCTTTGCAACTTTAAGTCTGAAGGACTTCAGCTCCCAGACTTCTCCAACCAGCAAAGCTGTCAGGGCCTGGGCCAGGGGTCTCCAACCTTTGCAACTTTAAGTCTGAAGGACTCCAGCTCCTAGTCTTCTCCAGCCAGCAAAGCTGTCAGTGTCAGGGCCTGGGCCAGGGGTCTCCAACCTTTGCAACTTTAAGTCTGAAGGACTTCAGCTCCCAAACTTCTCCAGCCAGCAAAGCTGGTTGGAGAAGTTTGGGAGCTGAAGTCCTTCAGACTTAAAGTTGCAAAGGTTGGGGACCCCTGCCCTAAGCCATGGTCGTCCCCTTCCCAGTTGGATCACAGCCCTTCCTTTCTACCATGGGCCTTGTGGTCGTGGATTGGGAGGCCTATTGCCATGGTGACCAACTTCTCCTTCGTCCTATAAAGGAGACATTTTGTAGCTCAGGTTTGAAATAAGGGATCCTTGGAGCTCTCTGAGTGGGGGGGGTTTCTTGCCGACGTTTCATGACCCAACTAGGGAACATTATCAGTGCTAGAAGGGAGAGAATGTGGGAGGAGGAGGAGGAGAGAATGACTGAGGGGTCCTTGGTGCTCTCTGAACCTGGTTGTTTTCTTGCAGACGTTTCATGACCCAACTAGGGGACATCATCAGTGCTAGGAGGGAGTGGGATTTAAGGAGCACTGTGATGTCCTTGGTCCTCTCTAAACATCATCAGTGCTAGTCAACTAATGAAACACCTGCAAGAAAACAACAATTCTCAGGAGCACCAAGGACACCACAGTCCTCCTCCTCCTCTTCCTGAAACCCTTTAAGCACTGATGACGTTCCCTAGTTGGGTCATGAAACGTCCGTAAGAAAACTACCAAGGGGTCATAACGATTCCTTTTGGGAGGTCCAGCAAACACCAGCGGGGCCTCCTCCTCCTCCTCTTCCTCCTCCTCCAGGGCAGCCACCCCATCTCAGCCCATTGGCCATGCTGGCTGGGACCCATGGGGGTTGTAGTCTTGAAAAAAGTTCCAGGCAGAATGGATCGCAGCCGAAAACCCGGCGAGTTATTCGTCCAGCCCTTCGGCGGAGGCTTCCGGCCTGCCGGAGCGCTGGGAATTGTGCCTGTGGCAACAGACGGCGCTTAATCGATACGGGAAATTTATCGGCCAATTTATTTTTCTCGCTCCTGCCCGATCGATTGCAAGCGAGGGGAGGGTGGGGGGACTTGAACAGCCTGCTAAATGGCTGCCCCAAGGAAACAGCCGCTGCTTTCGGGTTGCTTTGGGAATACGTGGACTCAAGTCCTTTCTGGGGAGTTGGAAGGGACCTCAGAAGTCATCAAGACCAACCCCCCCCACCATGTGATGTCCTACCCCCATGATGGCCACAGGTGGCGCATGGAGCCATATGGGTGGGCCTTCTGGGCCCCTCCTTCATCAGAGGCCGCGGGAAGCCCCTTTGCAAGGCGAGCAGAGGAATTTGGGATATTCCTGCAGGAGAAAATCACTCGGATTTGGAATGAGCTACCCTCCATCGCCAGTGGTCCTGTGGGACTGTCCGAGACTAGTCTTGAGGTTCCTTCTTGGGAGGAGTTTGACTTTGTTACCACCGAGGATATGGACAGGTTGTCAAGGAAACTTAGGGCGACCACATGTTTATTGGACCCGTGTCCCTCCTGGCTTGTACTGGCATCCTGGGAGACGACACGAGGCTGGCTCCAGGGCATTGTCAACGCATCTTTGAGTGAGGGGTCCTTACCTGCCGTCTTGAAAGAGGCGGTAGTGAGGCCCCTCCTCAAGAAGCCGTCCCTGGACCCAGCATTATTGGAGAACTATCGTCCGGTCTCCAACCTCCACTTTTTGGTGAAGGTTGTTGAGAGTGTGGTAGCCCAACAGTTTCCGCAACACCTGGAGGAAGTTGATTATCTAGTCCGGCTTCCGACCCGGTCACAGCACCGAGACGGCATTGGTCGCGTTGGTCGATGATCTCTGGAGGGCGCGGGATAGAGGCTATTCCTCTATCCTAGTCCTATTAGACCTCTCGGCGGCTTTTGATACCATCGACCATGGTATCCTATTGCACCGACTGGGGGGGTTGGGGCTGGGAGGCACCGTTTTGCGGTGGTTCTCGTCCTACCTCTGGTCGGTCGCAATATGTGTTGACGGGAGGGCAGAGGTCGACCTCGAGACCCCTCTTATGTGGGGTTCCTCAGGGGTCAGTCCTCTCGCCCCTCTTGTTTAACACATATATGAAGCCGCTGGGTGAGATCATCCATGGTTTTGGGGTGGAGTACCATCTGTACGCTGACGACACTCAGCTGTACATTTCCACCCCAGACCACCCCAACGATGCCGCCGAAGTGCTGTCCCGGTGTTTGGAAGCCGTACGGATCTGGATGGGTGGTAACAAACTCAAGCTCAACCCTGCCAAGACTGAGTGGCTGTGGCTTCCGGCACCCCGGTTCAGCCAGATCACTCCAACTCTGGCCATCGGGGGCGAAACACCGGCCCCCGTGGAGAGGGCGCGCAATTTGGGTGTCCTCCTGGATTCCCGGCTGTCCTTGGAGGACCATGTGACAGCCGTGGCCAGGGGGGCGTTTCATCAGGATAATTTAATATTTATTTTAAATTATGTATTTATTTTTTGTGTACTTTTGTATATTTTTAAATTTCCTGTGCGCCGCCCTGGGTCCTCTGTGGAGAAGGGCGGGATATAAATATAAATAAATATAAATATAAATATAAAATACTAGAAGTGGGGAAGCAGGCTTTTTTCGGCCTCCAGGGAGGGGGGGCATTTTTGCCCTCCCCCCAGGCTCCTAAAAAGGCTCTGGCGTTCACTGAACAACTGGGTTTCTCACTTAACGACTCCAGGGATTCACTTAAGGACTGTGGCCAGGCAGGTCGTGAAAGGGGGCAGCCGAGGACGGCTGGAATGGTCCCCCTGCCCGTGGGAGGAGGTTGGACTAGATGCCCTCTGGATGCCTCCCACCTCTGCGGTCCATCCCAGCCAAGCCCGAGCCTCCCACCTGCCCAGGGTGGCGTTTGGAGGGGGGCTGAATTCCCCCGGGGGACTCCAAGAGCTCCCCAAAAGCCGACCCCCCCCCCACCTAACCAGCTTTCCTTCCCCCAGGCAGCAACCCCAAAGTCGGGGGCGTCCGGTTCTCCCCAACGCAGACGGTGGAAGGAAGCTCCAGCCACGTCCACTTCGACGAGAAGCTGCACGACTCCATGGTGATGGTCAGCCAGGAGAAGGAAGGGGGCTTCTTGGTCAAGGTCAGCCTGCGGATGGGGGGACGGGGGACACAACAGGGGGGGGGGCCCTTGGTCTGTTCCTCTTTGGGATAATTGGTTCAGCCTTCCTCCCTTTCTCTCTCTCTCTCTCCCTTCTTTCCTCCTTCCCTCTGTTTCCTCCCTCCTTTTCTCTCTTTCTCTCTCTCCCTTCCCTCCGTCTTCCTCCCTCCATCCTTTTCTCTCTCTCTCTCTCCCTTCTTTCCTCTCTGTTTCCTCCCTCCATCCTTTTCTCTCTTTCTCTCTCTCCCTTGCTCCTTCCCTCCATCTTCCTCCCTCCATCCTTTTCTCTCTCTCTCTCTCTCCCTTCCTCCTTCCCTCCATCTTCCTCCCTCCCTCCTTTTCTCTTTCTCTCTCTCTCTCTCCCTCCTTCCCTCTGTTTCCTCCCTCCCTCCTTTTCTCTTTCTCTCTCTCCCTTGCTCCTTCCCTCCATCTTCCTCCCTCCCTTTCTCTCTCTCTCTCCCTCCCTCCTTCCCTCTGTTTCTTCCCTCCCTCCTTTTCTCTCTCTTTCTCTCTTCCTTCTTTCCTCCTTCTCTCTGTTTCCTCCCTCCTTTTCTCTCTCTCCTCCCTCCCTCCTTCCCTGTTTCCTCCCTCCCTCCTTTTCTCTTTCTCTCTCTCCCTTGCTCCTTCCCTCCGTCTTCCTCCCTCCCCTCTCTCTTTCTCCCTCCCACCCTCCATCCACCTGTAATTTTCCACCATCTCCGATGCCTGCAGCTCTGCAGTCCTTTCTCATTCCCCCCCCCCCCCGCCCAACCCCCCCCCCCCCCTAATTGCTTCTGGTGTTTGGGATGCAAAAACCAATTATCCCCCACTTCCTTCCAGGAACAGCCTGATTGCAGCAGCTGCCTTGGCGTTTCACTTGGCTTTTGGGGCGTAAAAAATCGAGGGGTGTGTGGAAACAGACTGGGGGGAGGGGCAGCCGGTTCCTCGGGGGGGGGGGGGGGCTTTTATCTTGAGCTTCATTTCCTCCTGTTCAATCTTAGGAGGAGGAGGGGGGTGGAGGGAAAGCAGAACATTTTCCAGATCAGATGTTCAAAGGTGCTAGAATATTTATAAGGTTCGGTCTGGCTCTGTAGAGCTAGGCAAGCTGGCACAGAATTAATGCATCCCTGGGGATGATGGGTTATGGCAGGGGTCTCCAACCTTTGCAACGCTAAGTCTGAAGGACTTCAGCTCCCAGACTTCTCCAGCCAGCTTTGCTGAAGTCCTTCAGACTTAAAGTTGCAAAGGTTGGAGACCCCTGGCCCAGGCCCTGACACTGACAGCTTTGCTGGCTGGAGAAGTCTGGGAGCTGAAGTCCTTCAGACTTAAAGTTGCAAAGGTTGGAGACCCCTGGCCCAGGCCCTGACACTGACAGCTTTGCTGGCTGGAGAATTCTGGGAGCTGAAGTCCTTCAGACTTAACGTTGCAAAGGTTGGAGACCCCTGGGTTATGGGGTTTGGAGGGGGAGGCAGCCTCATGGGGAGGGGGGGTCTCTTGGGGGAGAGAGCAGAGTGGCGCTGAGCCCCCCCCCCCCCCGGTTGGAGAAGCCCACCCTCCCCACTTCCGCAGTAGACCCTTCCGACGGGGGGGGGGGGTGTCTCCAGCGTTGGCCGCCTTAAGACTTGTGGACTTCAGCTCCCAGAATGCAACAGCCGTGGAATTCTGGGAGTTGAAGTCCCCCAGCCTTTCATGGCCTTCCTTGTGCTCGAAGAGGCCGGCTGGGGGGATTCTGGGCATTGGAGTCCCCAAGGCTCCAAGTGTGGAGATTTGAGTTTGCTTCTCTGGTGGCACTCCTTGACCCGGAGTCTCTCTCTCTCTCTCTGAGGTCAGAGGTCAGGCCAGTGTGTCTCAAGCCATGATTTCGACTCCCAGAATCCCCCCAGCCAGCCGCTTCTGCATACCCCAAAGAAGAAAGTTACACCAGTTCTGGCTTTGTGATTTGTATTTCCCTTTTAATTCGTAAGACATCAGGCAGGTTCATGAATTGTTGGTTGTGAAGTCGTGTCCGACCCATCGCGACCCCATGGACCACGTTCCTCCAGGCCTTCCTGTCTTCTCCCATCCTCTGGAGTCCATTGAAACTCACGCCGGCTGCTTCAGGGACTCCATCCAGCCCCCTCCTTCTCTGCCGTCCCCTTCTTCTTCCTCCGCCCTCCATCGTTCCCAGCATGAGGCTCTTCTCCATGGAGTCCTTCTTCCTTCTCCTGAGGTGGCCAAAGTCTTTGAGTTTCCTCTTCAGGATCCGGCCTTCTCAAGAGCAGCCAGGGTGGATCTCCTCTAGGACTGACCGCTTGGATGGCCTTGCAGTCCGAGGGACTCAATGCAGGCGTCTTCTTCTCCAGCACCAGAGTCCAAAGGCCTCCATTCTTTGGCGCTCAACCTTCCTTATGGTCTCTGTTGTTCCCTTCTTCTCTTGCCCTCCATCGTTCCCAGCATGAGGCTCTTCTCCAGGGAGTCCTTCTTCCTTCTTCTTAGGTGGCCAAAGTCTTTGAGTTTCCTCTTCAGGATCTGGTCTTCTCAAGAGCATCCAGGCTGGGTCTCTCCCAGGACTGACCATGCTTGGATGGCCTTGTCTTCTCCATTCATTTGTCTATCCAGTGTAGCATCTTTTTCCATGTCATTGATATCGCTTGCCATTTTAAAATCCACTTTCTAACCAGCCCATCTACAGGTTTGCCTCACAAATTTGTTCTTCTTCTGTCACCTCTATTTTAAATCCTATAATAAAAGCAGACAATAATTGTAGCTTTAATACTATAATATAATAGCAGACAATCTCAAAACTAATTTCTATAATAATAGCAGACAATCTCAAAACTAATTTTGGAGTGCGTTTCGTCCCTATAATAATAGCAGACAATAATAATAGCAGACAATAATAATAGCAGACAATAATAGTAGCTATAATACTATAATATAATAGCAGACAATCTCAAAACTAATTTTGGAGTGCGTTTCGTCCCTATAATAATAGCAGACAATAATAGTAGCTATAATACTATAATATAATAGCAGACAAATCTCAAAACTAATTTCTGTGTGTTTATTCCCAAGGAGCCTTCACCTCATCCAAAATTAGAGCATTTTGCTCCATTCTGTACTGAGGGGTTGAATTTTAAGTGTTCTCCTCCTTGAATTAAATTCTTTAGAGTTCTTTCCAGTTCCATCAAGCGCTCGACCTTCAGAGTCCCATCTCATCAGGGTTTTTCCCTCCCACCCCTAAACAAAAGAATTTTCCCACGGGAAAGGTTTTCTGAGAATTGATTTCAAAATCTCCGTATATTTATTTCAAAGAACCCAGAGGAACGTTTTCCCACGGGAAGGATTCCCTGTCACGAATTTCAGAATTTTGATTCCAAACCCATCTGGACCGTTAGTCCGTTTCTAAGTTTCCAACATCGGAGCGAGGGTTTGTTTTCGAAGGCAGCCCTGCTCTTGGGTTGACCAAGCCGATTCATCCTTCCCTTCCCCCTGTCAAGGCCCTTTGTCACTGTCTCGTTTACGCTTGAGGGATGCAAGTGATTTGCAGAGTCAAGTTGTTGAGGTGTGTGTGTGTGTGTGTTTGTTTGTTTTTAAAAGTCTGTTTTTCTTTCCTGGCTGAGTAAATGTCTTCTTTTCTTAGCCTCCCACCCTTGAAGCAATGCAGAATCCTTGTAATTCAATGAACGCAGCAGCCCTGCGAGAACCGATTATATGCGCCGTCTTGTTTTGCTAGCCGGCAATTATGAAAATGTCCTTTTATCTGCTTGCTTGAACGATCCAACGATTCTTTGCGGTGTTTTGCGTAATGCTCAGCATGGAGACGGAGATAATACTGTAGGATTGTTGATCCAACTTGTTGGGCCTAGCGTGTATATAATACAATAATACAAAGGCAGAGTTGGAAGGGACCTTGGAGGTCTTCTAGTCCAACCCCCCGCCTAGGCAGGAAACCCTGCACCACTTCAGACAAATCCAACATCCTCTTAAAGACTTGCAGTGTTGGGGCCTTCACAACTTCTGGAGGCAACTTCTGTTCCACTGATTCATTGTTCTAACTGTCAGGAAATTCCTCCTTAGTTCTAGGTTGCTTCTCTCCTTGATTAGTTTCCACCCATTGCTTCTTGTTCTGCCCTCAGGTGCCTTGGAGAATAGATTGACTCCGTCTTCTTTGGGGCAACCCCTGAGATATTGGAAGGCTGCTATCATGTCTGCCCTGGTCCTTCTTTTATTAAACTGTATTTCTCCCTCTCTCTCTATTCCCCTATCTACCTACCTACTGTAATACAATAATACAATAACAGAGTTGGAAGGGACCTTGGAGGTCATCTAGTCCAACTCCCTGCCTAGGCAGGAAGCCCTATATCGTTTCAGACAAATGGCTCTCCAACATCTTCTTGAAGACTTCCAGTGTTGGGGCATTCACAACTTCTGGAGGCAACTTCTGTTCCACTGATGAATTGTTCTCACTGTCAGGAAATTCCTCCTCAGTTCTAAGTTGCTTCTCTCCTTGATTAGTTTCCACCCGTTGCTTCTTGTTCTGCCCTCAGGTGCCTTGGGGAATAGCTTGACTCCCTCTTCTTTGGGGCAACCCCTGAGTAACAATTGGTTTCCTACACCTGAAGCCAAGTAATAAATAATAATTGGAAGGGCATCAAGAAGAAAAACAGTAATTGCATTGCAGCTTTTTTGCCAAAACTCTGATAAGCCAAGATCTTTACCCGTCCTTATATTTTATTTAGATTTTGGCAAGCGGAGTTTGTTTAATCAGCCACCGTCCTTCAAAATAACGGCTCTTAAACAGGGGTGTTGGGGGAAAGTTGTTTAATTAAACCAAGCAGTGGATATTTTTTAAAAAAATAATAATTCTTTTATCAGAGGCGATCAAGAACACACATCAATTGATGTGAACTGGGAACTGAGTTCTCATTTTCTCCGTCTCTCTCTCTCTCTCTCTCTTGTGGGATTTGGAAGGAAAAACAACCAGGTCATTTTGCAAATAGATTTATGGCCCCATAACCCATTTGAAGCCGAGTCCTTCAAGAACCGTATTTCTCGGAATACACAGGGGCCTGTCACGGGATTTAGCAACATCAGGGTACAAGGCGTCACATCTGGATTTTATGGTCTTGGTTGACTTGAAAGGGTCTGCATTTTTAATATCGATCCGCGCTTCAGCTGAGAGGCGTCAGAAGGATGGTTACAGTGAGGTCAGCTCCAATTTCCATTTACAGTAGCAAAGATGCTCCAGAGAAGCATCTCGGATTAACAGTCTGGAGAGATTCTCCATCATCCAGGTCCTGGTTGCCCCCAAAGGTGCTTTTTGTCTGGAGACAACTGGATTTTCTGTTTTTTTTTTCCTTTGAAGACGTTTTGCTTCTCCTCCAAGAAGCTTCTTCAGCTCTGCCTGGATGGTGGGGAATGGAAGGATTGATGCTCCTTGCAGACAGCTGGTCGTCCGCATCCTTTGAGAGGGTCCTAGAAGCAATTGGAGATTTAAAGAAAAGAAAAAAACAAAAAAAAAGTCCAGTTTCCAGAAGGTTTCGCTTCTCACCCAGGAAGCTTCTTCAGTTCAACCTTAACCCAGAACTGAAGAAGCTCCTTAGGTAAGAAGCGAAACCTCTTCAAAGAAAAAAAACAAGAAAGCCCAGTTGCCTCCTGCAAAAAAAGACCTCAGATTAACAGGATTTGGTCCAACTGCCTGATTCAACCTTTACGGCACCTTTGGCCTGGACGGCGGAGTCTTACTGACCCTAAGGTAGTCCTCGACTTACGACCACAACTGAGCCCCAAATTTGTGTTGCGAAGGGAGCCATCTGTCCAGGGAGTTTTGCCCCATTTTTGCCACCTTTCCTGCCATTCTCTCGTTAAGCGAATCTTTGGGGTTGAATCACCATTCAGTGACGGGGTCGTTAAGTGAACCTGCCTTCCCCCACGGACTTTGCTTGTCAGAAGGTCGCAAAGGGGAATCACGTGACCTTGCTGTAATCTCCTCTTTCGGATCTCTGGCCTGCCACCCTTTCTGTTCTTCTACTCTGCTTTTCGTATTGTGGGGAAATGGGAGGGGAGAGTTGTATGGAGTTAGATGATAGGTAGCCATAACAACATTCTTTCTAGAAAGCCAAGGTCATCCTTGGTCTCTGCACCTGACCGGAGCTGGATGGGTGGAACTGCCAACGTGGCAGTGGGAGATTGGGCTTGTGATGGGCAAGATCTTGCCAGTGTGGCTCTCTTCATCCATGGGAATTTGAGGAATCCTTTGCCTCGGACTGTGGTTTAATTTTGGATGCTGTTTTTGACACCTTGATGGTCCTAGGTAGGGCTTGGGGAATTCTGCGAGTTTAGGTTTAGGTTTTATTGGTTTTTTAATACCGCCCTACTCCTGAAGGACTCAGGGCGGTGTACAGCCAGAGTAAAACAAATATATAAAAGTTAAAAAAGTTTTAAAAGACATATTAAACAATTTGGCCTAACAATGAAAAAAAACCCAACCAACCCTGATTAAAATTAATAAAAAACTGTAATTTAAAAATCATTTTTATGCCAGCCCAGCTTGTTGAAAAAGAAAAGTTTTAATAGCACGGCGGAAGGTCAGGGATAGTTCTTAATTTATTTATTTTATTTAAATTTATATCCCGCCCTTCTCCACAGAGGACCCAGGGCGGCGCACAGGAAATTTAAAAACATGCAAAATACAAAAGATAAATATATAATTTAAAATAAATATTAAACAATTAAGTCAGGGATAGTTCTTAATTCCGGGGGCAATTCGTTCCAGAGGACAGGGGCTCCCACGGAGAAGGCTCTCCCCCTGGGTGTCGCCAGTCGACATTGTCTGGCCGACGGCACCATGAGGAGACCCTCTCAATGGGAGCATACTGGCCGGTGGGAGGATCTCGGTGGCAGAAGGCGATCTCGTAGGTACCCAGGTCCTCAGCCATGGAGCGCTTTAAAGATGGTAACCAACACCTTGAATCGCACCCAGAAAACCACCGGAAGCCTAGCTCGCGCAGGAGGGGTGTTACATGAGAGTGTTCCGTTGCCCCCATAATTACCCACGCGGCCGCATTCTGGACCAATTGGAGCCTCCGGATGCTCTTCAAGGGGAGCCCCATGTAGAGATCATTGCAGTAGTCCAGACGGGAAGAGACGAGGGCGTGAGTGACTGTGCGCAGGGCATCCCGATCCAGGAAGGGGCGCAACTGAAGTTGAAGTCCGCGTGGCTCAAAACGGGCACAGAGATTCTGTGCGTCTCCAATCGCACTTCCCCCAAGAAAGAATTCTGTTTTATTCAAGCGATCCAGGTGGAGAAAAACATTGGACATTTTCCGAAATATTTGAGCCTCCGATGACTTCAAGAGGCGAATCTCTCCTGGGAACATTCTGCAGACAGAACATGATGTTCTTCTCCTTTTTCAGTTATTCTACAGGCTACGTGTCACCCAGTAATCTTTTACGAGGAGCACAGAGAGAGAGAGAGAGAGAGAGAGTGAGGGGGGAAAGCATCAGATAAAGCAGAATAAATACACGAAGAGACTCGTGCGCAGATACCTCTGGGCTGCGTCACTCAACGCACCACCCAAGAAACAACTTAAGAAGGAGTTGCTCAATTCTGGGGCCGACAATGGGAGGAAAAAGATGGGATGAAGAGATAAAACCGCCTGGGATGAGCTGGTTTGGTTTAGCTCTTATTTATTAATTAGACCAGTGGTAGCCAACCTGGTCCCTAGCGCCCCCTAGTGGGCGTTCCAGCTTTCATGGTGGGCGGTGGAGGTTTTGTCGGATACTGAAGCACTTTCCTTTTTTTAATTTAATTTGTTAAGGATATCCGAAAACGTGCAGCAGAATGTAGCAAGGGATACGTTGCTAGGTATCCACACTATCAGTCATAGGCACTGAAGGTAAAACAAGGAGACTTTTACTTGCGTTGGAAAAATAAAGTAAGAGGCACTTCTTCACAAACAAGTGATAAGTAGCCCTGACTCATACATACAGTCTATTGCTCAAATGTTGGCTTACAGTTGCTCAACTCACGATTCCCCTCACTGATCAATAACTGACATACAGAGCAGCCATCATCCAAGGATCAGCATCTAACAGGGATTCTGGCTCCCTCTTATGGCTGATTGAGGAAACAGCAGCCAACCACATCTCACTGTGGCAGTTAAAGTTACAGATACAATATTCCAATCATGGCTTATATATAATTGCCAACCCAACACTAGGATTACATTCCTAACATAATTGACTTCCCTACTTGTTATTGGTGGTAACTAATCAAGGAGAGAAGCAACTTTGAACTGAGGAGAAATTTCCTGACAGTGAGAACAATTAATCAGTGGAACAGAAGTTGCCTCCAGAAGTTGTGAATGCCCCAACCCTGGAAGTCTTTAAGAAGATGTTGGAGAGCCATTTGTCTGAAATGGCATAGGGCTCCTGCCTAGGCAGGGGGTTGGACTAGAAGACCTCCAAGGTCCCTTCCAACTCTGCTATTGTATTGTATTGTATTGTATATGATGCAATTCACTTTATAAAATCACCCTTCCTGTGGAACCGGTGGGCGGTTAGAAAATTTTACTACTAGCAGAGATACAAAAGTGGGCGGTAGGTATAAAAAGGTTGACTACCCCTGGACTAGATGCTCATCCTCCTTTTGTTATTTTAGAAGTAACTCAAGCTGGCAAAGATTACGTGATACTCCTTCCCCCTCATTTCAATCTCACAACCACCCTGGTGAGGTGGCCTTGGGGCCCAAGGAAGGACTAGAACTCACAGTTCCCTGGTGATTGGTCCAAGTCACCCAACCAGCTTTTATCCCTAAGGCAGGACTAAAACTTCCCGTCTCTCTTGCTTTTATTCTGGCACGATTCTGTCTGTAGGCAAAGGATACTACAGAAACTACAAGCTACCCTCGGCTTACAACCACAACTGAGCCCAACATTTTTGTGGCTGAACAAGAGAGTTGTTAGGTGAATTTATTATGGCCTTTTTGGATTATTAGGTAAACATTAAAAATGTTGGACATAGCGCAACATTTCTGGCATAGTCATTTCCATAGAGGTTTTTTCCCCCCAGGAAATTCTTTTTTATTTTAATTAAACAAACAACACACACACACACACAAATCATCTTTCATTACATCTTGTAGAACAGGGGTCTCCAACCTTTGCAACTTTAGGTCTGAAGGACTTCAGCTCCCAGACTTCTCCAGCCAGCAAAGCTGTCAGTGTCAGGGCCTGGGCCAGGGGTCTCCAATCTTTGCAACTTTAAGTCTGAAGGACTTCAGCTCCCAGACTTCTCCAGCCAGCAAAGCTGTCAGTGTCAGGGCCTGGGCCAGGGGTCTCCAACCTTTGCAACTTTAAGTCTGAAGGACTTCAGCTCCCAGACCTCTCCAGCCAGCAAAGCTGTCAGTGTCAGGGCCTGGGCCAGGGGTCTCCAACCTTTGCAACTTTAAGTCTGAAGGACTTCAGGTCCCAGACTTCTCCAGCCAGCAAAGCTGTCAGTGTCAGGGCCTGGGCCAGGGGTCTCCAACCTTTGCAACTTTAAGTCTGAAGGACTTCAGGTCCCAGACTTCTCCAGCCAGCAAAGCTGTCAGTGTCAGGGCCTGGGCCAGGGGTCTCCAACCTTTGCAACTTTAAGTCTGAAGGACTTCAGCTCCCAGACTTCTCCAGCCAGACTTAAAGTTGCAAAGGTTGGAGACCCCTGTTGTAGAAAGCGTGTCAGTTGGTTACAAATAACTTTCGTGCATTTCTTCCACAGTCATTACTTATAATTCATATTAAAATCAAAAATCTTTATATATATCTTACTATCAACATACCAGAATTCTCATTTGACTATAATTGTTTCAACGTCCTTTTGCCTAAAATAATTCATAATTAAGAACACAACCACATAATGGCATTCCATTAGTTATTTCAAAAATCCTCCAATAACATTACACCTTTATGACATGTTCTAAGTTGGAATTAATTAACATTTCTAAGCCTTTTTCCAAATCGCTGTTTACAATTTGTATCCAAATTCCTTTTACTAAACGAGTACATATATGTATTATTAAACTATGCCCATTGTCATTTCATTATTATTGTTATAATTGATATTTGTTAATGAAAAATCATTCACTATTTATATCCAACTTCTCATCAAACCAACACATTTTTTGTACCTTGTTGCCATAAACTCTGTCCATAGAGTTTTTTGATCTTGCAGCAATAACGGTTTATATCCGTTAGGTAGGTATGTGTAGTCAGTCAAATGACCTACCCCTTAATCCCTTTCACTATATAGTCACTATCGGTATATATACATATCCAATTCCTCTTTATAAATCTATGCTGAGGCCCCATCTGGAGTATTGTGTACAGTTCTGGTCACCAGACCTTCAGAAGGAGATTATGGAAATGGAAAAGGTGCAGAGGAGGGCAACCAGAAGGATTAGGGGGCTGGAATACCTTCCTTACCATCTGAGGCTGCAACGGCTGGGCCTCTTCACTCTAGAACGACGGCGCCTGAGAGGTGACCTGATTGAAGTCTATCAAATCATGCACAGTGTGGACAAAGTAGAAAAGGAAAAACTGTTTTCCCTATCGCGCAACACTAGAACTAGGGGGCACTCCATGAAACTTTTGATAACTAGACCTCAAACAAATAAGAGGAAGTACTTTTTCACCCAGAGGATCACTGGTCTATGGAACTCCCTGCCAGAAGAAGTGGTGACAGCTGTCAGCCTCGACACCTTTAAGAAAGGATGAGAGGAGTTCATGGAGAACAAGGGTATCCATGGCTATCATGATGGATGCCTAAGGACACCCTCCGGGTTGGAGAGATAGGCAGGATATTTCTCAATGCTATTTGCAGGGAATCCTAAGCAGGTGAAGACATCTGCTTGGGAAGACCCTGAAGCAAATGGGGAGCCACTGTGGGAGAAAGAAGGCTGGACTGGATGGGCTCTGGCCTGTTCCAGCAAGGCTGTTCTTAGGTTCTTATGTTCCTTTTTTTCTTCAAACAAAGTTTTTTATTTTTCTGTTACATAATTAAGACTCTTGTTTTTCCCCTTTAACATTTTCACATATGCATAATTCATTTTACATTATATTTCCATTTCTCTTTTAGCCGTCCTTCTTTTCTTCTCATATTTTCCAACTTTTAATTTTTTTTCGTACATAAACCATGTCAATTTTTCCCTTCCCTTTAGAGACAAGCCAAATTTATCATTTCCTTTCCATCGATTTCTATAAATAACGCGTGTCTTCGAATTCAGTTCTTCATATAGTAAGCGTTCAACTTAATTAATTTGCACACTTAAGAGTATTAATAGTTCACACGCACCTTAATTAGGGATATTAGATGTGGAGACTCCAGAAAGAGTGCAGAGAAGAGCAACAAAGAGGATGAGGTGGGAAAGCATGACTAGCCTTGGGGGGGGGGGGGGCTTGCAGAGTGCTCCTGGGAGGGGGGGCAAAAATGAGCAAAAAACGGCCCGTTTTTGTGTCAAATAAATTGCATGCATAGCCTTATGGAGGCTTATAAAGTGCTGCTGGGGCCGGGGGGGGGGGCAAAAAACGGCCCATTCTAGGCTCATTTCCGCCCTCCCCAGCCCCCAGAAGCTCTCTGGAAGCTCCCATAATGCTCTGCAGAGCCATTTTGGTGAAGGGGGTGGGTTCCTGGAGGCAAGAAAATGCTGTATTCGATGTATAAGACGCACCCAGGTTTTTAGAGGGAAAAAGGTGCGTCTTATACTCCAAAAATACGGTAACCTTAATCTCTTCAGCTGCTATGATTTCGGATGGTCGCTTTACATTTGCCTGTCCAGCGTTCCTTGGGCACCTCTTGGGCCTGACGTTGCTTCTCCCCCTGCTCAGGTGGGCTTCCTGAAGATCATGCACAAGTACGAAATCACCTTCGTCCTGCCTTTCGTGCAGGTCCTGGGAACGGACATTCGCCCCGCGACCCTGTCGAACCTGAATCTTAAGGTGACCAACATCGCACCCATCTCCGAAGGTAAGATCTCGTGGCTACCCCGAAGGGGTAGACTGAGAGGTATGCAACGGAATTGCAGCAAGAGATCTGTTGCTAGATATTCACACTATCAGTCACAGACACCGATGGTAAAAAACAAGCAGGCTTTTACTGGTGGTGGAAAAATAAAGTCAACTACTTCTTCACAAACAAGTGATAGTTAGTCTTGAATCAAAATACAGTCTATAACTCAAACAGTTGGCTTAGAGTTGCTCAGTCCATGATCCTTCTTGCTTCTTCGCTTTTCGCTGATGTAACTCCGACATACAGAGTCTCCATTCAAAAGATTGGCAATCTAACAGTGACTCTGGCTCCCTCTTGTGGCTGATTGAGGAAGCAGCAGCCAATCACATTCCACTGTATTACTTAAAGTTACAGATACCAAATTCAATCATGGCTTATATATATATATATATATTGCCAGCCCAACACTATGATTATATTCCTAACAAAGACGTTTCGCTTCTCATCCAAGAAGCTTCTTCAGTTCAATCCTAACCCTGAACTGAAGAAGCTTCTTGGATGAGAAGCGAAACCTTTTCAAGGAAAATAACCAAGGAAGTCCTTAGAGATACTCCGTCCTCCAGGACATGGTTTGTCCCAAAGGAGCTTTTTCAGGAGGCAACTGGACTTTCTTGGTTCTTCTTTTAAAGACGTTTCGCTTCTCCTCCAAGCAGCTTCTTCAGTTCTGACTGGGTGGGATTTACTCTTGTAATCCCTTCCTCTGCCATCTCTCCATTTAGATCAGAGGTCTCCAAACTGGACCACTTTAAGGCTTGTGGACTTCAACTCCCAGAATTCTGACTCGACTTCTGGGAGTTGAAGTCCACAAGTCTTAAAGTGGCCAAGATTGGGGACTCCTGAGTCAGAGGGACCGAAGCCACCATACGGAGAACAGTTGCAGGAATTGGATTTGGCTAGTCTAGAGAAAAGAAGGACTAGGGGAGACATGATGGCAGACTTTTAGTATTGGAGGGGCTGCCCCAAAGAAGAAGAGGGGGTACACCTGTTCTCCAAAGCACCTGAAGGCAGGACAAGAAGCAACGGATGGAAACTAAAGGAGAGAAGCAACCTAGAAACAAGGGCAGCGAGGACAATCAACCAGTGGAACAGCTTGCCACCAGAAGTTGTGGGCTCTTCATCACTGGAGGTTTTGAAGAAGAGACTGGACAGCCACTTGTCTGAAATGGTATAAGGTCTCCTGCTTGAGCAGGGGGGCTGGACTAGAAGACCTCCAAGGTCCCTTCCAGCTCTATTCTGATTCCGATTCCTTGGTTGACGAGACTTGCGGATGGGGCTGGCATCTGCTCTGACCCAACCTGACCCCTCACCCACGCCCCTACCCTTCTTATGCCTCTCTTTCTCCTTCCTCCCTTTGGAGGGTCCTTTGACGGGGGTCCCGCTTTGTCGTCTCCCAGGCTACAGGGTGAGGTGTGAATACGTAGCCCACAAGGAAGGAGTTCTTCACGAAGAGATGGTCCTCTGCAGCGAGACCAACCACAGCGCCAGCATCAAAGTCGTCGTACAAGCCCGGGTGATGGGTAAGGCTGGGCCGGTTCTTGCACCCAGGCCGGCCACCCCCTTCCTCCTCCCTCCCTCCCTCCCTCCTTCACTTTCCTGCCTCTCTGCATCGCTCCAGGCCTGGTTTAATATCCTGTTTCCGCCAAGAGGCGACAATGCCCAGGAAATTAAACTCGACCTGCGGGGTGTATGAAAAACTTCTCGTGTGTGTCTGTGTGTGTGTGTGTGTGAGAATTAATCTGCCAAGAGGCAGCTGCCCGGGGGGTGGGGGGGTGGGTTTGTTGATCTTAATCCACCAAAGTCAAGCTTAAAAGAGGTGTTGAGACTTTGGAAAAAGGGCAGAGAAGAGCAACTAAGATGATCAAAGTCCTGGAGACTAAAATATACGAAGAACACCTGGGGGCAGGACAAGAAGCAATGGGTGGAAACTAATCAAGGAGAGAAGCAACTTAGAACTAAGGAGAAATTTCCTGACAGTCAGAACAATTAACCTCTGGAACAGCTTGCCTCCAGAAGTCGTGAAGGCCCCAACCCTGGAAGTCTTTAAGAAGATGTTAGATGGCCATTTGTCTGAAATGGTATAAGGTTCCTGCCCACGCAGGGGGTTGGACTAGAAGACCTCCAAGGTTCCTTCCAACTCTGCTATTGTATTGTATAACAGTTGCAGGATTTGGGTTTGGCTAGAGAAAAGAAGGGCTGGGGGCGACATGGTAGTAATATTCCAGTATTTGAGGGGCTGCCCCAAGGAAAAGGGAGGGTCACCTAATTTTCTAAAACGCCTTGAAAGCAGGGCAAGAAGCAAGGGATGGAAATGAACCAAGGAGAGAAGCAACCTGGGATTAAGGAGAACTTTCCTGACCGTGAGAACAATTCACCAGTGGAACAGCTGGCCACCAGACGTTGTAGGCGCTCCAACACTGGAGGATTTTAAGAAAAGATTGGGCAGCCACTGGAATGGTATAAGGTCTCCTGCTTGATCAGGGGTTGGACTAGAAGACCTCCAAGGTCTATTCAGACAGATGGAACCCTGTTTCCCCCAAAATAAGACCAATCGGGCTTTTGATTGCATGCGCTAAAATAAGCCCTCCCCGAAAATATGGCAACACAGCAGCAGCCATGAGGAGACCACGCTTGCTGCCTCCTGCACCTCAAAAATAACAAGACCTCTCCGAAAATAAGGCCAAGCACTTACTTCAAAGAAAAGAAGACCCTGTCTTATCTTTGGGGAAACTCGGCAGGTAGGATAGATGAAAGAGGGTAGGTAGGTAGGTAGGTAGGTAGGTAGGTAGGTAGGTAGGTAGATAGATAGATAGATAGATAGATAGATAGATAGATAGATAGATAGATAGATAGATAGATAGATAGATAGATGAAAGAGAAAAAGAGAGAGAGAAAGATGGATAGATGAGAGAAGTAGGTAGGTAGATAGGTGGATGGATGGATGGATGGATGGATGGATAGATATAGATACAGATAGATGAGATAGATGAGATAGATAGATAGATAGATAGATAGATAGATAGATAGATAGATAGATAGATAGATAGATAGATAGATAGATAGATAGATAGATGAAAGAGAGAGAGAGAGAGATGAAAGAGAAGTAGGTGGATGGATGGATGGATGGATGGATGGATGGATGGATGGAAGAAGTAGGCAGGTCAGTAGATATAGAGATGGATGGATGGATGGACGGATGGAGAGGGGGGTTGCTCCCACCCACTTGCCTGGACCCTTCTGCGCATGTGCGTCCCGAATCGGTATTAAAAAAAACTGGCAACCCCCCCACTGGATGGATGGAGGCAGGGAGGAGAGAGAGGAAATGGGAAGGAGGGGCAGAGCTGCTGCACTGGCCTCCAACCCCCTCCCGCCTCTCTGCCCCCCCCCCCTTTCACATGGGCCCTTCTCTCCCCTTGCCTTGCAGACCGACACCACGGCACCCCCATGCTCCTGGAAGGCGTGAAATGCATCGGGGCCGAAGTGGAATACGACTCGGAGCAAAGCGAGTGGCAGGGCTTCGACTAGCCCGGAGGCGCCCCTTCCTGCCTTCCCCGGGCTTCCTCTCCCTATATAGATGTATACAGATATAGTTATATATAGATATAGATATAGATATATTTTCCGGTTAAAGCTTGAAATAATAAACAAAAAAATGCCGTCTCCGCTGCCCGCTGGCTGCCAGGTTTGAGGGCGCTTGTGCCGGGCTGCTCCGGCGGCCCTTGTCTTGTGGGGCTGGCGCTGCGCTTTTCTCCTATCGACACCCCCTCATCCCACCCCCACTGTACGATTACATCTACAACTAAACCCTCTACGGCAGTTGTGCTTCGGAGGCGCGTATGGCCAGGCGCGAATCCACCTCTGTAACCTCCGTTCCGCTGGTGGTGCAGCTCAGGGCCTGCGCTGTCCGATGGCGGCCTTCGTTCTTCGGATTCAGGCGCCATTTTGTTTTTCTTCTGCCTGGTTTAGCCAAGTCGGGCGGCCCGTGGAGGATTTTTGGCAACTGCCATTTGCAAAAAATAAGAGGTGGAACCCAACTTGTACACTACCACGTTGCGGCCTGCTTGAAACTGGGCTGTGCACACATAAGCAGCTCCGTTTGTGCGAGCGACGGTTGCTCGCACCCTCTGCTTGAGCAAGAGGCATTGCTCGCGTGGAACCCTGCCCTCCCCACGCCATTCCGCCAAGCCAGAAAGCCTGGGCAACTTTCCCGTCTAGAAGCCAAAACTCAACTCGCCTCCGGGCCCGTTGAGGTAGGGCCTTTAGAGCAGGGGTCCCCAACCTTTGCAACTTTAAGTCTGAAGGACTTCAGCTCCCAGAATTCTCCAGCCAGCGTTGGAGACCCCTGGCCCAGGCCCTGACACTGACAGCTTTGCTGGCTGGAGAATTCTGGGAGCTGAAGTCCTTCAGACTTCAAGTTGCAAAGGTTGGGGACCCCTGCTTTAGAGGTTGCCGCTGTTTTGAAAAAAACGAAGGTTTGTGTTGGGTGGTGGTTGTTTTTTTGCTCCTCGGGAAAGGTGCCAGCTCTTTGAGCCCCGAAAAAGCGGTTGAGGGAAGCAGAAAATTCCAGGTTTTGTGGGGTTTTTTTGGTGAAGTTCTGTTGCCAGCACTGGCTGCTCCCCCACCCCAAAAAAACGGCTGTTTAGTGCTAAAAAGTTGGCCCACAATATTGTTGGGACGTTTGTGAGAGCTTCCACCACGTTTCACTGTGTGTTCAAGAGGCTTTTAAGTTACTGCGGACCACCGCACACAATCAAAGTGGCCTGTGGTTTGGGGGTCCCCCCCACCTCTTTATTCTCCCCTCCCACCTTCCCTCCCCCCCCCACGTTGTTGGAAATGAACCCCACTCAGGAAGAGAGAGAGAGAGAGAGAGAAATACACCCCAAAATGTTCTCAGTTTTGCAAAGATTCTCTGATTCATTTGAACCTCTGGTCCATTTCCCTCCCTGGCTGCAAGGAGGGGGTGCCCCTGTGGCCATGTTGGGGTGCAGACCTCCTCCCCCTGTTTATTCCCAACAACCCTCCTCCCTCCCTACAAGTTTAGTTAGCTTAGGAAGGTTTTTCTTCCAAAGGCAAAACTTTTGCTGCTGTTTAGGAGATTAAGCAAGGGAATTGTTCTCCTGTTGCCATATGGGAATTATTTACTATCTACGATTTTGGTTTCTCTCTGAAAATGCCACGCCTGGAACCCCAAAATCCCATCCTGGACTACGAATCCCTAAAGACAAAGGAGTTTAGTTATCTAGGCCCGTTTCTCAAACTTGGCGATTTTAAGAGGGATGGACTACAACTCCCAGAATTCCCCAGCCAGCTATGCTGGCTGGGGAATTCTGGGAGTTGAAGTCCAGCCCTCTTAAAGTCACCAAGTTTGGGAAACACTGGCCTAGGGCAGAGGTCTACCAATCTTGGCCCCTTGAAGACTTGTGGACTTCTACTCCCAGGATTCCCTATGGCTGATTAAGGAATTCTGGGAATTTAAGGAATTCCCCACGGCAGGCTAGGGAATCCTGGGAGTTGAAGTCCACAAGTCTTAAAGTGGCCACGGTTGGAGACCTCTGCCCTAGGGGATGAACTCCTCAGAAGACGACCATTAGCAAAGTAGAGGAAGGGCCTTGAGTAACTACTACTACTCCTTCCAAAATGCAACATCCGTTGAGTAATTTGTGAGCTTCACAAGTTGCATCTGTGTAAGCTTGTTTCAGGGGTAGGGTTTTTGACTCCCCGTAACGTCCGTTCGGCGGCCACGATGATGGGCCTTTCATCGTGACGTCAACCATCTCAACTGGGAAGATGCTGTTCATTTGACCAACCCACCACACCCTACGCCTGGTCCTCGTTGCCCATCACAGCTGGAGAGCTGGGCGTGGAAGTCCAGCTGAGGTTGGGTCCCTCGGTCGGCCAGCATTGGCAGGACGGTGGGCCCAACCCCATTGGCACATGCAGTGGCACTACTTGCGTGGAGTCCATGGAAGCGAGCGACGCCAATGTCCCACCAAGATTTTGACAGCGTGGTTGGAGAAGACCTTCATGGAAGGTCTCTCAACTATGACCCCTTGGAAGACAGGCGGAGAATTCCTTGACAGGAATTCTGGCCGTTGAAGTCCACCACAACGTTGGGAAACATCTCCCAGCCTTGGCTGTAGTGGCCTCTCTCCTTCCTTCTCCAAAGGAGGTCTCATGGGACCTCCCTCGTGGTAGGACTTCACCTTTTCGTGCTTCCAAGCAAGGCCGGCAGACACCCCACCCCTCCCAACCATCCCAGCAGCTGCTTCTGATTTTTCCCTGGCTTATAATGGGTTGGGGGGCAGCCCTGGGCCTCTGGTCCATCTTCCCAACCAGCTCTGGTCCCTTCCTGGAGAAACCGCAGCTTCGGATTCTGCCTTGCAAGAGACACGATGGGAGCCACCGGAGCTCCCGTTCAAACGTTAAGGGTCTGTTTCTATCCCCCCTCCTCCCTCCCCAATATAAGCCCCCTCTTTGTGGGGGAAACTCATGGGATGCACAGCAGGGAGGCAGTGGGGCTTCTTGGGAAGGGACCGGGGGATTTTATGTGCCTATGTATAAAACCCACCCATGCAAGACACTTCGATGCACCCCTGTGAGAAAACCTGCGTTTGGGTTTCTTCGTGTTGTTTTTTTTAAGCGAACGTTCTCCGAAAGAAAACAATAAATTTCAGTTGAAAAATAAGAAAACTGCTCCCTCTGTTATTCTGATCTCCGGTGGGCTGACGGGCGGGTGGGGAGATGGGGTGGGAGAGAAATGTAGTTTTGACTTCCTCCTTGCCACTTTCTTCCTTCCGATGGGATTTTTCTCCCCATCCTTTCGCTCCCCTGCTTCAATCAATCTGCCGATTGTGGGTTTTCTGGTGGCGTCCCACCCCTTCCTGCCTCATTTCTCTCCCCCCTCCCCCCCCACAAAGACCACCAAACTTGATCTGCTTGTGTTTTGGGACAATCCTAAAAACTTTGAGCCCAAATTCCCTCCCCCCCCCTTTTTTTTTGATGTCCTTCTGCTTATGGAACTCCTCGAGCGGTAGAAGGCCGAATGAATCACGACATCCAAATGTCCATTTTTATAGACAGCGTTGGTACTCCAGAACCCATAACTGGTCTTCTTGGGAAGCCAAAGACCTCTGGTCCAAGATGACCATTGGAGAAACGGCAGATGTTCTCAGATCTCCAGAGCTTTAGAAGTTACCCTTTCCAAGGCCACAATCGCCTGCTCTTCCCCACTGTTGACCCAATGCATCCCAACAGTTACCCACCCCACCAGCCCGTTGGCCATGAGCAGTTCCACCTTGCTGTTTTTTGGCCGGTTCATGACCTAAATAAACCCACCCACCCCCCAAAATTGGCCAACGGTCGGGCTGAATCCCTAAATCTGAGTCGCCAAGCGGCGGCTCGCAACGCTGAGGAACAGTGTCTCCCAACTTCTGATCTTCTGCCAGTCCAGAGTCCTTTCCACTTCTGGACCTCAGTTGGAGAGGAAGTCGATGGACGCCCGCACAGTCTTGGAGGTCCACACGTCCATGGCGGCCACCTTGATCTCCGTATCGCCAAATTGCATGCTGGCCCTTATCTCCCGCCGGCTTTTCTTGGGCGAGCCGGGCTCGTCCAGTTCCTCCAATTCCAGGCTGATGGTGCCACACTTCCTCACCCCTGGATCGGTGATGTAGACCGCCTCATCTGTGGCGCAGCAGTAGATGTTGATGATGATCTTGCGTTGACCCACCCGGGCTGGGCAGTAGCTCCTCTGCACCACTTCGCCCAGGGCCACCGACTGGTCCACCGAGACAAACTTCTCGAAGATGTCAGTGCACCAGTTCTTCCCTTCCTTGACCAGCAGCTTCTCCTTGGGGTGTTTCCCCTCCACGAACTTGTTCAGGACCCCCACGCCGTAGGTCAAGGGCGAGCGCCTCACCCGGACGATGGTGGGGTCCAGGCCGAAGAGCACGGCCCCTTTCAGGATGGTCAGCCCCACGTCTTGAGGGATGATGACCCGGCAGGAGCTGCTGAAGGCGGATTGGACGGCGTGCTGCAAAATGGCCGACTCGGCAAATCCGCCCACCAGGAAGAAGAATTTGATGTCTTTCACCTCGGGCTTCTTCATGAGGTCGTCTGGCGGGAGGAGGAGAAGAAGAGGAGGTTGGAAAGAGAAGGACGCCAGAAGAAGGTCGCCCTTGTCCAACCGAGGGGTGAAGCTGGACATTGGACCGCGTTGAGAGGCTGAGAGAGGCACAGACGGTCTGTTTCTTTATCATTTAGCTCAAGGGTGTCTAAACACAAGGCCCACGGGCCGGATCTGGCCCATGGGACCATCCTGAAAAATGTGAGGGGGTGGCCCATGTCACTTCAGCCCGGTCTACCCAATGCGAAGAGGAAACACGCCAGCCGTTTGGGGAGTGACATCAAGCTGGCCACGCCCATCCAGTCTAGTCCCCCCCCAAGGTCAACCACAGCCCTGGTGTGGCCCACCTCTGCCCACAGGTGCTTTTTCAGGAGGCCACAGGACTTCCTTGGTTTTTCTTGGAAGAGGTTTCACTTCTCACCCAAGAAGCTTCTTCAGTTCAGCCTTAACCCAGAGCTGAAGAAGCTTCTTGGATGAGAAGCGAAACCTCTTCCAAGAAAAACCGAGAAAGCCCCGTGACCTCCTGAAAAAAAAAAAAAAGCACCTTTGGGATCCCAGGAGATTCGAAATTATTTCGCGTGCCCCGTTTTCTGACCCCCCCCTTGAGCCTCCTGGTGATGGGCATCCTTGCCCCTTGGAGGACCCCTTTGCAAATCCCCAGCCCTGCCCGTCTGAAGAAATGGGGAGGGGGTCCCTCTGCCTCCGCTAACGGGCCCGGCTCCCATCCCAGCTGGCCTCTGGACCTCTGGGAAGGCGAAGGGGGCCCCGGAGGACTCACCAATGTGCTGGATGATCTGGCTGACGGTGGGCTGGAAGAGCTCGTTCATGGCCTCCGGGGACATGCGCAGCATCCCTTGGGAGGACCACTTCACCAGGTGCATGCTGGGAAGGCAAGGGGGGAGACAGAGGGGGTGAGGATGAGAAGGGGAGGGTCACTCAGTCATACACACACACACACAAGAGAGACAGTCACAAACACACAAGCAAACTGGCAATTCTGTTTTTTTCTCCTCCGTTCCAATTCTCCCTCCCCCCCTCTCTCTCCTGTCTCTCGTCTGTCTGTCTCTCATGTCTTTCTCTCTCTCTCTCTGCCACATCTCTCTTTCTCTTATATCTGTCTATCATCTATCATATCTATAGCTATTTATCTGTCTGTCCATCCGTCCATCCACCTATCTACCTACGTATCATCTATCCAATCTATCATCTATCTACCATCTCTCTCTCATCTCTCTTTCTCTCTCTCTCTCATGTCTCCCTCCATATCTATCTATCTTATCTATCTATCTATCATCTCTCTGTATGTGATATCTCTCTTTTTAGCTTATATCTATCATCTACCTGTCTCTGTCTATTTTCTCTCATCTCTGCCTGCCTGCCTGCCAGCCTATCTCTCTCCCCCCCTCCCTCTCTCTTTATCTCTCTCTATAGCCATCCATCTATCATCTATCTATATCTGTCTGTCTATCATCTCTCATCTCTGCCTGCCTGCCTGCCTGCCTGCCTGCCTGCCTGCCTGCCTGCCTGCCTGCCTGCCTGCCTGCCTGCCTGCCTGCCTGCCTGCCTGCCTGCCTGCCTGCCTGCCTGCCTATCTATCTATCTATCTATCTATCTATCTATCTATCTATCTATCTATCTATCTATCTATCTATCTATCTATCTAACATCTCTCTCCCTCCCCCCCTCTCCTTCTCCAACACCCACCCCCCCAATTCTCCCCAACCTCCCACCTGCTGCGCTTGAGGGCCGTCTCCACGTTCTGCCCCCGGTGCTTCCGGTAGAAGTCGATGAAGGAGAAGGGCAGGGAGATGTTGAGGGGGTTGGCCCGGTGGGGGGCGGCCGTCCGCTTCCGGGCCTCGAAGGCGATGGTCAGGTCCACCCAGGCAGCCGGGCGCTTGGCCTTGAAGGTGGCAATGAAGTCTTCGCCAAATATCTGGCAGAGCAGCTTCTCAAAGGCCAGGTCCACCCCCACAGCCCCGTAGGGACCTCCTGGAAGAGTGGGGGCAAGGGCAGAAGGACAGCAGGTCCGGTCAAGAGCCAGGGGGGCATCTGGGCACCTCCTGGGCCCCCAAACAACAACCCAGTGGTCCATTGAGTTTGTTCTTTCAGCTTTTGGTTCTTTTTGTTCTTTTTAATTATTTTTATTTTTGTCCAGAGGTTTTTATCTCAAGCATGTTTAAACCCGGTGACTGATGACTGAGTACCAAACATGCTCCCAATATAAACATATGCCCATCATCTGTCAATTTTTTTTTAAAAAACCGAAATAAAAGAGAAATAAACATAGCTCAAGGCTGCCACCTGCTGGAAGGATCTCCTGGTAAGAAAGATCAAGAGAGCCAGAGCCCTCCCTTAAACTACGCTGGCTGGAGATTTCTGGGAGTTGAAGTCCACAAGTCTTAAAGTTGCCAAGTTTGGGAACCTCTGAATTAGATTTAAAAATAGTTAAAACGATGTTTCGCTTAAAAGTCGTCCTTTGGGTGAGGCTGAACTGAACTCCTCGCTTTTTTGGGGGGTAAAAATTCAATTTTAAAATTGAAAAATGTTAAAAATGTAAACAAGAGATGAATCTTTTTCCCCAAAAGATTTTTTGTTCCCCAAGGAGTCGTTTCACTTGTAAGCCACTAGGTGGCGCTCTAGGATAAATACAGCAAGAGTTTGGCAGGAAAAGAGAAATTTAAAAATCTTTTCCTACAGAAAATTATAGGAGAAATAATTCAGAGAGAGGCTGCTTTATCCCCAATTCTCCAACCCCCATTTCTCCTCTTTGTGTTATGTTCTTTACAACTTGCAAAATCACGCTGATTGCAGGCACTTCAGTCCATTGGGCACACCCAAAAGTATAGGTTTTACTGCATTGCCAGCTTTTTGCCAGCTTAATTCTACAATTTGGCAATTTCCGTAGATGCAGAAAGACTCCAACTCCTATAATCCCCTGCATATCTCAGATATTGATGGGGTTGGGGTCCAATCTCTCTCAAAAGCTCTGGGTTCGGCCAAGCTGGTCAAAACACTGAAAGCTGACACAACATTGGGACACAACCATAGGTAATAATAATAACACAACCATAGGTGTTTTTTCAGGAGGCAAATGGACTTTCTTGGTTTCTTTTTCTTTGAAGACCTTTCCCTTCTCATCCAAGAAGCTTCTTCAGCTCTGAGAAGTGTAGGAGTATGAACGGATTTCCAGGGGGAAAAAATACTGCAGGAACCATTTGCACCCCCCAGCTGACCCTGAGGGCGCAGAGAAACCTCCAATGGCCTCAGTGACCAAATGACCAGCTGTCTACAAGGCATTCCATTCCCCACCATCCAGTCAGAACCAAAGAAGCTTCTTGGAGGAGAAGCGAAACATCTTCAAAAGAAAAAAAACTTCTGAAAAAGCACCTTTGGTTTAAAGTCTACAGACTTTTAACACTTAAAATAGTGTGCTAGTCGTTCCCGTCTCTAGGGGGCGGTGCTCATCTCTGTTTCAAAGCCAAAGAGCCAGCGCTGTCCGAAGACATTCTCCGTGCTCATGTGGCCGGTGTGACTCAATACCGAAGGCTCACAGAACGCTGTTCCCTTCCCACCAAAGGTGGCTCCTGTTTTTCTACTTGCATTTTTTAATGTGCTTTCGAACTGCTAGGTTGGCGGAAGCTGGGCCAAGTCACGGGAGCTCCCTCCGTTACGCGGCGCTGGGGATTCGAACTGCCGAATTGCTGACCTTTCTGATCGACAAGCTCAGCGTCTCTGCAACTGAGCCACCCTTATACTCTTAGAATAGTTGACACCATAACAATCTGGAGGGGGTGAGAGACAATAAGATGCTGTCCATGGAGGAAAGACAGCCCTTCAATTTAATTTAATCTAATATTATTTTAACATATGTTATTTATTGATGTTCTTATATGTTTTTATTGATGCCTGTTCACCGCCCTGAGTCCTGCAAGGGAGAAGGGCGGTATACAAATTTAATAAACCATAAACCATTCAGTTAAATTTTCTCTTAAACAATTACACCCTCCCCATGGAGAGTGAAATATTTTGGGGACAATCAAATGTGGCAGAATTGTATATTTTCCCCAAAAAGAGAAATGGAGAAATATGGTCTTAAAGGCAGAAAGCAACCCCAGTTTCCTGCCTAGTCAAAGAGCCCCCAGCAGATGCCCGAAGTCTTCCGAGATGGGCATTTTGTGCCCATTAAGAAAGATCGGGTTAAACTCTACACCAGGGGTCTCCAACCTTTGCAACTTTAAGTCCGAAGGACTTCAGCTCCCAGACTTCTCCTTCTTCTTCTGGACCCCTGGCCCTGACACTGACAGCTTTGCTGGCTGGAGAAGTCTGGGAGCTGAAGTCCTTCAGACTTAAAGTTGCAAAGGTTGGAGACCCCTGGCCCAGGCCCTGACACTGACAGCTTTGCTGGCTGGAGAAGTCTGGGAGCTGAAGTCCTTCAGACTTAAAGTTGCAAAGGTTGGGGACCCCTGGCCCAGGCCCTGACACTGACAGCTTTGCTGGCTGGAGAAGTCTGGGAGCTGAAGTCCTTCAGACTTAAAGTTGCAAAGGTTAGAGACCCCTGGCCCAGGCCCTGACACTGACAGCTTTGCTGGCTGGAGACGTCTGGGAGCTGAAGTCCTTCAGACTTAAAGTTGCAAAGGTTGGGGACCCCTGGCCCAGGCCCTGACACTGACAGCTTTGCTGGCTGGAGAAGTCTGGGAGCTGAAGTCCTTCAGACTTAAAGTTGCAAAGGTTGGAGACCCCTGGCCCAGGCCCTGACACTGACAGCTTTGCTGGCTGGAGAAGTCTGGGAGCTGAAGTCCTTCAGACTTAAAGTTGCAAAGGTTGGAGACCCCTGCTCTACACCTTCCGCTCCAGGTAACGGGATGAAGAATTTGCATTGGCCCCGCCCACATTCTAAGAACAGGGCGTGACCTTTTAGGACGTAATAGGATTAACTCACCGTCATTGAGAGGCACAAAAGCCACCTCCATTGCCCAATCCCCAGAACAGTTCAGAGTCACAGAAATCTGTAAACCTCCCATCAAGCGATTTGCCAGCTGTCCCAGAACAAGGTGCTCTTGCTGGATTCCTGCTCATCCATCCAGAGTCCTCCTTTCCGATCGGTCTCCGTTTTCATCTCCAGGGACTTTCCTCCCGTTTGGAAGCGGGCCAGATTTTTTCTCCCCCCCCCCCCCGAGAGCCCCCTTCCCACCAGTCTCACCTGACGCCTTGTAGAGCTCTTTCAAGGTACCCTGAGGCTGCTCGATCTGATGGACCGTCAGATCCACCGTCCCCCCGCCGCAATCGGCCACGATGTAGCGGTCGCCTGCAGAGCAAAAGGGAAGACAGGTAAGTCTAGGAAGTTAAACCTCCCCCTCTCCTCTCCTAGAAGAATGAAATATTCTGGGAAATATTGAAAAAGGCAGGATATTATATTTTCCCTGGATCAGAAATGGAAATAAACATGTTTTTAAGGCAGGAAGCAGGCTCAATCTCTTCATAGCTCCCACCTTTGTCAATGGGCCATTAAAAGGCCTGGGTCAATCTATTCTACCTAACAAAGATCTCCCCCCCTTCAGCTCCAGGGTGATGGGATTAAGGCATGGTAGTATTAGCATGCTCAACTCATAGGAGGAGACGGGCAAGAGAAAACTTCTCCAGCCTGGAACATTCTGGATTTAGCAAACCAGGTCTAATCCTCTCCTTATCCATGCAGAGAATCCTTGATTTACGAGGGTTCATTTAGCGACCGTTCAAAATCACGACAGCCCTGAAAAAAGCTCGGTCACATAGGACTGTTTTTCCCACTTAACGGCTGTTTCAGCGTCCCTCTCGTCATGGGGGTCAATAAAAGGGCAACTGACTCATAGTTATGACGGATGCAGCATCCCAGGGTCACATGACACACACCCCTCCCCTTTTCCGACCTTCGGATGAGCAAAGTCAACGGGGGAAGCCAGATTCACTTAGCGACCGCGAGACTCATCCAACCACGGTGGTGATTCGCTTAACAACGGTGGCAAGGAAGGTCGTAAAAAAGGGGCAAAGGTCAGCGACTCTCTTGCTGGGCGATGGAATTGGACGGAATGGAGATTTGGGGCTCAAATGTAGTCCTAAGTCAAGGACTACACGTATAGGGTGGGGAAAGGAGAGGAGCCTATAAGACAAATATGGCAGTTGTCGTGTAAGTAGGGGTAGGTTCTCCTGCTTGGGCAGTGGGTTGGACTAGATGACCTCCAGAGGTACCTCTGTTACTCCTCCCTTCCTCTTCCGGCCTCTTGTTGTGGATGCCACCTTCTCTGCCCAGCCAGTAGTTTCGCTCTCTGGCTTTCAAGCAACGGGGCCAGTCAAGCAGGTTGGGACTCCAATGCCCAGCGTTCCCAGCCAGCCTCCCCCAGAGGCCCCTACCTGTCTGCATTTCCGACCAGAGTTCGCCCACCCCGGACTCGATCAGGAAGGTCCGGCTGTGCCTGGAGCGTCGGAGCTGTTCTCGGGCTACAGGAAGAGAGAGGGGGCAGCGGGTGGCACCAGGGCCCTGGCGATGGGCGAAGGGCCACAAAGAACCCCTGGACCACTCAGAGAGCAGCCCACAATCTTCCTCCTCCTCCTCCTCCCCCCCCCACTTCAAACTACACAATCTTCCCCCACTGATGATGTTACCTAGATGGGTGGTTAAAAGTCTGCAAGAAAATCACCAAGCCCAAAGAGCACCAATCATTATTATTCATTCTCCTCCTCCTTTCAAACTACACACTCCTCCAGCACTGATGATGTTATCTAGTTGGGTGATTAAAAGTCTGCTAGAAAACCACCAAGCTCAGAGAGCACCAAGGATTATTCCTCCTCCTCCTCCTCGTGCTCTCCTGCCCTCTGCAAACCCCACTTCCTCTTAGCACTGATGCTGTTAGCTAGTTGGGTCATGAAACATCTGCAAGCAAACAACCCAGCTCAGAGGCAGCCAAAGACCCCTCGTTTCAACCCTGGACCTATGGAGATTCTCCCTGGTCGTCCTTGTTCTTCTGCCCCCCCCCCCCCCCCGGCCTTGGCCATTCTCCTTGGCAGGGCTCTGCTCTCACCTACCCTGCCTGAAGCTGGAGTCGATGGGCAGGTCGGGCGCCAGGCCGTTGGCCTGGGGTCTGTAGCTGAGGTCGATCAGCTGGTTGAGGCGAAGTTTCCGGCAGTAGATGGAGGCCGCCTCGGGCTCCAGAGCGATCAGCAGCTGCTCGGGGTTCTCCGAAGACACCAGGCCTGCCTGGAAGGAAGGATGGTTGAAGGGGGGCTCCACTCATTAGCCAGAAGGGACCCCCTTGCAGACCGCACATCTGGAGGACGCCAGGTTGGAGAAAGCCCAAGGAGAGCCCCAACCTCTGCTCTACGTTGGCCAAGACCCTGAGCTTGTCGATCAGAAAGGTCGGCGGTTCGAATCCCTAGTGCTGCACAACGGAGGGAGCTCCCGTGACTTGTCTCAGCTTCTGCCAACTGAACAGTTCGAAAGCAGGTAAAAAATGCAAGTAGAAAAATAGGAACCACCTTTGGTGGGAAGGGAACAGTGTTTCATGCGCCTTTGGCATTGAGACATGCTGGTCACATGACCAGGGAGACGTCTTTGGACAGCGCTGGCTCTTCAGCTTTGAAACGGAGAGGAGCACCATCGCCCCCTAGAGTCAGGAACAACCAGCACAGATGTGCAAGGGGAACCTCTACAGACAGACAGACAGACAGACAGACAGACAGACAGACAGAGAGAGGGGGATGGACAGAGAGAGAGAAAGAAAGAAGGAAAAGAGAAGGAAGGATAGAAAGTGAAAGAAAGAAAGAAAAAGGAAGGAAGGAAGGAAGGAAGAAAGGAAGGAAGGAAAGAGAAAGAGAGAGAGAGAAAGAAAAAGAGAGAGAGAGAAAGAAAGAGAAAGAAAGAAAGAAAGAAGGCAAGGAAGGAAAGAAGGAAAGAAAGAGAAAGAAAGAAAGAAAAAGAAAGAGAGCAAGAGAAAGAAAGAGAGAGAGAGAGAAAAAGAGAAAGAAGGCAAGGAAGGAAGGAAAGAGAAAGAAAGAAAGAAAGGAAGGAAGGAAGGAAGGAAGGAAGGAAGGAAAGAAAGAAGGCAAGGAAGGAAAGAAGGAAAGAGAAAGAAAGAAAGAAAAAGAAAGGAATGAAAGAGAAAGAAAGAAAGAAAGAAGGCAAGGAAGGAAAGAAGGAAAGAGAAAGAAAGAAAGAAAAAGAAAGAAAGAAGGAAAAAGAAAGGAATGAAAGAGAAAGAAAGAAAGAAAGAAAGCAAGGCAGGAAGGAAGGAAAGAGAAAGAAAGAGAAAGAAAGAAAAAGAAAAGAATGAAAGAGAAAGAAAGAAAGAAAGAAAGAAAGAAAAAGAAAGAAAGAAAGAAAGAAAGAAAGAAAGAAAGAAAGAAAGAAAGAAAGAAAAGCCCACTCACCAAATAGGCAGCTTCCCTCATGAACTGCTTAGCCGGCTGTTTCCAGATGGCGGGCACCGTGAGGACCCACCGGATGGCCTTTGCCACAGACGAGGCCGGGCACTGGTCCTTCAGCTCCTGCAACAGGAGGGGGGGAGGGGGCGTCACAGGGGGTCCCGGCTGCATAACAGGGCAGAAGGGCATCTCTCCCCTCCCATCTGCTGGCTGGGGATTTTGGGAGTTGGAGTCCACGAGACTCAAAGCAGCCGAGGTTGGAGGCCCCTGATTGACAAGGAAGCAAGTACTTCGAGCTCCTCAAAGAGGGTCTGGGAAGATCCCTCCCTCCTTCCTCCTTTCTTTTTCTCTTTCCCTTTCCTTCCTTCCTTTCTCCCTCCTTCCTTCTTTCCCCTTTGATTCCTCCCTCCCTCCCTTTTCCTGCCTCCCTCCTCCTCTCTTACTTTCATCTGTCTCATTCTTCCTTTCTTTTTCTCTTCCTTTCCCTTTCCTCCCTCCCTCCTTCTTTCCTTCCTTCCTTTCCTTTCCTTCCTTCATTCCCCATTGATTCCTTTCTTCTTTCCTCCCTCCCTCCATCCCTCCCTCCTCCTGCTTTCCTTCCTCCTCCTCTCGCTTTCAATCTTCCTTTCTTTTTCTTTCTTTCCCTTTCCTCCCTCCCTCCTTCTTTCCTTCCTTCCCTTCCTTCCTTCCTTCCCCATTGATTGATTCCTTCCTTCTTTCCTCCCTCCCTCCCTCCTCCTGCTTTCCTCCCTCCTCCTCTCTCACTTTCATCTGTCTCATTCTTCCTTTCTTTTTCTCCCTCCCTCCCTCCCTCCCAGGTAGACGACCTCCCCCTCTCACCCGCAGGGCCTGCTGCCTGAAGAAGCGTAGGGCGTGAGCAAAGACCTCCAGCGCCTGAACCGTCTTCCCGTTGACGGCCGCCAGTTCCGTCTTCAGGCTCAGATCCTGGGGGAAAAACCACCGTCAAGCCTCTCTCTCCGGGACCCCTGGGGGACGTTCGGACGGGGGAGGCAACGAGACAGGAGGGACCGTTTACACGCAGTCCTCGACTTACGACCACAGTTCAGCCCAGAATTTCTGTTGCTCAGCGAGACAGTCGCAAAACGAGTTTCTCCCTGTTTTTTACGACCTTCCTGGCCACCGTTGTTAACCGAGTCACTGCAGTTGTTTAATGTAGCAACCCGATTGTTAAGGGAATCTGGCTCCCCCCTTGACTCCGCTTGTCAGAAGGTCGCAAAAGGGGATCACCTGACTCCAGGGACTGCAAAACTGTCGTAAACACGAGTCAGTGGCCAAGCCAAGCGCCTGAGTTTCCATCATGGGACCACCACAGGAAGGCCACAAATGCCGTAAGTGTGAAAAACTGTGAAAACCATAGGTCCCTTTTTTCAGTGTTGTCGTCATTCTGAACGGTCACTAAATGAAACTGTTGTAAGTCGAGGACTAAATGAAATTGCTGTTCTTGGGGCGAAACGGTCATAAAATGCTGACGTGATTGCAGGTGGGGGGGAGAGGTGAAGGGGGGGAAGCAACCATCAAAATTGAAGGCCATAAGTAGCCCCCACCTTGATCGCCTCATTTTGGGCCCCGCTGTTTGGACTACGCGTCCCATGCTCCTGGTGAGCTGGAATGAGGGGAGTTCTAGTCTCCCGCGCCCAAGGAGACCCCAGGGGGATGTCTTCCCCTACCGGTTCTCAGCCTGGGAGGGTCAATCAACCAATCCGATTAGAGCTGGAAGGGAGGGACCTTGGAGGTCTTCTAGTCCACCCCCCTGATCAAGCAGGAAACCCACTTCCATTCCTGCGAAGTGGCTGCCCGGTCTCTTCTTGAAAACCTCCAGGGATGGGGAAGGAAGGAAGGAAGGGAAGGAAGGGAAGGAAGGAAGGGAAGGAAGGGAAGGAAGGAAGGGAAGGAAGGAAGGAAGGAAGGAAGGAAGGAAGGAAGGAAGGAAGGAAGGAAGGAAGGAAGGAAGGAAGGAAGGAAGGAAGACAGAGTAAGAAAATTGGAAGGGACCTTGGAGGTCTTCTAGTCCAACCCTCCCTGTTCAAGCAGAAAATCTTATATACCATGTCAGACAAATGGCTGTCCGGTCTCTTCTTAAAATCCTCAAGTGTTGGAGCTCCCACCATTTCTCGTGGCAAGCTGTTCCACTGGTTATTTGTATAGGTCCACCTACTTGAGCAGGGGGCTGGACTAGAGGACCTCCAAGATCCCTTCCAGCTCCTTCTATTCTCGTTGTCCTCGCTTTCAGGAAATTCCTCCTGCGTTCTAGGTTGCTTCTCTCCTTGTTTAGTTTCCCTCCATTCTTGCATGTCCAGCCTTCAGGGGCTTTGGAGAAGAGGTTGCCCCCCCCCTCCTCTTCTTTGGGGCAGCCCCTCAAAAACTGGACTATTGCTAATCATGTCCCCCCTGGTCCTTCCTCTGCTTCCCTCTGGAGGATCTTCCGGGGGGGGATCTACTCACGCTGGAGCTGTGGATCTTCATTTTGAACTTTTCAAAGTAGAGCCACTCGCGGGCTTCCTCGGGGTCCAGGTCGTGGTAGTAATCCCGGGCCGTGTAGCCAAAGCTGTGGAAGACCCCTTCCGGCGTCAAGAGAAGGCTGGTGGGGGTCTTCTGGTGGGCCACGCCCGGGTCTCCTCCTTCCCATTTCCTGCCAAATTCAAAGTGGAATTAATTCTCCTCACCTGACAGGAAGGCCACCTCCCTTCCTCCCTCTTCCATCCTTCCTCCTTCTTTTTTCTCTTTTTCCTTCCTTCCTTCCTCTTTTTTCCTTCTTTCCTTCCTTCCGTCGTTTTTCTTGCCCCTTCTTCGCTCCCTCTTCCACCCATCCACCCTCCCCATCTGATCTTTCCTCCTTCAATTTTTCTCTTTTTCCTTCTATCCTTCCTCCTTCTTTCCTTTTCTTCCTTCCTTCCTTTCTCTTGCCCCTTCTTCCCTCCCTCCCATCCTTCCCCCTTCTCTTTTTTCTTTTTCCTTCCTCCCCTCTTTTTTCCTTCTTTCTTTCCTTTCTCTCTCTTTCCCCTTCTTCCTCCCTCCCTCCCTCCTCCCTCCCTCTTTTCCTTCCTTCCTTCCTTCCTTCCTTCCTTCCTTCCTTCCTTTCTCTCTCTTTCCCCTTCTTCCTCCCTCCCTTTCTCCATCTCATCCTTCCTTTCTCTCCTTTTTTCTCTCTTTTTCCTTCCTTCCTCCCCTCTTTTTTCCTTCTATCTTTCCATTCTCTCTCTTGCCACTTCTTCCCTCCCTCCCTCCATCTCATCCTTATCTCCTTTTTTCTCTTTTCCCTTCCTTCCTTTAATTCCCAACTTGCCAGGCATGAAAGACCAGGTTCCCAGACGAAGATCCAATTGAGCTGATTTATTGCTAAAAGTCCCTGCAGGGGAATCTGCTCCAGGCACAGTCAGCACCTGCTAGGAATTAGACAAGGGTCCACAGGATTCAGCAGGAGGTTGGACTTAATTCACTTTTAGCTCCATGAGGAGTCCAGGCAAAACCCTGTTGTCCTCCAGGAATCATCTAAAGCAGGGGTCTCCAACCTTTGCAACTTTAAGTCTGAAGGACTTCAGCTCCCAGACTTCTCCAGCCAGCAAAGCTGTCAGTGTCAGGGCCTGGGCCAGGGGTCTCCAACCTTTGCAACTTTAAGTCTGAAGGACTTCAGCTCCCAGACTTCTCCAGCCAGCAAAGCTGTCAGTGTCAGGGCCTGGGCCAGGGGTCTCCGTCCTTTGCAACTTTAAGTCTGAAGGACTTCAGCTCCCAGACTTCTCCAGCCAGCAAAGCTGTCAGTGTCAGGGCCTGGGCCAGGGGTCTCCAACCTTGGCAACTTTAAGTCTGAAGGACTTCAGCTCCCAGAATTCTCCAGCCAGCAAAGCTGTCAGTGTCAGGGCCTGGGCCAGGGGTCTCCAACCTTTGCAACTTTAAGTCTGAAGGACTTCAGCTCCCAGACTTCTCCAGCCAGCAAAGCTGTCAGTGTCAGGGCCTGGGCCAGGGGTCTCCAACCTTTGCAACTTTAAGTCTGAAGGACTTCAGCTCCCAGACTTCTCCAGCCAGCAAAGCTGTCAGTGTCAGGGCCTGGGCCAGGGGTCTCCAACCTTTGCAACTTTAAGTCTGAAGGACTTCAGCTCCCAGACTTCTCCAGCCAGCAAAGCTGTCAGTGTCAGGGCCTGGGCCAGGGGTCTCCAACCTTTGCAACTTTAAGTCTGAAGGACTTCAGCTCCCAGAATTCTCCAGCCAGCAAAGCTGTCAGTGTCAGGGCCTGGGCCAGGGGTCTCCAACCTTTGCAACTTTAAGTCTGAAGGACTTCAGCTCCCAGAATTCTCTAGCCAGCAAAGCTGTCAGTGTCAGGGCCTGGGCCAGGGGTCTCCAACCTTTGCAACTTTAAGTCTGAAGGACTTCAGCTCCCAGAATTCTCCAGCCAGCAAAGCTGTCAGTGTCAGGGCCTGGGCCAGGGGTCTCCAACCTTTGCAACTTTAAGTCTGAAGGACTTCAGCTCCCAGACTTCTCCAGCCAGCAAAGCTGTCAGTGTCAGGGCCTGGGCCAGGGGTCTCCAACCTTTGCAACTTTAAGTCTGAAGGACTTCAGCTCCCAGACTTCTCCAGCCAGCAAAGCTGTCAGTGTCAGGGCCTGGGCCAGGGGTCTCCAACCTTTGCAACTTTAAGTCTGAAGGACTTCAGCTCCCAGAATTCTCCAGCCAGCAAAGCTGTCAGTGTCAGGGCCTGGGCCAGGGGTCTCCAACCTTTGCAACTTTAAGTCTGAAGGACTTCAGCTCCCAGACTTCTCCAGCCAGCAAAGCTGTCAGTGTCAGGGCCTGGGCCAGGGGTCTCCAACCTTTGCAACTTTAAGTCTGAAGGACTTCAGCTCCCAGACTTCTCCAGCCAGCAAAGCTGTCAGTGTCAGGGCCTGGGCCAGGGGTCTCCAACCTTTGCAACTTTAAGTCTGAAGGACTTCAGCTCCCAGAATTCTCCAGCCAGCAAAGCTGTCAGTGTCAGGGCCTGGGCCAGGGGTCTCCAACCTTTGCAACTTTAAGTCTGAAGGACTTCAGCTCCCAGAATTCTCTAGCCAGCAAAGCTGTCAGTGTCAGGGCCTGGGCCAGGGGTCTCCAACCTTTGCAACTTTAAGTCTGAAGGACTTCAGCTCCCAGAATTCTCCAGCCAGCAAAGCTGTCAGTGTCAGGGCCTGGGCCAGGGGTCTCCAACCTTTGCAACTTTAAGTCTGAAGGACTTCAGCTCCCAGACTTCTCCAGCCAGCAAAGCTGTCAGTGTCAGGGCCTGGGCCAGGGGTCTCCAACCTTTGCAACTTTAAGTCTGAAGGACTTCAGCTCCCAGACTTCTCCAGCCAGCAAAGCTGTCAGTGTCAGGGCCTGGGCCAGGGGTCTCCAACCTTTGCAACTTTAAGTCTGAAGGACTTCTCTCAAAGCTGGCTGGAGAAGTCTGGGAGCTGAAGTCCTTTTTTAGACTTCAGACTTAAAGTTGCAAAGGTTGGAGACCCCTGATCTAAAGCCCATCCTCCACAACCCCAAGTAGGCAGGGAGATTGTGACGCTGGGGCTCGGTGCAATCGCTGGCAAACACCTGGGCAGGTGAGCTCCCTTCCTTGGCACAGGCCTCCCGCCTGAAGAGAGGCTCGTGAAGAACAAATATTCTCTGTCCATTCATGCGTGGACTCTCCAGAGACCTCTGCCAAGGGTGGCGCAGGAGATCTGGAGAATGAATGTCTCTCTGTGCTTGGGTATTTGCCCGTGTTTCTGTGTGCATAAGAGAGAGAGTGGGGAGGGAGAGAAAGAGAGTGAGAAAGAGGGATAGAGAGAGAAAAAGAGAGCGAGGAAGAGTCAGAATGAAAGAGGGAAAGAGAAAGAGAAGAAAGAGAAAGAGAGAAAAGGAGAGAGAAAGAGAGAAAGAGAGAGAAAAGGAGAGAGAAAGAGAGAGAGAGAGAAAGAGAGTGAGAAAGAGGCAGAATGAAAGAGGCAAAGAGAGAAGAAAGAGAAAGAGAGAAAGAGAGAGAAAAGGAGAGAGAAAGAGAGAAAGAGGGATAGAGAGAGAAAAAGAGAGCGAGAAAGATGCAGAATGAAAGAGGCAAAGAGAGAAAGAGAGAGAGAAAGAGAGAGAAAGGGACTGAAAGAGGGATAGAGGGAGAAAAAGAGAGCGAGAAAGATGCAGAATGAAAGAGGGAAAGAGAGAAAGAGAAGAAAGAGAAAGAAAAAGAGAAGAAAGAGAAAGAGAGAAGAAAAAGAGATGAGAGCGAGAAAGAGATACAGAGAAAGGCAAAGAGAGAAAGAAAAAAAAGAAAGAGAATGAGAAAGAAAAACAGTGAGAAAGAGAAAGGAAGAGAGAGAGAGAGAAATAGAAAGAGGGATAAAGAGAAAAGAGAGAGAAAAAGAGGCAGAAAAGAAGAGACAAAGAGAGAAGAGAGAGAGAGAGAGATGTAGAGCCGGCCTTCAGCCCCAGAGGTTACCTCATCATGTGGAGGGTCTCGGGGTCGCTGACGAAGCTGAAGGCGTAGCCGCTGGATGTGGTCCCAAAGTCGATGGCCACCACCACCCCAAAAGAAGCCGCCTCTCGCCTCCCAATGTCATTCCTCTGCAAAACACACACGCCAGGATGCCAGAGGACCCCCGAGGATGGGGCGGCCTCTGGGCCTGGCCCCACATGTTCCAATCTGGGCTCCAGAACACAAACCTTGGCCCCTTTAAGTTGGGTGGACTTCAATTCCCAGAATTCCCCAGCCAGCACAGGTCCAGGGGTTATGCACCCCTTGACAAGCCCACCCATCACCTATTTTGGTGTGTGTGTGGGTGTTGATCAGATGGGGGGGGTGCGGCGTCTGCTTACCGGTGACTGAGATGGGGTGAGGGGCGCGATGCTGCAGCTGTCGCTGTGGCGCCCAGGAGAACTCGGCGGAGACGGGGTCCGGGACCGCTCCCCATTGGCCCCTGCCGAAGAAGAGAAGGAAAGACGGGGGCTTAAGAAACAGCCGTTCGCAAGAGGAGTCTTGGACGGGAAAATCCATCTGGTTCAGTTCCAAGCTGGGGGGGAAACCACTGGAAACAAATATGGGAAGCTGGAGGCCGATTGGAAAGAACGACCTACAGAAGCACTTAAGTCCTGGGGCAGCTGACAAAAACAGTTGGATGAGTGGATGGATTCTTTATAGCGGGGGTCTCCAACCTTTGCAACTTTAAGTCTGAAGGACTTCAGCTCCCAGACTTCTCCAGCCAGCAAAGCTGTCAGTGTCAGGGCCTGGGCCAGGGGTCTCCAACCTTTGCAACTTTAAGTCTGAAGGACTTCAGCTCCCAGACTTCTCCAGCCAGCAAAGCTGTCAGTGTCAGGGCCTGGGCCAGGGGTCTCCAACCTTTGCAACTTTAAGTCTGAAGGACTTCAGCTCCCAGACTTCTCCAGCCAGCAATGCTGTCAGTGTCAGGGCCTGGACCAGGGATCTCCAACCTTTGCAACTTTAAGTCTGAAGGACTTCAGCTCCCAGACTTCTCCAGCCAGCAAAGCTGTCAGTGTCAGGGCCTGGGCCAGGGGTCTCCAACCTTTGCAACTTTAAGTCTGAAGGACTTCAGCTCCCAGACTTCTCCAGCCAGCAAAGCTGTCAGTGTCAGGGCCTGGGCCAGGGGTCTCCAACCTTGGCAACCTTAAGTCTGAAGGACTTCAGCTCCCAGAATTCTCCAGCCAGCTTTGCTGAAGTCCTTCAGACTTAAAGTTGCAAAGGTTGGAGACCCCTGCTTTATAGGTTTCTCCGACTTTGAAGTTTGAACTGGTGTGTGTGTGTGTGCAATGAAGGGGGCTTGTGTTCTGAAAGAGTGTCGGGCAATTCGATTGTGGCTCACTGGCTCTCGTCCGGTGTTGGCTCTTGGTCCACTAGGACTCCAACGTCCCCCTCACAGTGACTGTTTTTGACGCAGGTTTCGCCTAAGCTGTACCTTCCCTCAAGCTCCCTTCCAGCCCGAGGATTCTGGGATTCTAAGACTCACTTAGCTATTTTCCTCCCCCACCCCCCACCCCAGGTGGGTTCCTACCACTTCGGACCGGTTCAGATGAGTAGGTAGTAACTCGGCTGGCCACGCCCCTGAACTGGTTCTATCGGTGGCGCCATCTTGTTTTTTGCTTCTGCGCATGAAGCATTATTTTACCTACTGCGCATGTACACGTGGGCGCCTGAAGCGCGTCCCTGAGCGAGCCAGCACTAGAAGAAGTCGGAACCCCCCCTGCTCCCTCCCCAGGCAAACAAGTGTCACAGGATGTCCCACCCCTCATGATGCTGCAGGGTCTTTGAGATGGGGAACGGAATGGGACCAAATGGGACAGACCAGGACAGACCTGGAATGGAATGGACAGGGTAGAACAGAAAAGAACAGAACAGAGCAGACAGGACAGAACAGGATAGAACTGGAATGGAATGGAATGGACAGGGTAGAACAGAAAAGAACAGAGCAGACAGGACAGAACAGAACTGGAATGGAATGGACAGGGTAGAACAGAAAAGAACAGAACAGAGCAGACAGGACAGAACAGGATAGAACTGGAATGGAATGGAATGGACAGGGTAGAACACAAAAGAACAGAGCAGACAGGACAGAACAGAACTGGAATGGAATGGACAGGGTAGAACAGAAAAGAACAGAACAGAACAGAGCAGACAGGACAGAACAGGATAGAACTGGAATGGAATGGAATGGACAGGGTAGAACAGAAAAGAACAGAGCAGACAGGACAGAACAGAACTGGAATGGAATGGACAGGGTAGAACAGAAAAGAACAGAGCAGACAGGACAGAACAGGATAGAACTGGAATGGAATGGACAGGGTAGAACAGAAAAGAACAGAGCAGACAGGACAGAACAGAACTGGAATGGAATGGACAGGGTAGAACAGAAAAGAACAGAACAGAACAGACAGGACAGAACAGGATAGAACTGGAATGGAATGGAATGGACAGGGTAGAACAGAAAAGAACAGAACAGAACAGAGCAGACAGGACAGAACTGGAATGGAATGGACAGGGTAGAACAGAAAAGAACAGAGCAGACAGGACAGAACAGAACTGGAATGGAATGGACAGGGTAGAACAGAAAAGAACAGAACAGAACAGAGCAGACAGGACAGAACAGGATAGAACTGGAATGGAATGGAATGGACAGGGTAGAACAGAAAAGAACAGAGCAGACAGGACAGAACAGAACTGGAATGGAATGGACAGGGTAGAACAGAAAAGAACAGAACAGAGCAGACAGGACAGAACAGGATAGAACTGGAATGGAATGGAATGGACAGGGTAGAACAGAAAAGAACAGAGCAGACAGGACAGAACAGAACTGGAATGGAATGGACAGGGTAGAACAGAAAAGAACAGAACAGAACAGAGCAGACAGGACAGAACAGGATAGAACTGGAATGGAATGGAATGGACAGGGTAGAACAGAAAAGAACAGAGCAGACAGGACAGAACAGAACTGGAATGGAATGGACAGGGTAGAACAGAAAAGAACAGAGCAGACAGGACAGAACAGGATAGAACTGGAATGGAATGGAATGGACAGGGTAGAACAGAAAAGAACAGAGCAGACAGGACAGAACAGAACTGGAATGGAATGGACAGGGTAGAACAGAAAAGAACAGAACAGAACAGACAGGACAGAACAGGATAGAACTGGAATGGAATGGAATGGACAGGGTAGAACAGAAAAGAACAGAACAGAACAGAGCAGACAGGACAGAACTGGAATGGAATGGACAGGGTAGAACAGAAAAGAACAGAGCAGACAGGACAGAACAGAACTGGAATGGAATGGACAGGGTAGAACAGAAAAGAACAGAACAGAACAGAGCAGACAGGACAGAACAGGATAGAACTGGAATGGAATGGAATGGACAGGGTAGAACAGAAAAGAACAGAGCAGACAGGACAGAACAGAACTGGAATGGAATGGACAGGGTAGAACAGAAAAGAACAGAACAGAGCAGACAGGACAGAACAGGATAGAACTGGAATGGAATGGAATGGACAGGGTAGAACAGAAAAGAACAGAGCAGACAGGACAGAACAGAACTGGAATGGAATGGACAGGGTAGAACAGAAAAGAACAGAACAGAACAGAGCAGACAGGACAGAACAGGATAAAACTGGAATGGAATGGAATGGACAGGGTAGAACAGAAAAGAACAGAGCAGACAGGACAGGACAGAACTGGAATGGAATGGACAGGATAGAACAGAAAAGAACAGAACAGAACAGAGCAGACAGGACAGAACAGGATAGAACTGGAATGGAATGGAATGGACAGGGTAGAACAGAAAAGAACAGAGCAGACAGGACAGAACAGAACCGGAATGGAATGGACAGGGTAGAACAGAAAAGAACAGAACAGAACAGACAGGACAGAACAGGATAGAACTGGAATGGACTGGAATGGACAGGGTAGAACAGAAAAGAACAGAGCAGACAGGACAGGACAGAACAGAACTGGAATGGAATGGACAGGGTAGAACAGAAAAGAACAGAGCAGACAGGACAGAACAGAACTGGAATGGAATGGACAGGGTAGAACAGAAAAGAACAGAACAGAACAGAGCAGACAGGACAGAACAGGACAGAACAGAACTGGAATGGAATGGACAGGGTAGAACAGAAAAGAACAGAGGAGACAGGACAGAACAGAACTGGAATGGAATGGACAGGGTAGAACAGAAAAGAACAGAACAGAACAGAGCAGACAGGACAGAACAGGATAGAACTGGAATGGAATGGAATGGACAGGGTAGAACAGAAAAGAACAGAGCAGACAGGACAGAACAGAACTGGAATGGAATGGACAGGGTAGAACAGAAAAGAACAGAACAGAACAGAGCAGACAGGACAGAACAGGATAGAACTGGAATGGAATGGAATGGACAGGGTAGAACAGAAAAGAACAGAGCAGACAGGACAGAACAGAACTGGAATGGAATGGACAGGGTAGAACAGAAAAGAACAGAGCAGAACAGAACAGACAGGACAGGACAGGATAGAACTGGAATGGAATGGAATGGACAGGGTAGAACAGAAAAGAACAGAATGGAACAGAATGGAACAGACAGGACAGGACAGAATTGGAATGGAATGGGACCAAATGGGACAGAACAGAACAGAACTGGAATGGAATGGTACAGATAGAACAGAACAGAACTGGAATGGAATGGAATGGTACAGACAGGACAGGACAGGACATACCTGGAATGGAATGGACAGGGTAGAACAGAACGGAACAGAATGGAACAGACAGGACAGAACTGGAATGGAATGGGACCAAATGGGACAGGACAGGACAGAACAGAACAGAACATTTATTTGGTCAAGTGTAATTAGACATACAAGGAATTTATCTCTAGTATAGAAGAGAGAGAGAGAGAGATACCCCCCCCCTTACTGAGAACTCCCTGCAACCAACCCACTTTACTTTTGACTTGGAATAAAATTAGGGTCCTTCTGGGTCTTTGGCCCCCTCGGATCAGGGGAAATGCGCCCGTCCAACTTCCAGCAACTCTTGAAAACTTTCTGGGACGTCGTCGGAGTGACTGACAGCCCAAACAAGAGCCAGCAGGATTTATTGGTGGGTGGGGGACGCACATTAAACACAGGAAGGCTGATCTCGCCCACACAGGGGGGAGGCGGGTGGGGAGTGGCTGACGGAGGCACCTCAGAGACTCTGCTTGCTCCACACATGGTTCCCATTAAGGACTCGGGCTAATTGCTGCCCTTCCTCCCAAGGCCCAATCTCCACCCCCCCAGCAGCAGGGACGTTTCCTGGCTGACAGGCCCCAGACGTGGTTCAGGAGGGGCGGTGAGGCCCTTTCTCAGGTTGTCAGCCGACCGTGGGAGGCCTGGGGGCCCTGGGAGGAGGACCAGGACTGAGGTGGGGGGGGGGGCTGGTATACAGGATAGCCCTCTGCCACTTCTCTGAAATGGTATATAGGGTCTCCTGCTTGAGCAGGGGGTTGGACTAGAAGATCTCCACGGTCCCTCCCAGCTCTGTTATTATGGATGGATGGATGGATGGATGGATGGATGGATGGATGGATGGATGGATGGATGGATGGATGGAGAGATAGATAGATGGATGGATGGATGGATGGATGGAGATGGATGGAGAGAGAGGGATGTGGATGAGATGATGGATGGATGGATGGATGGATGGATGGATGGATGGATGGATGGAGAGATAGATAGATGGATGGATGGATGGATGGATGGATGGATGGATGGATGGAGATGGATGGAGAGAGAGGGATGTGGATGAGATGATGGATGGATGGATGGATGGAGATGGATGGATGAAGGGATGGATGGAGAGAGAGAGAGATGTGGCTGAAGGATGGATGGATATAGATTGATGGATGGATGAAGGGATGGATGGAGAGAGAGAGAAAGAGAGATGTGGATGAATGATGGATGGATGGAGATAGATGGATGGATGGATGAAGGGATGGATGGAGAAAGAGAGAAAGAGAGATGTGGATGAAGGAGATGATAGATGGATGGATGGATGAAGCCCTCTGATCTTCTAAGAGACCTTCACTCTTTGTAGGGTGATGGCCATCATCTGCAACACGCAGGACTTTTTTGGAGCACAGCTGGAGATCCATCGGTGCAGAATTTGGACTCTCCTGCGCTGCCCTGAGACAATCTCGGTGGCCAGAGCGGCATCCCCATCCCCCTTCCCAGGAAGCCCCCAGCCCCGAGTCCCCTATTCCCTGAGAGACCCTCCTCAGGTGGCCCATCCACGATCAAAGCTGGGCCCTGGCATTTTCCCTTACCGATTTTCAGCGTGTGGATCGTGGGAACCGTGAGCGTTGACATCTTCACATCCCTCACGGGCCTGAAAAACAGGGAGGACATGGCGATCAGAATAGCCCTGGACGGGACCCTGGAGGTCTTCTAGTCCAACCCCCCTGCTCAGGCAGGAGACCCATTTCAGACAACTGGCTGTCCAGTCTCTTCTCGAAATCCTTTGGGGATGAGGAACCCACAACTTCTGGTGGCAGTTTAATTGTCCTCACTGGCAGGACGTTTTGTTCAGTGAGTTTGGCTCCATTTGCCACCTTCCTTGCCACCGTCGTTAAGTGAATCGCTGCAATTGCTAAGTTACATGGTTGTTAAATGATTCTTGACTTTGCTTTTTAGAAGGACCCAAAAAAGGAGGATCACATGACATCCCCCCACCCACAATTAAACCAGCCTGGGGAATTCTGGGAGTTGAAGTCCAGTGTTTTTTGAGGAAAAACACTGATTTTAACCAGTGTTTCTCAACCTTCGCGACTTTCAAGTCCTGGGGACTTCAACTCCTAGAATCCTGGGAATGGAAGTCCATGCAATTAAACATGGCGCCTGGGGAATTCTAGGAATGGAAGTCCATGCAATTAAACATGGCGCCTGGGGAATTCTAGGAATGGAAGTCCATGCAATTAAACATGGCGCCTGGGGAATTCTAGGAATGGAAGTCCATGCAATTAAACATGGCGCCTGGGGAATTCTAGGAATGGAAGTCCATGCAATTAAACATGGCACCTGGGGAATTCTAGGAATGGAAGTCCATGCAATTAAACATGGCGCCTGGGGAATTCTAGGAATGGAAGTCCATGCAATTAAACATGGTGCCTGGGGAATTCTGGGAATTGAAGTCCATGCAATTAAACATGACGCCTGGGGAATTCTGGGAATTGAAGTCTATGCATCTTAAACATGGCGCCTGGGGGATTCTGGGAGTTGAAGTCCACAGGAGTTAAAGTCACCAAGGTTGAGAAACCCTGGTTTAAACAATGAAGGAGTTTTGTGAAAGGAAACAAGATATTTAAATGCAGCTCCCTATATTTCTGCTGCCACCTGATCCCTGCTATTTTAATCCCTGCAGTTGTCATTTTAATCCCCCCCCCCCGCCCCTCCCGGGCTTTGATATCTGTTTTTAGCTGCTTCTCCGAGGGGAAGCCCCACCACCGCTATTTTTCAACCACAAACACAATTCTGGAGATAATAATTGCACAAATATTTGGATTGTATCTGTTGGTTACCTCCCTCGTCTATCATTTTCCGTGCATGGAGCAAGGGGGGGAAATAGAATATTTGTTGGCTATTTGTATATTTTGCAAGGGGTGTGTGTGTCAAATGGCTTTTAGAAAAAACAGTTGTTTTCATTGCTGAATGGCTCTGCTCCAAACTATAGGCAGTCTCTGATTTACAGCCGTTCATTTAGTTTCCTTTTAAAGTTGCACCAGCATTGAGAAAAGTGACATGACCAATTGTCACATTTAACGACCGTTGTAGCATCCCTAGGCTCGCGTGATCAAAATTCGGATGTTTGGCTCGTATTTATGACGGTCGCAGTGTCCTCGGGTGACACAATCCCCTTTTGCTATCTTTTCTTCTTTTCTCCATTCTCTTCTCTTCTATTTTCTTATTTTCTCTTCTTTTCTTTTCTCTTCTCTTCACTCCATTCAATTTTATTTTTGTTTCTTCTCTTCTAATTCTCTTCTCTTCTCCATTCTCTTCTATTTTCTTCTCCTCTCTTCTCTTCTCTTCCACATTCTATTCTATTCTATTTTCTTCTCTCTTCTCCTCTCCTCTCTTCTCTTCCACATTCTATTCTATTCTATTCTATTTTCTATTCTATTTTTGTTTCTTGTCTTCTAATTCTCTTCTCTTCTACATTCTATTCTTCTATTCTATTTTCTTCTTTTCTTCTAATTCTCTTCTATTCCAATACCAATTCTATTCTATTCTTTTTTCTCTTCTATTTTCTTCTCTTCTAATTCTCTTCTACATTCTTTCTATTCTATTCTAATTCTCTTCTCTTCTTTTCTCTTCTACATTCTCTTCTATTTCTATTCTATTCCTATTCTATTTTCTTCTCTTCTCTTCTCGTCTCTTCTATTCCAATTCTAATTCTCTTCTAATTCTATTCTTTCCTCTCTTCTATTTTCTTCTCTTCTCTTCTAATTCTCTTCTACGTTCTCTTCTTGTCTCTTCTTTTCTATTCCAATTCCAATTCTATTCTAATTCTCTTCTCATTCAATTCTCTTCTCTTCTCATCGGGAAAACCTACGGAAGCTCCTGTCCTTGTCATCCCTTGATATTTCTCACTTCCCCAGGATTGGGCAAAAGGGAAAAAAAGCATCTCATTCCTTAATTAAGAGCAACTTTAATCAGGGACTCTGAGCGCCGCCTAAAACTTCACCGAAGCTCCAATGGCGCGGGATGAATGGGCCAAGGAGCAGCTGCTGTCTGCCACAGCTGGGGAAACCGAGTCACACCTTCTTTGAAGTCAGGCGGCTCCTAATTCGGGAAACCCAGAGAGGAAAAACCCTCTTTGAAATCCAGATTTTCCGGTGCACAGTTTCCATAATTAAGCCACCCTCGGAATAGAGAGGCAGGAAGGGCCGGGCGCGGCAGGGTGGGACCGGATGGGAAATGGGAGCCCACCCTGGGACAGCCAAAATGGCAGGAACTGACGAAAGAAGGACCGAAGGGCAGAACAACAGCGTGGGAAGGGACCTGGGAGGTCCTCTAGTCCAACCCGCCCCTCGAGCAGGAGAACTTTAACCCCCTCGGGACAAGTGAGTGAGAAGAGACTGGAAGGGTTTAAGAAGAAATTGGACCAGCGTCTGTGCAGAATGGGAGGGAGATTCCTGCTTGAGTAAGGGGTTGGACTAGAAGACCTCCAAGGTCCCTTCCCAATTGGGTTATTCTACCCAATCTCTTCTGGAAAACGTTCGGTGACGGAGCACCCACAACTTCTGGTGGCCAGCTGTTCCACTGGTTAATTGTCCTCACTGTTGGAAAATTTCTCCTTAGTTCTAAGTTGCTTCTCTCCTTGATCAGTTTCCATCTGTTGCTTCTGGTCCTGCCCTCAGGGGCTTTGGAGAAGAGGTTGACCCTCCTCCTCCTCTTGGTGACAATAAATTAATCTCTGTTCAGTTCTGTTCATTCCATTCCATTCTACATTTTATTCTGTCTCTCTCTCCGTCTGTCTCTCTGTCTCTGTCTCACTCTCTCTCTCTGTCTCTCTCTCTCTCTCCATCTCTCTGTCTCTGTCTATCTTTCATTAAACTAGACGTACCCAGTTCCTGCAACCGTTCTTCCTATGTTTTAGCCTCCAGCCCCCTCATCCTCTTTGTTGCTCTTCTCTGCCCTCTTTCTAGGGTCTCCACAACTTTTTTACATTGTGGTGACCAAAACTGAATGCCGTATTCCAAGTGTGCCCTTACCAAAGCAGCATTGTTAAGCCTTACTAACTCTTCACATGATCTTGATTCTGTCCCTCTAGATGGCATCTTGTTAATGTCCATCTAGTTTGGTCAAGCAAACCCCACTCTGAAGCAAGAGCAGTCAAACTTTTTCAGGTTGGGAAGACTTTGCTTTAAGACTTTGCTTTAGGGGGTTGGTCTAGAAGACCTCCAAGGTCCCTCCCAACTCTGTTACTCTACTCTACTCTACTCTACTCTACTCTACTCTACTCTACTCTACTCTACTCTACTCTACTCTACTCTACTCTATATAATTCTCTTCCCTTCCTATTCCTATTCTATTCTATTCTCTATTCTTTTCTCTCTTCTCTTCTATTCAATTCAATAGAGGGTGTTTTTGGCCCGTCAGACCAAAGAGCTTCTGCAGAAGAAGGAAAGTTAGGTGGGTTTGAACCCCACGGTGCCCCCACACTCCTCTTCCTCCCCCCTCCCCCCCCCACCCGCCCCAGCATCTTGCAACAGCTCTGGGAAACTTTGCCCGGGCAGCCGATAAGGTTTTGCAACAAGGAGCAGGCAGCACCATCCCTGCCTCAATTTCTCTCACAAGCAAGACAAAGGTTTCATTCTCACTGAAGCGGTCTTGCAGAAGCCCCCACCCCACCCGCAATGGATCAAACTCCTGGCAGCGGGCAGAGTTCGGCTGCAATGCTGCCTTCCAACCACTGGGCCAACACCGCACAGAGAGAGAGAGAGAGAGAGAGAGAGAGAGAGAGAGAGAGAGAGAGAGAGAGGGTGGGTGGGCGGGTGGGGCGGGTGGAAAGAAAGAAAGAAAGAAAGAAAGAAAGAGAAAGAAAGAAAGAAAGAAAGAAAGAAAGAAAGAAAGAGGGAAGGGAGAGAGGGAAAGAAGAAAGAAGGAAAGAAAGTAAAGAAGGAAGAAAGAAAAAGAGGAAAGGGGAAAGAGAGACAGAAGAAAAGAAGGAAAGAGCGGAGAGAGAGAAAAAAAGAAAGAGAAAAAGGAAGGAAGAAAGAAAGAGGGAAAGAGAGATAAAGAAAGAGGGAAGGGAGAGTGAAAGAAAGAAAAAAGAAAGAAAGGGAAAGAGAGAAAGGAAAGAATGAAAGAGCAGAGAGAGAGAGAGAAAGAGAAAAAGGAAGGAAGAAGGAAAGAGATAAAGAGGGAAGGGAGAGTGAAAGAAAGAAAGAGAAAGAAAGAAAGAAAGGGAAAGAGAGACAGAAATTAAAGGAAAGAATGAAAGAGCAGAGAGAGAGAGAGAGAGAAGAGAAAAAGGAAGGAAGAAAGGAAGAAGGAAAAGAAAAAAGAAAGGGGGAAGAGAGAGAGAAAAGGAAATGAAAGTAAAGAAAGAGGGAAGGAGGGAGGGAGGGAGAGAAAGAGAAAGAAAGAAAGAAAGAAAGAAAGAAAGAAAGAAAGAAAGAAAGAAAGAAAGAAAGAAAGAAAGAAAGGTTCTTGCACAGCCCCTCTTAACGTCAGAGCAGCCCAGGGCCTGTTTATCTGACTCTTTTGTCAACACACCCAGCGCAGCCGATAGCACCCCTGGTACTTGAGAGGCCTTGCAAAGCCAGCCTCTCCTGGGCCCTCGGCTGCTGCCTTTCTTGCATGGGGACCTTCCTGCTTCCCGAGTAAATGGAGCAGGCATTGATAGGGCAGAACCCCCCCCCCCACTCAAAAAGACCCTCGCCCAAAAACTAACTAAGGGGAGGGGAATCTGTGCCCCTCCCCCAATATTCACATCTTGAAGACCCCCCAAGCTGCCAAAGGGGCCTTTTTCCCCCAACGGCCTCTCTCTTGTGCCAATATTTTCGCAGGAGGACTCCATGCCCTTGAATAAAGCAGATGTTTATTTTTTAATAGTTTGTATTAAACATGTTTACCTTCAAAAAGAGATTTAAACACACACACACCCAAAGGAGAAACAAGAGAACATAACAGTCTCTGCTTATACAGGAGGCTGTGTAACTATTTTAGATTGTTGTGTTTGTCTAGTTTTTCTCTTTGTGTGTGTGTTTTTTTCCTCTCTTTTTAAAGGTAAAAATGTTTAATAAAGCTGTAATAAAGCAGATTTTTAACCCTCTCCCTGCATCTACCTTGAGTTCCTCCTGGAATGGAGACTGAGGCGCCCCTTGCCCCCAGTTGACCCCATCTTTCCCCAGTGAGGATGGCAGAAGTCAAGTCCTCCCAGTCTGCTGCCCAACTGGCCGAGCGCTCCTAAAGGAACCAGACTTACGACGGGTCTCTGTCGTCGCATTCCTGCATTGGAAACAGCTGGAGGCTGGCAGGGGTTCAGCGCGAGAGGGGCCGAGATTGCAACAGTCAGGAGGCCCAAAGTGGGGGACCCTTCCCCCAAAAGGAGCAACCGCCTCTTTGCAACCCCGCAATTCCACCCACCCCCCTATTTCCATTATGGAGGGGGGGGGGGACTCTTTTTCCTTTCCTGAATTGCAGCAGTTGGAGGGCAGCCCAGGTGGGGCAGGAAGCTGGGAACTGGGGCCAAGTCCCTGCTAGGCGCTGAGCTGTTGAAGGGAAGAGCCCAGAAACCATCTCCCACTTTCTCCATGCCCGGGAAACCCCCCCCCCGCCCCCGATACCTGGAACGATCCCCCGTCTGGTTTGGAAGCCCCACCTGAACTTCTCCAGATCTTGTTGTGTTCCCGTTGCCTTCTCTCCCTTGGACGGAGTCCGGGAACTCTCCTGGACGTATTTACGGATCCTTTTTATGACCTCCTTACAAGGTAGACCCCCTCCCCACTTCCCCCCTCCAAGACCAAAGAGGTCAAGTGTCTCAGCCCTCCAGGGGTCTCCAGCAGGGGAGAGCGTCAACCGAGCTTCCTAAGCTATAGGAGAAGCACCTCATCTCTGGAGGCTGACTTCCCCACCGACCCACCGACCACCCTGGGTGCAGAAGGACAAAAGAGGAGAGGGGCCAGCCGAGCCACGCCACCCTCTTGAGCCCCCTCCCCTTCCTTCCTTCCTGTCTGCCTCCTTTCTCGGGCCAACGGACCCTTGAGGACCTCCAGAAGAGTGGCTTCTTGCCTTCTTTCTGCAGCCCTTCCTGGTCAAGAAAGTTCTCCAGAAGTCCAGACCAGAAGATGCCAACAGACCCCTCCCCTGGCAGCAGAAGCCCCCTCCTCGCACCCCGGCCAAGCTACCCCCCCCTTACCTTCTCCACGGAGGGTCTTCTCTTTAGCTACTCAACCTCTTGTTTCCCCCACTCCTCCTTTCTCTCTCTCTCTCTCTCTCTCTGCTCTTCCTCCAGCTTGCTTCTCTCCTCCCTCTCTTTATCCCAGCCCAGCTTTTGGATGGCTTTCAAGTCCCCACCCAGCTGCAGATGTGCAGAGTGGGGGGGGGGGAGGAGGCTTGTCCTGCCATCCACTCCTCCTGGGGGGGGGGGTCTGCAACCGAAACTCCAGAAGAAACTGGCAATGATGCCTCCCCCTCCCCACCTCCAGCCTCCCTCCCCTCTCCAGCCTCCAAACGCAGGGAGGTCCCCCAACACCCCCCCACTCCAGATTCCTTCGCAGGAATGTGCAGGATGCAGGCGGCAACATGGATGTGCGGGGGGGGGGGGAGGCCTGGGGAGGCACCCAAAGGAGGCTGTGCTAAAGCAATCCGAGGAGCGCCGGAAGGGACCTCGGAGGTCTTCTAGTCCAACCGCCCCTGCTCGTTACCGTTTCAGGCAAAAGGGGCTGCCCCGTTTCTTCTCAAACCCCTCCAGCGATGGAGGCGCCCACAGGTCCCGGTGACAAGCTGTTCCCCTGGTGAATTGGCTTCCCTGTTAGGAAGTTTCTCCTCAATTCCAGGTTTTTCCAAGTGGCAACTGGGGCTTTCTTGGGTTTCCCCCCTCCCTTGAAAATGTTTCACTTCTCCTCCAAGGAGGAGTCTTCACTTCAGTTCTTTTTTTTAAATTTAATTTTAAATCTAGATCTTTCAGCTGTAGGGCAGATGGGGGGTGGGGGGGTGTTTCTATGACAATCTGCCACGGGACAAGAGCTACACCGATGTGAAAGAAAGGATGGAGTAGAAGCCTTAGAGCAGGGGTCTCCAACCTTTGCAACTTTAAGTCTGAAGGACTTCAGCTCCCAGACTTCTCCAGCCAGCAAAGCTGTCAGTGTCAGGGCCTGGGCCAGGGGTCTCCAACCTTTGCAACTTTAAGTCTGAAGGACTTCAGTTCCCAGACTTCTCCAGCCAGCAAAGCTGTCAGTGTCAGGGCCTGGGCCAGGGGTCTCCAACCTTTGCAACTTTAAGTCTGAAGGACTTCAGCTCCCAGACTTCTCCAGCCAGCAAAGCTGTCAGTGTCAGGGCCTGGGCCAGGGGTCTCCAACCTTTGCAACTTTAAGTCTGAAGGACTTCAGTTCCCAGACTTCTCCAGCCAGCAAAGCTGTCAGTGTCAGGGCCTGGGCCAGGGGTCTCCAACCTTTGCAACTTTAAGTCTGAAGGACTTCAGCTCCCAGACTTCTCCAGCCAGCAAAGCTGTCAGTGTCAGGGCCTGGGCCAGGGGTCTCCAACCTTTGCAACTTTAAGTCTGAAGGACTTCAGCTCCCAGACTTCTCCAGCCAGCAAAGCTGTCAGTGTCAGGGCCTGGGCCAGGGGTCTCCAACCTTTGCAACTTTAAGTCTGAAGGACTTCAGCTCCCAGACTTCTCCAGCCAGCAAAGCTGTCAGTGTCAGGGCCTGGGCCAGGGGTCTCCAACCTTTGCAACTTTAAGTCTGAAGGACTTCAGTTCCCAGACTTCTCCAGCCAGCAAAGCTGTCAGTGTCAGGGCCTGGGCCAGGGGTCTCCAACCTTTGCAACTTTAAGTCTGAAGGACTTCAGCTCCCAGACTTCTCCAGCCAGCAAAGCTGTCAGTGTCAGGGCCTGGGCCAGGGGTCTCCAACCTTTGCAACTTTAAGTCTGAAGGACTTCAGCTCCCAGACTTCTCCAGCCAGCAAAGCTGTCAGTGTCAGGGCCTGGGCCAGGGGTCTCCAACCTTTGCAACTTTAAGTCTGAAGGACTTCAGCTCCCAGACTTCTCCAGCCAGCAAAGCTGTCAGTGTCAGGGCCTGGGCCAGGGGTCTCCAACCTTTGCAACTTTAAGTCTGAAGGACTTCAGTTCCCAGACTTCTCCAGCCAGCAAAGCTGGCTGGAGAATTCTGGGAGCTGAAGTCCTTCAGACTTAAAGTTGCAAAGGTTGGAGACCCCTGCCTTAGAGCAAGCATGCCAAAGGAGGAACAGCATAACATGACATCCTCAGCCTCTTTCAATCACTCCTGGCAAGGCGGAGTCTGGGCCACTGAATGGCGCTAGCAGAGGGTTTTACTGGCCAGACGCCTTTCCCTGTTGCCAATGCGGAGTTTTCTTCCACAGATCTATTCCCAGGGAAATAATCTGCCTCTGTCTAGGACTGAACTCATAGCCTCCTGATTGTGAGGCGAGAGCTCCACCACTAGGCCACCCCACCCCACCCCACCCCACTCCAGGAACAGCGTAAGGTGTGAATGGCAAAAATTAAATCATTTTTAAATTTTATTTTAAATAATGAAATTGAATTGATAGATTGACAGTTGCAGGAAGTGGGTAGGTCTAGTCTTATGAAAAGAAGGACTAGGGGGGACAGGATAGCGGTCTTCCAATCTCTCAGGGGTTGCCCCAAAGAAGAGGGAGTCAAGCCATTCTCCAAAGCACCTGAGGGTAAGAGAAGAAGCAATGGGTGGAAACTAATCAAGGAGAGAAGCAACCTGGAATTAAGGAGGAATTTCCTGACAGTGAGAACAATTAACCAGTGGAACAGCTGGCCACCAGAAATTGTGTGTGTTCCATCACTGGGAGGTTTAAGAAGAGGCTGCGGTGATGGTGGGTTTCCTGCCTAAGCAAGGGGTTGGACTAGAAGACCTCCAAGACCCCTTCCAACTCTACTCTTCTCTTCTCTTCTCTCCTCTTCCCTTCCCTTCCCATCCTATCCTATCCCATTCCATTCCATTCCATATTCTACATTATATTCTCTATTCTATCCTATCCTATCCTATCCTATCCCATATTCTATTCTATTCCTTCTATTCTATTCTTATTCTATCCTATCCTATCCTATCCTACCCTACCCCACCCCATTCCATTCCATATTCTATTCTATTCTATCCTATCCTATCCTATCCTATCCTACCCTACCCCATTCCATTCCATATTCTATTCTATTCTATCCTATCCTATCCTATCCTACCCTACCCCATTCCATTCCATATTCTATTCTATTCTATTCTATTCCTTCTATCCTATCCTATCCTATCCCATATTCTATTCTATTCCTTCTATTCTATTCCTTCTATCCTACCCTACCCCATTCCATTCCATATTCTATTCTATTCTATTCTATTCCTTCTGTCCTATCCTATCCTATCCTAACCCATTCCATTCCATATTCTATTCTCTTCTCTTGCCCCGTTCCCCTTGCCCTGGGCGGCATGGTCTCCATCTGCCCCCCCCCCCTCATGGACTGGGTCAGCCGAGGGTTGCGTTGATCTTGGCTTCTGCCCCAGGACTGGTTCTGTGAAAGGCCCGGCTGGGCCCGCCCTGCTGCCTGGGGAGGGCCCGCCTGGCTTCCTGCCTCACAATAGCCCGGGTGTTTTCAGCACAGCTAGAATAAATAACCTGAAGGGGGCCCGGCCATTGTTAATGTCGCCTTCACCCCCCCCCCACCCCAGACTTCCTCTGGCTCACAAGTGTCCCCAGGAGCTCCGCCCGGCCCTGGTGGGGGTGGAGGGGGGGGGCTTTGAATGCTTGCTTCTTGGCCCTAGAAGCAACCTAGAATTGGAGGCTCCGAACGTTCCTGACCGTGAGGACGATTGACCAGTGGGGCAGCATCCCAAAGGGCCTTTTTTTCAAGAGGCCTCCGGACTTTCTTGGTTTTTCCTTTGAAGACCTTTCCCTCTTTCCTCCAAGGAGCTTCTTCAGCTCCATCCCTTCCCTGCCATCCGGTCAGAGCTGAAGAAGCTTCTCGAGAGGGGGAAGCGAGACATCTTCACAAGAAAAACCCAGAAAGTCCAGTGGCCTCCTGGGAAAAAAAAAAAGCCCCCTTGAGACAACCAGGAGACCTGGAAGACGGAGAATCTCCATAGACGTTCGTGGTTGTTTTTGTCTTGAAAAGGTTTCGCTTCTCATCCAGGAAGCTTCTTCAGCTCTGGGTTAGGGTTGAACTGAAGAAGCTTCTTGGATGAGAAGGGAAACGTCTTCCGAGAAAAGCCAAGAAAGTCCAGTGGCCTCTTGAAACAAAAGCCCCTTTGGGACAACCCTGGCCTGGATGAGGGAGAATCTCCACGGCAATGGAACAGCTGGCCACCAGATGTTGTGGATGCTCTGGAGGTGTTTAAGAAGAGACTGGAAGGCCACTTGACTGACATGGTTGTCTTGCTTGATCAGGGGTTGGACTAGAACAGGGGTCCCCAACCTTTGCAACTTTCAGTCTGAAGGACTTCAGCTCCCAGACTTCTCCAGCCAGCTTTGACTAGAAGACCTCCAAAGTCCCCCTAAAGTCTGTTTTTTGTTGTTCTGAATCTACCTCTCTCTCCTCTCTCTCTATTCGGAGACTTCGTTCTTTGCCGTCTGTTCATTCGTAGCCCCTAATCTATATCTATCTATCTATCTATCTATCTATCTATCTATCTATCTATCTATCTATCTATCTATCTATCTATCTATCTATCTATCTATCTATCTATCTATCTATCTATCTATCTATCTATCTATCTATCTATCTGAGAGAATAATTATCACAGCTCCTGTTCAGGGTCCCTTTAAGGGGAGGAGACTTAACGTCATCCCTCTCTGCCCTTCGACTGAACCCAGAGATCATCCAGACAGAGAACCAAATTAGATTACTGCTGTGTGACATTTTTTAGATATGTGTTAGATTTTTATGACGTTAAGTCTCCTCCCCTTAAAGCAGTGCTTCTCAATTATTTTCTGTCATGCCCCCCCTAGGAAGAAAAAAACATTTCGCGCCCCCCCGCGCGACTGTAAATAGTATCATTTGTCTATAAAATTGTTATAAGTACACCTCTGCATAACACTGTATCCTTATTAACGTATAAGAGAATAAAAAAAGAAAGAAATGTGGATCAATTTACAACAAAGAATAGCTTTATTAACTGTAGGAGAAAAGATTTAAAGTGCATTAGAAATTTAAAAAAAATTAAATCCTTAATTAAACTAAACTGCCGAGGTCAAACGCGCCCCCCTTTACGGAGCCTCGCGCCCCCCCTGGGGGGGCCCGCCCCACTATTTGAGAAGCACTGCCTTAAAGGGACCCTGAACAGGAGCTGTGATAATTATTCTCTCATTTAAGAGTCCTGTAAATTGGCTGATGTATCAGGGATACCGGATAGCTCAAGGCATAGAGAGCTTGCCTCAAATGCTGGAAAGCCCTGGTTCAAATCCCAGTAGAAGTAGTATGGCCAGCTGAAGAAGGCTAATAAGCCTGAAATGGAATATTTTTCACAGCTCCTGTTTTTAGGCCCGTTTAAGGGAGGAGACAAACTGTCATCCTTCTTTGCCCTTCGACTCAACCTAGAGATCATCCAGACAGAGACTCATTAAGATTGCTGCTGTTTTTTAGGTATGTGTTAGATTTTTAAGGGCTGATTTAATAATTAAGAGACCAGGATAGATCGATTTCAGCTATTTCTAGCTGAAGAAGGCTAAAAAGCCTGAAATAGATCTATCCTGGTCTCTTAATTATTAAATCAGCCCTTAAAAATCTAATATATATATATATAGGTTCCCCCCCCCCCCCCAGAATGTCTCAGATCCTGACAGTGGCCCCCCAGATACCTCCCCAAAGGGACTCTGCAAAGAAGAGAGATTGGCAACAGGCCTTCTCAGTGCGTTTAATATTTTTATTGGGTCATAAAATAAAATGTAAAATAAATATAAAATATAAAATATAAAATATAAAATATAAAAATGAAATATGAGACATGAGGATACGAGATACAAAATATAAAATAAAATAAAGTAAAGTAAAATAAAATAAAATAAATATAAAATATAAAAATGAGACATGAGACATGAGGATACGAGATACAAAATATAAATTAAAATAATAAAGTAAAGTAAAAAAAATAAAAAAATACAAAATAGGAAACTAAATAGGAAAATAGTGGGGAGGAAGAGGGGAAGAGGAAGTGAGGAAGAAGTTGCTGTAACATCCAATCACAACCAACAT